>LR736871.1:6818586-6854170 GCA_902654985.2 Oryctes borbonicus
CGAGTATCGAATACCAAGTAATGAATACTCATTTTATTTTCATCTCTACTAATAGTGCCTGAATCTTATAAGACAATAGTTCAAATTAAAAAAAAAAACAAACAAAATCTTTGACTGAACATATTTTTTTTAAATCTATCGCAAAAGACCAATCAAGGAGCTATTTCAGGACATCTGTTAGTTTGGGTTCTATCCAATCAAAAATATAGCAGTGTAAAATGCGCTTTATCAAGCCAAAATTAGTTGAGGTATTCGACGTATTTATGTATGCTTATATTCCTTGACGATGGCTGTTGGGTTAGTCTGTGCCAAAGATAGCGTAACATTAGAAAACAATTAGCTCTCAAAGTCTATGTAAAGCTCACATTGACGCAAAATGTTTTGAATAACCGTTAGACGAAGTGTTAGTTGATGGTTTGCAGTGCTGACTGCATATTTGCTGTCTGAATAATGCGGCGTTGATGCTACCATATGTAACAATTGGCCGTTTTGGAATCTATCGTTTGTTAGAATGTTTTCGCTTTGGACCAAAAAATGTATTTACATGTTGCATCACATGACTAAGTAAATACGTTGTCAAGGGTACATTTGTTTATTACATAGTAAAATTAATATAAAAATATATTTCTTGAACCTGAATCTAGAAAAAATCCTCTGTGCAACAGGGAGGGTTAAACGACCAGCAAAAAGCTGATAAGCATCTAGAATCGCTAAATAATCATTTAGAACCTATTACAAATAGGAAATGCTATTCAAGCGTTTCGTTCCGGTCGTCCTCTCGTCCCGCTCTACCGTCTATGACATAATAAACATCCTACCTACAACCGGCTAGCGACGACACGCGCTCAATACTTACAATTTAATTCACTACATCGTCCCCTTTTGTTACTAAGCAAATCTCCGATGGATTTAATTTCCTGGAAGCGGCCAATGATTGCTTATGTTTGCGATTTGATGTTACATACATAAAGAGAGCGTAATGTAACGTTTACGTTGTTTGTTTGTTTGATATTCGATTTTCAAGGTTCCCTAAACTGCCCAGCTAGCGCTGATGATGAATATATACCTTTATGATGTAAGACTTTTTGAAAATCTGGTTCGTCAGCTTTTGTGCCGGTACATGTTTTTTTTTAATATACACTGCCGTTCAGTGAAGTTCGGTCATACAATAAAAGTCTATTATATCACACTGTATACAATTATTAATACATAAAATTAGAACAATATTAAGCATACACTCTTTTCTAAGGGATTAAAGCCATAAATTATTATGAAAAGTAGAAATATTGCGACAACCACAATAAAGTCCCGTTTATTATCATTCCAAGAATTTCTCGGAAGTTCCGATCGTTTGAAACGGGTCGTTTGGGAATTATTAACGAACAATACATTTAGGAAATATACCGCAGTATCACTCTTGTTTATTTATCACAGGCGTAAAGATATAAATTTGCTTCGTTTTACTGTTGAACGTGTGCTGGTGTGCATCTGTCGTTTTTGCGCGAAAGTTTTAAGAAAATTTACTTCAAAATGGCACGTGGCAAGCCTACCAGTGTAGAAAAACGTTCACGCATTATTACGCTGTTCGAAGAAGGATATTCGTGGCGACAAATTGCTGAAAAAATAAATATGAGAAGTTCAACAGTAAATGACATCATAAAGCGATATCGGACAACTGGAACTATAGAAAATCATGTTCGTCCTGGAGCATCTAGGAAAACAACAAAAGCTGAAGATTTGAGAATTGTATCATTAAGCAAATGCAATAGAAAATTAACAGCGCCACAAATAGCAGCCGAAGTCAATCGCGGCCGTGAAGAACAAGTTTCGGCGAGTACGGTAAAACGTCGACTTCAACAAGCGGACCTTCATGGACGCATTGCCATTGGAAAACCCTTATTACGTCGGGGCAACAGAGCAAAACGGCTACAGTGGGCCCGTTCTCATCTAGATTGGTCGTTAGATGATTGGAAACACGTGCTTTGGAGTGACGAGTCAAAGTTTGAGGTTTTTAGGCAAAATCGACAAGTTTATGTCCGAAGATCTAAAACCGAAAAGTGATCCCGAACTGCATTGTGCCAACAGTGAAGCAGGGCGTAGTTCCGTGTTAGTGAGGGGATGTTTCTCATTTGCTGGGACGGGAGATTTATGCAGAGTGCAGGGTGTAATGAGGAAGGAAAATTATTTTGCAACACTCCAGAATCATGCAGTGCCATCAGGATTCATGCATGACAACGACCCAAAACACACTGCGTTAGCGTGTAAGAACTATCTAAAGGAGCAAGAAGAACAGCACACCCTGAAAGTAATGACATGGCTCCCACAAAGTCCAGATTTGAACCCGATAGAGTTGTTGTGGGATGAACTGGACAGAAGGATCCGAAAAATATCTCCAATTTTACAAGAACATTTACGGAATATTCCGCAACATGAACGGATTAATATTCCACAATCCGTTTTAACAAAACTTATCGAAAGAATGCCTAGAATAGTTCGAGCGGTGATTAACAGCAAAGAAGGTTTTTTTCGAGGAAAAAAAAAATATAATGTTCAGTATGTTATATTAGGCCAGAATAACTTTTTATTTATTTATTTTTGTCTTTTTTACCTGTACATATAATAAAATTGCATTTTGTTTTTAGTTTCGTTTGTTTCTGTAACCTTTTCATGTTTTTTACCAACCAACCGAGCTCCTCTGAACGGCAGTGTACTTATACACCCACCTGCGAAAGTATTCGTACATATCGTTTTAAAATTAAAATTTATGTTCTCATTTAGAGTAGAGCCTCTACGATTCTATTCAGTGTGAAATATTGTATTTTTTAAATAAAATTTTGGAAAAAAAATTATTTTAGAACTGCTAGAATAGTGACTTTATGCAATTAATTAATATATGCAGGATTTTCATCAACAATAAGCATAAGCATCCATCAATCAATCGTTGAAACCATTTTTTCCACATTCTCGATATTCTACCGCTTAAAAGAGGTCGAACGAGTTCTTTTCCAACATCGTTAAAGGTTGCAATCTATCATCTCTATACACACGTTCATACATAAGTATCTAATTCAGAAAACTACTTTCTCGATTTGAGATCAAGTGCCCGCATTCGAGTACTCGAAACAAGTGCAGCCGGTAGAGTTGATAGTTGATACGTACGCTACCAGTATTACTCTCTTTAATGTTGGCGACGATGAAGTGGAAGAGAAACAAAAAAAAAAGAAGAAAGACTGCACCATTAGTAACCAAAAGCGGTAGAACCGTATATACGTTACATACGTGTTGACAAGTGGCGTGAAAGAGTAGCAGCGCGAGGAACAAAAGCTTTCCAACCTCGGCTGTTGAGTCATCGTCAGGTTTATTTGCGCGGAATCGAGGGAAATTGTACAGTGGGATACGATAGTATCCGCACTTGAAGACGGTACTCGTAAATTAAGCGCAGAAATTAGTAAAGATCCGATGAAATTCTTCAACAGTTGCTACTAATGCGTTGTTTCTACTATTAAAATGAATAACGCGCTTGGACATTGCGATGCTGTAACACCAAAACACAACTCTTCAGTAACAGTAAATTTCCAACTTCAGCAGCAGTGAAACTGAACTAAAAAACTAAGCTAACATTTATTTATACGCTATACTTTAGGTTTGCGATAGACTGAGCGCGATTATATTTGATTTACGAGTATAGGCTGGAATTTGCTCCTTTTAAAGGTGAATTCATTAAAATATGGCTGTTTGTAAAGTCCCATGCCTTCATACGTACATAATGAATTTTGTCCTATCACAGGCGCTAAATTTGTCAAACCTTCTCAATTCAAGATGAACCAGATGGTTTTTGTACATATCTTTGTGGTGTTCCTTTGTGGGGTTTCCTAAAATTTAGCTATGGACTTCCCTCTTTGTCCCTGTCCTTCTAATAGAAAACAATACGTTAGCTATAAAAGCCCCCGCTCATGTAATTTTTCATCTAAATCTGGAGTACCGCAAGGTAGCAGCTTGTGTTCAACCCCGCCACCGAGGCCAGAAAAATTCCGGCCCCAGAGGCTGGAGAGGAAAGTTCTTTTACTGATTATCACTATTATTATTGAGAAGTAAAATAACAACATTTTGAAAAATCAAGTACGCGGTCTGTTTCTTTTTTTATTTCGTTCATTTATTGTGAACTTCATTAATTATTAATTTTTCAAAAATTTATTTTAATTCTCAACGTTGTACGGTTGAATACTTTCCGTTTGGTTTTCTTTCTACGAAAAAACCTATCAATAACAGAACCATCTTATCATTCCTGGGAACATAAACATTCGGCAGCTAAACGAAATCATAAAAACTGAAAATTTTGAAGTACTTTCTGAAGACATTATCATCGTAATTCAATAAACTTTGAACTGTTCACAATTGTCTGCAAGGCTTAATTGTGGCCACTGGTAAACACAAAATCGACAGTATTTTGCACCAATCAATATCCAGTAATTACCAAGAGCAATTGTTCGGGATAGCTTAATAGGGAATGGGATCCAATGAGAAGGATTGTGCTATCAGAAAGGTGCAAAATTAATTTGTTCACCAATTAGGGTAGTGTCATGAAGCAAATGACGCCCAATTTTAATGTATTAGTCAATTTTCGCTGCACCAACTGAGAGGATACTATTGCGTACCACTGTACACCAATAGCAAACAAAACGCATCCCGGTGAAATGGACCTGCAATTTCGCGCTTGGCAACAGTACATCGCATCGTCTAGCTAGCGAGCGCACAGTAAGAGAAGAACCACATATATCCCCTTCTCTCGAACCCAAACTCCATCTCTTTTTATCTCCCGTGCGAGGTTTCATCGTTCACCTGGAAGCGCTACTATACAGTCAAAGCCAGCTCCCAATCGACCAATAAACGTAGAGGAACGGCAAATTTAGGTGAACATCTAGGAATTTATATGGTGCTTGGGTTTATTTATACATTTTTAAATCGCTGCTACTCATCAAATAGTAGCATTGATGATTTCTTAAATTATTCTTATTTTATTAACGTTGTTATGGATACGTAACTGCCTATTCAAAAAAGTGTGGCCAAGAATAGAATGGTTGATTTTCTAAAAAAGAAGCTTTCGATTTCATTGAATCCAAGGAGCTTTCATTTAAAATCAGATTTGATCGTTTCTATCGCCTACAGTACTCAGAATTGTTCGAAGTCACACCTACTACTTGTGCCCTTGGAATAAATAAGTTTTTCGAGTTTTGCTCAAAACTACTCTATGTGGACATGTTTGATTCTGCATGAAGACTCCTGGGCCGAAACGCTGAAGTTAGGAACTGTAGAAAGAGTTTCATAGAGTGGAAAAAACTGGGAAAGCTAGTTAGCTGTTAGGAAATAAGATAAAATTGTGAAAAACAAAAGTTGACTTATTTTGACCTTCCGAATCTATTCTTTTCACCTGAAATATCCTGTACCTCCCATAAAATAAACAGAGCGAAACTCTATTATTAATAGTAGCGCTTTTACTAGATATATTTCAATGAATAGAATAGAATTTCAATAGACTTAAAAATCTTAAATAACTTCCCATCACGTACCTACGCCACTGAAGAAACCGAAATAAATAGTTTTTTGCCTACATAGAAGCAAGCTACCTACTTGGATTGATTGATATTTCATTGAGCAATTTCTTTTACGTGTGTATATTCCTTCATTTCTTTTCCAAATCGCTATATTTTATTTTGAATTTTATTACCGGCCGTATAAATACAATGCAAGCAATAAATTACATCCATAAACAACCCTTCCCTTCCCTCTTACCGCCCGTCGGGCGCGGGGCAAAGCGGAAAGTCACGTTGAAAAGGAATCAGAACAAAGAGCCATAACTGTCTTCGATCGCGGCAATGCGGAGTTCGGATGCCCCACCAGAAACGGAAAGATTACAAACGCCAGAAATAATAACAGTTCGAAAAAGTACACGGCGAGAGAGCAAAACACCGAGGCATTTCGAAAGCATCAAAACCGACGCACATATGCGCCCGCGAGATGGCAGCACCGAAAATCCCCCAACACGAAAAGTTTATCGCTTATAAATCCCCGGGCTAATTTTATTGCGCTTGTGTGCGCCGCGTCGATATTAGGCGGCGTTGAAAAGGGAATAAATAGTATGGAAAATCTAGAAGGCTGTGAGAAGAGCCCGAATGATGGGAAATAAAAAGGAAGAAATATGGTTGAAGGTTGATATTGTTGCAAATTTAAAGGCAACTTCTTGAGCTTTTACTCGCTGAAAAGCCGTAGCAGTTGTAAAAACGCGTCCGTTTCTTGTCTTTTTCTGTTAGGATTTGTAAATATTTGCGGTGGAAGGATAGAAAGTCTTCGCTATGCGTAAAAGCCACAAAAACAAATATAAAAATAATAATAATATTGTGTCAATGATTTTACATCTTTATTGTGAAAATTTACATAAAATATTAGTTTTTTTTTTTGTAGCATACACAGAAATGATATCTAGATCCTTACTGTATTATTTTACATCCAAAAACTGTTTGCTTGGATTTAGTATCGTTAGCTTAAACCAAAAAAATTAACGTACTTCGCACAATACTTTTTTAGACTTCGTTCTACGTACTTTTAATTTATTCAGGTCGCTACTTTAATTTTAGGTCCTGTTATCCTCTTAAATACAAAATTAACCTAATCCATGTATTAAATCGCCGTACTTTAAATATTTCACATCCTAGTTACCATAATCAAGACCACTTCACGAAATTTGGAAAAGGAAACTCCAACTTCGCTTTATTATTAGTAAGTTCAACAACAATTCAGAAAATACCCCACTAAATGTTAGATTAGATTAATTTACTTCCCGAAGTGGTTCTTGACCAATCCCACTGCGACCTTTCCAGATCCATTGTGGTTCTTCTCTCATCAGATCAATTACATTAGCTTTGCTTTCTTTGCTAGATTTAGCAGTCTTGCAAGTGATCCCTTTACATAGGTTTCGGCTTTTGGGTATTCCGAGTCCATTTCTGAGAGCCGTCGTCCTGCCAGTGCTCAGCACATGGACGACAGTCTCTTCTTCCACCTGACAGAATCTGCATGCTATTTCCTCCGTCGGGTCCAAATTACTCGTATGTTGCCTCTGTTAGTAGACCCACTATTGTTCTAACAGACTTCCCGTCTCTGCTGAATAGGTCCACTGTGAATGTAGGCCTGAGTCCAATCAAAAGTTGCTTGGCCTGTCTCTGATCTGGTATCATCTACCACCAGTCTTGAGCTTTCCACTAAATGTTACCCTTAAGAGTATCACGGTTCAACCGATTTTTCGAAAACTTCAATCTTAGTGGTAGGATGTCGTAAATTCTAGTCGATTGCACTGGGTTTTCTGGATCCTTGTCCTGCTTTCTCCAGTTCCATCGGGTTGATGATCTTCCTGGGGTCCTCGGTTCTAGTCGATTTATTTTCATCTGAACTTAAATACAGTTCGAATCATTTGGAGAGATCTGATGTCACTTGGCAAATTAATGCAAGGATTGTCCAGATTGCGCAGACGTGGAAACAATGTAGACAATATTCAAGGAAAATACACGAGGAAGTTGAGTATCCGTGCGCGCTTTTATACATAGTGTTGCTATTAGATTTTACCAAGAGCAAGATGCATAATCTAGAATTTATTTGTATCCCGTCCAATTTACTTAGGTTCAATTAAGCTCACAAAGGCCACAGCGTGTCTATTTCAAAATATTCATTAGGGACCAGGTATTTTACGTCACAAATACATTTTATAGGCAGGGATAATTATAAATCTTTAATTTAAATTTGTTGTAAAAATTCTTAAAAATAAAGCAGTGTGCATGACCTAGTTGAGTAAATCATGTACCTTCGCTAAAAAAAAAATCCTGCAGAAGTCTTATAAAACCAATTTATTCAAAAAATTAATTCGTAGCTGTACCCATAAATTTATTTTTCTAACAGATACAAGCCACGGAAACTGATAAAAATGAACGATTTATTGCGTGCAAATTTCTTCGCTTAATACAAACGACAACAGAAAATACTTCATCCACAGAATAGCCAAGCATCTTACGTAGGTGTTTTCTATTACACTTGACTGAAACTAGGCCATATGTATCTACATTTTAAAACTTCGCCAGTTCAAAGTCCCTGTCCACACGCTGCTGCGATCAGACAATGCCTACATGCTCTTCCTTACGCAATCCACCCGTGTAGTACTCCGTTGCAAACTCAATCTTGCACGTACCTACCGCGTCCCCAGGTCTACAATGGTCAGAATAATTTGGCAATCGTTTAGAAGTGATATTTTGGATGTAGCATTTCAGGTCGCTACTAAATCTTATAGACACGATAGAGAAATACGACAAACAGGAAATGTGGAACTAGATACATTAATTAATACATGCCTGAGTTTGCATCGTAAAATTTAAGATTTATCTGCCTATTTGCTTTATAATATTGAATAGGTTAAAATCATCTAGTTCATGCCGTCTAAAATATTGTCCAAGAGGTATTTCGGTTATTTTAAGAGGTTTTTAGTTAGTGAGATATCAATTCTAAGTGCATCTTCAAACAGGCAAAAATATTTTCTTTAGCCATATTATTTAATAATGCTGGGTAACATAATTTGGAAAAGTTTATGTTTAAGTTTTTTTTCTTGTAAATCTGCTATATCCGGCTGTAGAATATTATCTCAAAGCACTTGCTGGCTTTAATTAATGAAAGCCATCAATTTAATTTGGGATTAAATAAGTTTTTCTTGCAAACATAGGCACACTGCCCTTCAGAGAAGTTCGGTCGGTTGGTAAAAAACATGAAAAGGTTACAGAAACAAACGAAACTAAAAACAAAATGCAATTTTATTGTATGTACAGGTAAAAAAGACAAAAATAAATAAATAAAAAGTTATTCTGGCCTAATGTAACATACTGAACATTATATTTTTTTTCATCGGAAAAAACCTCCTTTGCTGTTAATCACCGCTCGAACTATTCTAGGCATTCTTTCGATAAGTTTTGCTAAAACGGATTGTGGAATATTAATCCATTCATGTTGCAGAATATTCCGAAATGTTCTTGTGAAGTTGGGCATATTTTTCGGATCCTCCTGTCCAGTTCATCCCACAACAACTCTATCGGGTTCAAATCTGGGCTTTGTGGGGGCCATCTCATTACTTTCAGGGTGTGCAGTTCTTCTTGCTCCTTTAGATAGTTCTTACACACTAACGCGGTGTGTTTTGGGCCGTTGTCATGCATGAATCCTGATGGTACAGCATGATTCTGGAGTATTGCAAAATAATTTTCCTTCCTCATTACACCCTGCACTCTGCACAAATCTCCCGTCTCAGCAAAGGAGAAACAACCCCAGACTAACACAGAACTTCGCCCTTGCTTCACTGTAGGCACAATGCAGTTCGGGATTACTTTTCGGTTTTAGATCTTCGGACATAAGCTCGTCGATTTTGCCCAAAAACCTCAAACTTTGACTGGTCACTCCAAAGCACGTGTTTCCAATCATCTAACGACCAATCAAGATGAGAACGGGCCCACTGTAGCCGTTTTGCTCTGTTGCCCCGACGTAATAAGGGTTTTCGAATGGCAATGCGTCCATGAAGGTCCGCTTGTTGAAGTCGACGTTTAACCGTACTCGCCGAAACTTGTTCTTCACGGCCGCGATTGACTTCGGCTGCTATTTGTGGCGCTGTTAATTTTCTATTGCGTTTGCTTAATAATACAATTCTCAAATCTTCAGCTTTTGTTGTTTTCCTAGATGTTCCAGGACGAACACGATTTTCTACAGTTCCAGTTGTCCGATATCGCTTTATGATGTCATTTACTGTTGAACTTCTCATATTTATTTTTTTCAGCAATTTGTCGCCCCGAATATCCTTCTTGAAACAGCGTAATAATGCGTGAACGTTTTTCTACACTGGTAGGCTTGCCACGTGCCATTTTGAAGTAAATTTTCTTAAAACTTTCGCGCAAAAACGACAGATGCACACCAACACACGTTTAACAGTAAAACGAAGCAAATTTATATCTTTACGCCTGTGATAAATAAACAAGAGCGATGCTGCGGTATATTTCCTAAATGTATTGTTCGTTAATAATCCCCAAACGACCCGTTTCAAAAGATCGAGATACTTCCGAGAAATTCTTGGAATGATAATAAAAGGGACTTTATTGTGGTCGTCGCAATATTTCTACTTTACATAATAATTTATGGCTTTAATCCCTTAGAAAAGTGTGCATGCTTAATATTTTTCTAATTTTATGTATTAATAATTGTATACAGTGTGATATAATAGATTTTTATTGTATGACCGAACTTCACTGAACGGCAGCGTACATATAAAAGCGCCGTTTACTTCCTCCTACGGTAATCCTTTTTCTATGCGTATGATAAAAATATTTTAAATATCTCGACGGCGAAATCACATGTACAGATTACTTCTTCTTCCTCCATTACAAGAGGAAATAATCAAGTGTAGCTGGTCTTCCGTAAAAGGCCCAGCTTGATTGTGCACGAAGAACCGAACTCGTTCCACTGGTTCTAACGCACACCAAAAAAGAGAACGCGACACAGCATTGGAGAGTTGCTTTGCTTGCCTCTCCATTGATTAAAATTGAATGGAAAATTTTCAATGAACCAACAAGCAATGCATATAGAGTAAATAAAGTATATACAGAGTCTTTGACGCTTAAATAAGACAAAAAATTAATTAACTTTCAAAGAAATTTATTTGGAACAGAAGGGAAAAAAAAGCAGAATATGTGCATGTATAATAAATATAGGAACTAAGCGCGGAATTTCTGATGATCAATTTAAAATTCCTACGATATTAGAACATGAGTGATAAGTAAAAAAAATATTTATTAGAATTCCTTTCCTTAACACTTCTAACTTCGTAACGTTGCATAATCTGCCTAAGGTCTTTGATACATCAATTTAAATGCTTGCATGTACGTATATACCTTCGACAATGCTGAATAATTCCTGACAAAGTGAAGAGAAAGATTTCCGGATTCTTTTAGCTAGTATATCATCTTTGATAGGAAAGCAATTAAAATTTTTGACTGTCTACTTTGTAGACCAAAGGCCAATGTAGCGTGAAATTTAAAATAATACAAAATAAATAAAAATTCTGATAGGCAGCAGAAACGAAAGATTTGCTCCGCATATTTGCATATCAATTAGTTAATCAGTTATTATGGCAATAAAATAGCCCTTCTGCTTTGTGTTCAGTTTAAATTTCACAGCATTGGCACGACGATATTGCCAAATATTTTATAAGAAAAATATACAACAATGTCGGATTGTTGAACTTTATTTTGATGTAAATTGACAGCTGACCAAAGACTAAAAACCTAAAACAACGCTACCAACAGCACTACGAATAGTGAAATATTCGAATCTCTCTAAATTTGCGGTCGCATAACTTAAAACGTTTAAAATCGCTCGAATAAATTTATTTTCGTAACCCGTCACGAAGCGGATAATGCAATGTCTGACGCGATTTCCTCGCGAATTACATAATACCGAATATAATCGACTTTATTTACATTTTATTCGCTTACGTGGGCCCAGATTATTTGATCGCCGATCATATTAAAGGATACAAATCCTCAATTCAAATTTTAATTACCGAAATTCATAAAGTTTTGTTGAGATCTAGAGATAAACGCATCAAATTATGTTTTCCTCCTTTATATTTTGGTTGCATTTACGTCATTATTCTAGATAAAGCGCTGTAAGATGATAAAATTAATAACATTCGAAGCCTAATTACGGCAGCTTGTTTGGAATAAACAGTGTCAAAAGTCAAATTGTAAATGTAAAGTTTTTGCGAAATATGTGGATTATTATTAAACATTAGAACACATTAGAAATACAGAAACCAAAGGTCGGCCAATGAAGAAGGAAATTAGCATTTCTCGTTTTCTTTTTTTAATCTCGAAAGTTATTTGTCGCAGGTCGATTTTCTCTTCGGTTTTATAACAAGCACACAATTTAGGACTTTTTCCAAATTTAAACCTACACTCTACCTCCAATAATTAACGCGATCCCCATAATGAGGGTTGGAAATTAAATCAGCCTGTATAATTTCCGCTTAAATTGTAGCTTGTAAGCCTTAAACGACTTCGACAAAGAAAACGGCAAATTGTTATCCTACGTCTGCAATTATATTTCTATTTACCAGGTGTATGGCCGCGGGCCAAACGATTCTAATATAGGATAGGTTTTTGACACTCTAGCTGTACACGTTCATATGTAGGTTCGCATATTAGCGAAGCTAACGCTAGCGTAACTAAATAACAAACCTCGCTCGATGATGTGAGTCGTTGATTGCCAATCTATTAGGTGTAAATAATTATGTTCCTCTGTTTTTTTTTTGCTCGTTTGACGTGCAACAGATACATATAGAAGTTGTATCTATTCATCGCCAAAAAAGGAAACCAAAACGTGAATTAGGTTGTTTGAAAACTAGTTTCTTCTTTTTTTTCTCTTCGTGTTATTGAGATTGGCTTGTATTCCTGCTAGCTTGGAATCTTGAGAAAAAAAAATACGAATTAGCGATGACGTATGTAATGATGGAATTCATCTTATATTTGCCTCCTTCTTATTGCCCTCAAAGTTTAGTTCCAATTGCAATCTCCGGGTCAAAATTGTTTAATGCCTGCGATAAAAAAGCTTTTGCCAAGTTGGCGAAACCATTGACAATTAGTCAAGAATATCAATAATGAAACGGATAATTCTCATACTGGTGCTCGCGTTTAAGAAAGTTCCAAACAGTTTTTGCTGAAATAGTTTCGGGCGGCTAATTTTATCCATTTTTGAATAACTCAGGACCGCACCCAAAGTATACAAACATAATCGTGTATAATTAATAGCGTTTATTTTCATACGGTCAGTAAATGGACAATCAAAACAAATGCCTTGGCACTCGGCAAGGTCCACGTTGAATATTCCCACGAATAACAGTTTAATTCTTCTAGTTTATCTCGGAGCAACTTGCGCGTTGCTCGCCTAAAATAAAAATGCATTCGAAATAAAAATACAGAGTCAGAAAGAAAATTTTTTGGACATCGTTTTTAACGACCGTAAATAAATTTATGGGCTTATTTGTTCTGTTCGCGAAGAATTTACGAACGTACAGAGGAATATTAAACGGCTTTAGTGTGTTGGTTAAAGAATTATTTTCGAAATTATGACATACGGGGGCAAAATATGACATTTTTACGAGGTTGTCCACTGTGAGGTGACCCGATTTTTTTCGTTTCTTTTGAAAGTCGTAACATCCGAGTGCGAATTCGAGATGATGTTAAGGCTATTTTGATCATTTGTGGAATTTGGAACGGTCTGACGTTTTTGTAGCGATTCTTTTATTTTAGGGATGTCCTTAGATGAAACAATTTCTGACTTGGACTTGAATTTTTCGCAAAAAGGAGTGGCATGTTAAAAATTTTGTATAAATGTAATTTTCAGTTAAATTTTTATTTTGAAATTCATCTGAAGAAATTTAGCTTGTGTATAATGCTACTTAAATAATAATAATAATAATAATCACTTTTATTTTTGTAATAAATCCATCATAGAAAATAATTTTTTTATTTTTTACATGCAAAACAGAATTGGTTAGAATTCTTCGATGCTATATCAGCATCGTTGCCTTCACTTTTAAAGTTAGCAGATATTCTTCTGGTAACAAGTTGTACAATTTAGCTCCTCTGTAGTCCAATGCTTTTTGAGAGCTTGTTAGACGGTGGTACGGTACCCTGATATCATAATATTATAATATTTCATACAGGAAACGTGTCTTCCATTAAGGGGAAACGCTGCCTGATTTTAATAGACAAAAGTAACTGCTGCCTTAATAAACACGGATGGTAGGGTAGATTTTTTTAGCTTTCTGCATGTTGTGGGTTGCACAAGAATCTGGCAGTGGGTTTTTGTAGAACAAAAATTCTGCGAATCCCAACCGATGTGCCCCAAAAGAGTTCATGTTCTTGCATTGCAATGTGCTTTAACCTCCGAATAGCATAAAGGGTCTACGACGATCCTGTTGCAAGTGCTTTTATGCATTGCTGCCGCTTTAGGCTTGTATCTACTGCACCCCCAAGGAAATTTGTGGGATAAAATAGGAGATTTTGCGTCTTATCACTGTTGATTTTTAATTTGTTCGCAAAAGAACAAATTTCGGCATCAATCAAGATGTATCATCTGGACGCTACTTGGGAAATCATTGATGTAAAAGACTCCAATTTATTCTCACTGACAGAGTCGAATGCTTTCGTGAGATCTAACATGCCGATCTCGACAGATCTATGGACATCGGCTGGTAAACTATCGATGATGCCCAGTATGCCCGGTGTTGTTGATCGTCCTTATTAGACATGGAGTTGGAGCTTGGAGGTTAGTATACCGGGTCGCTATCAGAAGGTCTCAAGAAACAGCCCGGAATTTCCTAACAAGCTCTCCCTTTTTTATTTTTTTTTTTTTTCGAAATTGGCGTCTCTGTGTGTTAACTACTATTTATCTTTGAAGAGGTAATTGCTATTATTATTACAAAAAATGAAACCTGAAGATTTCCTTTCTCTAATTTCCATAACCGAAATTAAGAAACCCCACGTACGAATACAAAGCTTTACGACTTCGGGCCTAAAATCTACCGCGTGATCGCATTTTATAGCCTTACTACGACAATAAAACATACGTTCGTATAGGGCTAACGCACAAAGGGCCATTAAAGCCGAAACGCTTTTGTGTCCTATCTCGGCCAAGACACAAAGTATATATGACCCTGATTAAGCATCTAACGCTGCTCTCTCGGCAACCGCGGGAACGACGTTCGGGGTCCGGAAAGTACTAAAACCTCCTTCCCATATATTATATGCCTCTAACGATTACCCCTAGATTAAACCACGAATGCTTCTGACAGGTTCGCCACTCCATTTACATTTTATGGGAGAGAATTTATGAGATGCGACACCGTATATTATCGGATCCCTTTGCGGACAAGCGAACGATTTCTTATACGAGGTGTTTCCGATTGATTTTCTGAATTACGCTGGCGATAAGGTGGTTTTCGAATATTGCAATAGGGATGCCAAACAATGGTAGATGGACTAGGTGTCAATTTGTTTCTGGCAAAGGACCAATAAGTCCTAAATGGAACGGTTTACAGGCTAATCCATATTTTCTGGTACTGTATTCTTTTATTGCTATGCTGATTTATTGGACTGATTCGACGCTGAACGAAACAGAAGAAGGCTCCACCTAACAAAGAAAAAAACTTTCTACCATCATGATAACGGCCCCGACCAACTCATCGACAATTGCAACGGCAAAACTGTTCATCCGCTTGTAACTTTTCCCAAACTCGAAGAAATGGCTTGGCGAAAAGCGATTCACCTCAAATGAAGAGGTTATTGACGAAGCAGTGGCCTATCTTGTAGAGTTCGACAAATCCTATTATCTGAATGGTTTTTTAAGTTTTAAGTGTTAAGTTTGGAACATCACTGGACCAATTGCATAAAGCTACAAGGAAATAATGTTGGGAAATAAATTTACTAAATGCAAAACAATTGCTGCGTTGTCTTCCTCAACACAGACCATCCGTGTGCTTTGCCCTGTGGGGCGCACAAGCTCGGTAGTCCAACATCTAACTGTGGTACCTATATCGAAATAATGAAGAAACTCTATTAACCCGAGAAATAAAAAATATATATTAAAAGTAGATAAACAGCTTAAAGAATACCTCAGCTACAGGTCGCCGGTAAGCTCATACTTGTCAGAAAGGTATTAAAATGTGATGGCAGTCAACGAATATGGAAGAGAAATTAGATCGGAATAGAAGAAATTAGTAAGAGGTGTCCCGCAAGGATCGATACTGGCTCCACTTTTATTTTTGTTTTATATTTAGCGCCATACAAAATACATTCATAATGTTTGCAGATGACGCATCAGCAGTCATGCAATATAAGGACGGATACAGGGACGGATTTACTATTACAAAAAATACGATAACGCTATGTGCAGATCGGTTTTACGAAAACAACCTAAACTTGAATATCAAAAAATTTTTAAAATTTAACAGTAACAGTGATGTAAATATTATAATTAAAAATAACCAATGGAGGCTACGTCCTTGGTCTGGATCCTAGATTACGAGTTAGAACTAAATTAATTGATGACGAAATTGTTGAGGTTGTATTATGGGCTATTTTCATACCAACCTGACTCTTCGAGAAGTAGCAACAACGTGTTAGAAATCTCCCGAATGTTCATTTAAAGAGTTTAAAAAGATACAAATTGGACACGTGCGTTTTGCGAATTTTTCGCCATATCTTGCACTTCTCTAAAAAATTATATAGACAGACGAAGAAACTTCAATAAACGCAACAATCACTTTTGGGTTGCCTCAATCCCCACGTAGCTAACTACATTAAATTGCCAGCTTTCTTTATGGCACTTCCGAAGAGACTGTAAATTGAAGGGATATCCAACAAATTAAATCTGCAAGTTTACAAATTTTTAATCTGTTTAGTTTCTTATATAAGTGACGCTCCGTATACATTGTTTAATATTGCTTTATAGATCATGCACATTACAGGGTGTTAAATTAAAAAAACACCCAGTTGTTTATCATCTTAGAAAACTCCTCTTTTGGTGAGAGCAATGAAATCAAGTAAAATTGTCGTACTATAAACCTTTGACGTGCAACCGCAATACAAGGAAAAAACACAAGCATAGAAGCATCATAGAATGTTTCGACTTGCCAACAATTCGCATGTTTTTTATTCCTAATCGGCATTAACTGCACTGTTAATAAATATTTCAACGACAATTTTGACTCCGGCCAAAATGTAAAATTATCCACGTGCTACGTCAACGATTCGAAAAAATTTGAAAAATTGGGTGTTCTGCTGTTGAGAATTTCAACATTTTCTTTCGTGGAAAGCTTGTTTTCCTTTTAACGAGCAACAGATTGAAACCCGAAATCCGATTGGAAAACAAAAGAACTTCGCGGCTCGAAGGACAAGTTTTTTTCCTAGAAACAAACGCCTTAAAATACATATGTATGTACTTATATAAATAACTACGGTATATAATACATTGTCAACATGTTTTTTTTTTTTGTGTTACAAATAATACACGTGGCTTATATCGCGTTCAAATACCTCATTTTTTTTTTCTTCTCGCCGTTGATATTTATAAAAATAAAACCTAAAACAATTCTATTTTAAAGTAGGGAACGACTTATGAAATACTTTGCCAAATTATTTAGATGACGCATCCTTAGGAATAATCCGTTAAAGACATAAGTTAGCGTTGGTCCCAAAACAATTATAATCAAGAACTATATCCAAATATCTGTTATCTTGATCCTTTTCTTCTTTAAGTGGAAATAACTACTGTGTGTGACAAATATATGTAATCTCATAACAAACAATTGCGTAAAACAAAAAATAGATTCTATCTTGATATGAGCTAAGAGCTACTTAAATTTTAATGAGTTGTTTTTGGCCAGCTTATGATCGACAAAACAACTTAACCTCTACCAGGAACATTTATTGTTATTACCGCTGCCCTTCATAAGTTGTATCTAGAATTGTAACACATATATGGTTGGAATTAAATATTGACATATGTAACTTACCTCCTGTTTTTGTTTTTCCTTTTTAACACAGTAAAGCTCTTAATTGTATTTGATATGTAAACGAGTTTGTTTATAAAGAATTGCAATGGAAAAAAACCATCTTATCGATATCGAAATCGAAGTAAGTAACAATAGCAACAACACAAATGTGAATGTGTATACCTGGACAAAACAAAATTATCTTTCAAGTCATATGTTTTTGTTCATCTTTTGTTCATAACTTTTACATCAATTTTTAAGTGATGTAAATAGTTCCTCTTCTGTTTTTCTTTAAAAGGTTTTGTAATTAATTTAAAGTTTAATTTGTTATTCGCCCAAAATAATACATGCTTCTCACGTGCCAAAATATTTGCATATTTGACAAATAACAAAGTATATTTTGCTTTTATCGATGTTCTACGGAAGCAATAGCCAACAACTTATACTGCTTTTGTATAATTTTGTTTAATTTAATTGTTTTTGTTTTTATACTTTCGGTTGCGAAGGAGGCCGTTTGATTGAACAGGCCTCTGCGCTGCAGCCAAATGCTTTTTATAGGTAGACATCAACCCTTCCAAGTCTACCTCAAAATTTTTTTGAGTTAATAAATATTCGAAGATTCAGGAATTATCTGCAAATTGCTATTGCTAAAAATTTAAAACCAACCAGCTCTAATCAATTAATCGATTATCTCTTTTACTTATTTGTTTTTTGACAATTGTCTAAGGTGCGAGATCTAACTGAATTTCTTAGAAAATTATAAATTATCTAATTTGAGTGGCTAAATATAAGCAATAAAATAATATTGAGGTAAATAGAAAAAAGATGGTTCAAATCTAACGAAACTCTTTAATAAGTAGCTACCGGTTCCTCATCCCCAGGCCAGAATTATGAAGAAGATTATTTAAAATAGTATTCCTGAAAAAAAATGTTTTCAGCTTCAGAATTTTATCTTCTGCATCAAATTTATTCTAAGATTACTTTTAGAATCTTCAGAGTTCAGTCAATTTCCTCCACTTCTTTGTTCTTCCTTTTTAATTTGATTTCGAGAATTTTGATTTTTGATTATTTGTAATTATCTTTGATGTCCTGTTCCTCTCTTTGGTTTGAGAAATAAATACATTTATTGCTATTGCTGCATATAGGAGTCTTCACATCTAGTTTTAATTGTTTTTTTTTTACTTCACGAGACCTCATAAAAATGCAACAAATACTGGATATTTTGTTCCATTCCTGCTTCGCAATTTAATTTGCAAACGAGGTTTTTATTAATAGTACATCACGGCCAATAATTTGCGGTTACTACATCGGCAAAAGATAGAATCAGCATGAAAATCTGAAATATACCCAGAACTGGTCACTGGTTGACATGCATCCTCGAAACGGCCGTCCCGGATTGATGAATTAAACTTGTATGATGCGGAGTGTGCCGATACTTTTATATTATTTCCTATACTACGCCACCATCCTTACATTTGGAAAAAATTACACCAAAAATAGGAAGTAACAACAACACCTGTATATTAAAAATAGGCAATCTAAAAAGGAAATTAACAGGCAGCTGTGGAAAATTTTACGAAACAATTGTTTTCGCACCCACGTAGTAACAATAACATGAAATATCGTTAAGATTGGATTTATTTACTGTGTAGCATCAATCAACCAATGGCAATCCATCATTGTACAACATATCAAAATCGTACGATACATATATGACTTTTATACATATGTACACGTTGTTAGGTATATAAATAAATATTACAAGTACATACACATGCATACCTTGTTGCGAAAAAAATAAGACCTCTCTGTAATAAACAAATATAGAGATACTGTTAAAAAGATAACGTCGTTGAAGGTCAAAGCAGCAAATTTTTTGTTATATACGAGGTTGATTTGGAGAGTTTGAACAAGTTCTGATTCATGTGTATGTAGAAGATGTCTTTGAATTTAAGACCTTACACTTTATATAATAAACAGGGTGTCTCAGGATCCACTGGGATTGGATGGGCAACTTTCTTCTCATTGAAGATGGAGATTTGTTTAAATGGGCAATGTTTTATATGCTGATTTAAAGTTTGATTGAAAATGTTCAAAATGTCGAACTTGTCACAAGTTATTTCAACAAAACTAAAGGCTGCAATTTTCTTGTAAGTAAAAGTCGCTGTTTTCGATAAGACCAATTGAAAATTGATGTTGAACAAAAATTCTAGATGGTAGCTTTTGAGGTACTCGTATCAACCCTCTTGAGTTAAATGAGAATAAAGTTACTGAATAAAATTTTTTACTCTCTTTTCAGTGATCCAGTAAGATATCCTTTCATTGCTAAAAATAACCAGTAAAATTAATTGTTTTTCCATTTTAATCAAGTAGCGCTTTGCGGTTCCAAATAAAAACGACTAAAATTTATACAAAAAAAGCAAAAACTAAACATAAGCTTTTCAAAAACAAATTTCACCTGATTTTGTTCGGATTAATGTAAGCCTGCTTGATTAAAATATAAAAAACAATAATTTCGCTGGTGTTTCTTATTCTTATCACACGTTACCTTACATTGTCGCTCCATACAGTAACCTAAAAATCCTTTATTGTGTTCATTTAATTTAAAAAAAGTTGATACGAGCCGCCATCTTGAATTCTTGTTCAACATCAATTTTAAATTGGTCTTACCGAAAACTTCTTATACTTTCGAAGACATACAAGAAAATAAAGCAAATTTTAAATCGGCACAGAAAACTCCATCTTCGATGATAAGAAAGTCGCTTAATTTGCGACGCCCGGTATATCTAAAAATTTTATTTCCTCTGACACATGCAGAACGAATATTATTAGAATCCGCTCCTCGATATACTTTCTTTATTATAACGTTATCAAGTCATTACATACATTGAAAAAACATCTTATTTTTTTGGACGGC
Organism: Oryctes borbonicus; assembly: GCA_902654985.2. Classification (NCBI taxonomy): domain Eukaryota; kingdom Metazoa; phylum Arthropoda; class Insecta; order Coleoptera; family Scarabaeidae; genus Oryctes; species Oryctes borbonicus. The sequence goes on from LR736871.1 coordinate 6,839,127, forward strand.
AAGCGTTATGTGTATTTACAAAGCGCTATTAATAGTCAGCGCTATTTTTTATCGTACATTATATACAAACTTCATAATCCGATAGGCTTCGTTCAGGAAAAAATATTTACTTTGAACGTCAGGAAAGTTTAGATAATCTATCAGGAGTTTTCAATGAAGGTTATTATGTAATGCACATCTCAAAATCGATCTGTTGTATTAATTTTCTAAATTGATCTTCGCTAATTTTAGAATCCGTTAGAGTTGTGGAGCAGAGAAAATATATTGTGCAAAGGAGAAGCGTTTAACGTGAACCTTGTGTGAACCCTTTCCCAATTTTCCACTTTTCAACACTCGCCTAAGACTTTAGCTTTTTCCATTTTTTTTTTGATAAATCAGGTTTGAATTCTTCTAATTCAAGCAAACCTACACAAAATTGTCTATTTAAATAGAAAATGCCCCTAATTAAACTGCATTTTCAGTATTTTACCAAGGGCAGCATTAGTTGGTGTATGCTCAGCGCATAAGGATATATCTGCCAGCATGTTGCAGGCAGGTTCCTACAGAGGCTCCGTCGTGAAAATGGCAGTGTGCCCGTCCGATAAAACGAGATTTTTTCCCAATTAAATTGAACTACGTGGGTAAAATTAAAGAAAGAATTATTTAAAAACGCATTGTTTACAAATGCTCTTAAATTTTATTCAATTCAAGTACCTGTACCTACCTCATGATCCTATTGATGCAATTATTAATAATACGGATCTTCATTAACCAGCATAGTTTATAATAAACAAGTAATTTTGTTTGAAAAATTTATTTTGGGAAAAATCGTTTTTTTTTTACAAAATGGTAAAATTTAACTTTTAAAGAAAAAACAGAAGAGGAACTCTTCATATCGTAGATACGCTGTTGTCGTCATCCCGACTAACCTAAGGACCGCATACTCCTCGGTGTTTTAGCTTTATATAGCCTGATACACTTTCGACCCTGGAATCTCGCGTATTATTAGAGATAGATTTAAATTTGGCAAAGTTCCTGAATGGACTTGTGACAAATAACTTTTTTTTTAACGAGAAATGCTCATTTTTTATCTCAACTTTTATCTCTCGAAACCTTTTGTCAACATGTTAGTTACACTTGGTTGAAATCAGAAAAAATCTGATATGGCCTCAGCAAGAAATAAGTTGCTCATGACCAGAAAGAAATAAAAATATAAAAATTTCGAATGCACCATTTGCTAGGGGATCAGGATAAGTGGCCTTAGGAATGCGGTTTTAGTTGTTCTCTGTGAAGCAAATAAAAGTAAGCAGAAAGAGGTAAAGAAGAAAGAGCATTTTTCATTTTTTTTTAAGAATTTAAAGCTATCGTCTAGCTGTAATAACAAACGAAATTCTTATAAATTAATCAGTCTGTTAACATCACTATTAAGCTGCCGTGCTAGCCGTGATCGTTTAGTACAATTTTATTTCTTTTATTTCTTCGACTTATTCATCAAAATATTTGAAAAAAAAATTATATTAGCATTATTTCTTTTGGTTAAATTCTACGTATATTCAACACGTGCATTATTTTATTTTATTTTTTCTTTTGTAATCGTTGCCAAATTCTCGAAAATTAATGGAACTGTAAAATTTTTTATTAAGCTACTAAGAAGTAACTTACCAATTCATTTCTTCTTGCGCTACACATTTTTAGGACGAGAATTTCAAATTCGAAAATAAAAATTCGCGCAGTGGTATTGGATAAGAGGAAATTAATTGTGACAATGACATTGATAATGCTGCTCTTTCCATGCAACAAAACTCAAGATGTTAATTATCTTTCTACTTAAACACATGCGGGGCATTACGGTCTTGTTATCATGCAGCCTGTGATTATATGAGACTTTTAAATGGTACATCATAAAACTTTTTTTTATATTGAATTAAAATTAGTGCCACGTGTCGCGGTTTCTGTCACGTAACTTTTTTCTCTTGTTTATTTATCGAATTTATCGAATTGTTGGTCTAAATAAAATTGGTCTGTTTTTTTTTTTGTCGGTCGTTCAAGATAGTAACACGTAATGCGGAAGTTAAATGCTTGGCTTGACATAATTATTTCAGATTTGTAGAGCAATGGCTTTTGGCGTAGGTGGTCCAAGTGGGAGAGTATGATTTAATACATAGTTTACTACCGACTATTTAGTTTTATGTGCATGCATCGTGTATATAAAGTAATAGAAGTCCAGAATAATTATTATTAGGTACACTCCACGACAAAAACTTGGACGCGGTGAGATGTTTTAAGGGTTTTAAGGGTTACAACATTTCTTTGCGACACTAGCAAGATATCGAATTAAGTTTTTATTCGTAAAAGTAAAATAAACTCAAAAATATCTCCTCCGGTAATATATGAACTAAATAATAAATTATTACTCCGATGTTTAAACAATTTCTGCGACAAAAATTTTGACGCTCTGTTACAAATGTAAAACAAAAATCAACAAATGAGTAACGCGATCCTCCATTGTTCTTAATCACTTCCAATAGTCTGTTATTAATAGATTTATATAAATTTAACGCATAATTTTGAGGGATATTCTGCCATTCAGTTACTATTGAAGTTTTTAGTTCCTGTACCGTGAAATATTGACGGTCTCCGCCATAAACGCGACATGCCGATTCACCCCGCATGTTTTCAATAATGTTTAAGTCTGGCGGCCGTGCCGGCCACTGTAAAGTTTTAATCTTTTTCCCTTTAAACCATTCAGTAATGGTTTCTGCTTTATGAATTGGCGCGTTATCTTGCTGAAAAATAAAATTGCGCCCGGCCCATTGGTTTCCAAAACGTAGAAGATTGTCACGCAATAAGTCTTTATACGTCACAGATGTCATTTTGTTCGTGCAAAACACTATCCCACCCTTATCGCGGAATCCAATCGCTGCCCATATCATCACAAATCCACCCCCTAATTGTCCGGTCATTTTCACTTTTGGTTCCTTTCTCAGATCATGATAATAATGCGAGTACCCATCCGGTCCATCCAAATTAAAACGTTTCTCATCGGAAAATATAACTTTTTCCCATCGTTTCTTCCAGGATACGTGTTCTTCAGCAAATCTCAACCTCGCTTCTTTGTGTTTCGCCGAAAGTGGCGGTTTTCTCAACATTTTCTTCCGTGATATTACCGGTGACGCCTTTAAAATCCTTCGAACATTACGCACGTGCGTTTGTACCCCCGCCTGTTCTGCAATAACTCTCGCCGACGCAGAAGAATTGGATGCACACCGCAATATCATGCGTTTATCCTGCTCATTTACAGCTTTCGGTCGCCCTTGGCCTTCTGGTTTGCCGTAATTTTCCGGATCTTTTAGGAAATTTCTAACGCAATGATCGTTTCTTCGTAATCGACGAGCAATTTCATTCTTACTAACACTATCCTGGCACCAGGCTAGAACTTTACCCCTTTCTATCAAGGATAATTGTTTTTTTTTCTACCCATATTGCAAACACTTTATAAAATATAATTTCCCGTGGTGAAATGTGCACACTTTACCAGCACAACCGCTGCATATAAGGGGAAGTATCAAATTAAAAGATTTTTGCTTATATTAATGTAATAAATGTACAGGGTCTAAATTTTCGTCGCATTTAAAATTCCTATTTTGATCTGGGAAAATCTCAATTACCCCCCTCATAAAGCAATAAATACCCAGAAATATCTATAAATAAAAAATAAAATAAAATAAAAAAATATAAAAATTTACATAACAAGTATTAATAACCCTCATTTACATTTTATATAATGTCTATAAACTTTGTTTCGTAAATAATATCCAAACAAGCTCTAAACAGAAATATCAACGTTTGAAATAGAAATGAAAATTTTGCAAATGTAGATATTGGATTATACAAAGATTATTTAAAATATTTTTGCAGACATATTACTTCCGCAACATGTAATTTCAGAACTTCCTGCTGAAATTAAAGGTAAATTTCAGATATTTTCACTATTTTTTGACCTTACGATACAACCATTAAAATTAAATAACATCATCTATCTTTTATTAATTAACACTTTTCTTAAATTTAACCCATTCAAAACGCAAACCGAAACAAGGATGCGACCATTAGAAACGATGCACCTGCTACTACATACACGCATACGTAATTTACATCTAAAAATACGCGTGCAATGTAAATCGAAAACATCAAATTACATAATTTCCACCACGTAAGCCGTAAAACAACCTCCGCTCTGTTTCCAAACACCGAACAAGTAGGAGGCGGCTATGAATCTCCTTTCCGTTCCGGCAGCAGGTCGCTTTTTTTCATCTGTTTCGGATCCAAGCAGTCTGTTGTTGCCTAGCCAGCTTCGGTTTCCTGTTCGAAAACTACTTTACGTCTATATGTACGCAGTAAGTCGCCTGCTAGAGCTGAAATTTACAGGGAGTGAAGCTCGGAGACGTTCGACCGTTTCAAAATAAATAGCTGTCACCGGATAGGTTATTTCTGGCCCGGTTCGTAACAGCAATTAAGTTAAATGCAAGAGTACAGCGTGCATTTCGCTGTGTTTTATGCGTTTTAGATTATATAATTATGACCCCTTTTAAAAGGAGATTTTAGATGAAAGTGCGATTAAATTAATAAGGCAGTAAGAAATAAGCATTGACGTAAATCTTCAATTAGCGAAAATTGGGAATATTGCAGCCACATGTTCTCTATTACGCGCTGTCTTCGCTTGACAAGCGTCTATCCTATACGCTAAACATAACGCATACAGAGAGATTTTTCATGATTGCCAGGAAGAAACTACTTTTCCTGGCGGTGATACCAATATTTACATCCTATTTTAACCGTGAAATTAGAGAATTTTGTCAATACTTTTAGCTGTAATCTTTGTTCGTATTTATCAACGTCGTTATGTTTATTCTATAATTTCTCTAATCTCATCTAATCTACATTTACTTCGGGGAAAGTACACCCCTAATTACACAAATTTAATGTTTAGATTAATACAGTTAAAGCACTGTTTTCTATTGAACAAGCGATATTTATTTCCCTTCTCCAAACGATCAAATAAGATTATGTCCCTCGAAATCCAAAAAATCGTCACCATAACTTTTCCAGCTAACGGAATCGTTTTCTTTGGTGCACGTTCGCCTATTTTGCCGTGTTCTGATGCATCCATTCCTCATCTGCAGCCACAACGCCGCAGAAACTCACTCGTATTGCGTTTAAAAATTGCTTTGATTCCGTTCTTGATCAATAATCTCGACGCATCACCCATCTCGTCGATAATTTTCTCATACTCAATTTTTCGTGAAGGATATTATGCACATGTTCAATTGAGATCATCCCTAGTCACCACAATGGCCACTTCTCGTCAATGACGGATGTTCTTCCACACTTAAATCCATTAAACCAGTATCTGATAATAGTGATCGGATGCATGATCCTTATTAACTAAAAGCTGGCGCCATTTGCAAACATAATTTATTTTTTAATCGGCAACTAACACTTGCTTCCAGTAAACAAATTTTGCGCTATTTTTTACCATCATTCCAAATTGTAGAAGGCGAAAAAAAATGTTTCTACGACGATTTCTACAGTCGTTAGGCAGAGCAAATATGTATTACGAAAGCTTTACTTCAACTTGTAATTAAAAAATATATTCGTCCAGTCGATCGATACCATCAGTTTTTGGAACCGTTACAGATAACTAAGCCGAAAATAGACTTTAGTTCTGTTGTCGGGCCGCGCTAAAGAGAAATTTTAAGAAACTACCGCCGCTATTTTAAACTTTTCAACGTTGTAGTAGCTAATTATGTATCGCATATGCCGACATTACTTGGAAAATTGTGAAATTTCAAGTTCCGTTGTATGTATGTACGTATGACTCCAAAGTTTTTGGAAAATTTTAAGGTTGTCCAAAACGTGCAACAATTAACAATAAATATAACAGAAATTATTTAATATTCAAATTAATGATCTACAGTGACCCTCAGTTTTCTTCCGATTTGTACCATCGTACTTTGGGGAACAATAGGGTCGATTTTTCGAATTAAAAAAATGCCACGTCTTAATTGAAGACCGACTAAACTGTTATACGTTTTTCTCGCCAATATTGAACAAAAGTTTTCTATTGGCCGAGCCCGAGGTACATCGGGAGGATTGTCCAATTTAAGAAGAAATTATGTCGAAGCAGTGCATTGGTATCAAGCAGTTTAGTTTGGCATCTTCCAATAGAAAGTTCTGCAGTTACGGCTTCTTCTAGGAATTTATTCCAACTGAGCCGCGGCGTGTTCTGATGCCTTTCTTCGTCTTTGACACGCGAAATCTTTGACTTAATTTCGCTGAGAAACTCTAACTCTGCCTGTAGCGGCTTCAATAGAACTTAAAAACAAATTGTATTGTACTGAAACTTTAAGATAATAGGTTGTGCGTGCTATAGTTAGAAACTTGTTCATGGCTCGATGGCCCTCGATGGCTGTACAACTGGAAGCAACGTGACCCGTATTGAATTGAAACCACTTTGTTAATTATTTGACATAAATAAAAAATATAAACGTATCTATTCAATAGATCCCGATGCCCCACCAGTTGCAATTGAATAACGGGAAAGCCCCGAAATTGATCTGCGCTGCGTTTGACGAAGATCTTACAGGAATTCTTCGAACATCAAAAACTTACGTTGTTTTAATAATGGAGTTCTTAGCTTAGCAGTTCCTAAAATAAATTTTTTCGCGGATTACATTTTTAAATAGAAATATCTGAAATCCTTATACTACAATAACTTTATTTATTACATCGTAAACACATTTTCCGAATCTCCCTGTATAAATATACAAAATATATGATCGGAAAGATGCGTTCACATCTGGATTTTTTCCTCCGGCTTATTTATCAACTTGTCAAATTCGCGTTTGCGTCATCGGAGACTCTTTTCTAACAACTTAGGTTAGTTGCTACCTCGCTCCGTACCCCGCGCCACCCGCAATGCGGCCATTTATTAATATTTAACGGCTTCGAATGCTGACAGCGTCTGTCGTTCGGGTGTATGTTGGTGTTGTTCGCGCAAGCCAACAGTTGTGTAAATACAGTTCGAAATTGGTCTTAAAACGTTCAACGAAAACGTTCCAGAAAAAAAAAATAGAACGAACGATACGATTAAGAAAAGGAAAGCGTTTCGAAAGTGCAACAATTATAGTTAGCCAAGGATTTGATTATTTTACAGAATCCTTTTACGCTTGTTATTAATTAATTTATTAATGTTTGATAATGTTTATAAAAATCATGAGGCCTCCGTTATCGCAAACTGCTTTCGTAGTAGCGTATAATTTTCATGGTAAATTATCATGTATCAATTAATTATTAAAGTAAATTTTTACGAACTCCCGTAGAAGATTTGTTCCTTGCATCAAGAGCATTGAACATCAATCACGACGTAACGCACATTAATTTTCTTAGCGTATTAACTGTTGCACTCTGGAATGTTTGCGTTATCTTTGCAGTTGAAGAACGGCAACATCAGTATGTTTTGTTTACTGTTGTCGTGGTAACCAAACAATACACCAGAAATCCCTCGGATACAACTTCCAAATGCGAGAAGGTAAACAACTGAAAATTGCTTACTTCTGTTTGCCCTGCCAAAGGCATTTGATTCAGCGCAGATTACTTTTTCTTCAGCTCTACGTTATACAATTTGGGACTCAGAGGAAATATTAACAAATGCATATCTTCTTGTCTTTCCAATAGTAAAATTCGTATCAAACTGAATGATGAAACCTCGGATATCGATTTGTAAGCAATAGGTGTGCCTCAGGGTTCAACACTGCTGCTTTTCTTACTCTTTATTAATTTTCCTGAGCACGTTATTTGTGGAAATGTACAAATAGATACAGATTTAAACATCAATAGTAGTTTCGAACGATTACTCTGGATATAATTGAAAATTAATTTATTAAGGACCCTTCGAAGTGGTTTCTTATGTAAGTATCGTTTGGTTACCACGACATCAGTAAACATGTCAAAACATTCTTCAAGTGTAGGGATATTGCAAGCATTCCAGATTGCAATGGTTAATACGCTAAGAATGTTGAGATGTTATAAAAAGTGCAGAACAATGAGGGTAGGAGCTCCTGATGCAAGCAATGAAACTTGTATGGAAACTCATAAAAATTTATTTAAAAAAATAACTGATATGTGCCGTATTTGGTATGAACGTTTTACACTGTTACGAAGTTTTTTAAACCGATTTCTGCTTTTTCCTTTTCTCTCCTTCTTAGGTGTCCGGATACATCTTATTCCAACTGTAAAAGTAAACGCAACTAACAGCCTTTCGATACAATTCATGTAAGTTTTAAAATCGCCATTTGGTGGACGGTACACTACAGCGTTGCCTTGCAACTGAGCCAGCAGATTATGTAGAGAATTTAAAAATTCATAGATTAACCAGAATCGTAAACATTTTCAGATGGGGTCATATGGGCCGGCTACAGTAATAGATTCTTTAACTGCCACGGCTCCATTTATTCTGCCGTATAAACATCCTTGTACCTCACTGTAGTCATTACACAGGAAAGTAGCTACACATAATAATTAATTTTTTCGAGAAAAACATTTACTACATGTACCTACACTGCCATTCAGTGAAGTTCGGTCATACAATAAAAATCTATTATATCACACTGTATACAATTATTAATACATAAAATTAGAAAAATATTAAGCATACACTCTTTTCTAAGCGATTAAAGCCATAAATTATTATGTAAAGTAGAAATATCGCGACAACCACAATAAAGTCCCTTTTATTATCATTCCAAGAATTTCTCGGAAGTACCGATCTTTTGAAACGGGTCGTTTGGGGATTATTAACGAACAATACATTTAGGAAATATACCGCAGCATCATTCTTGTTTATTTATCACAGGCGTAAAAATATAAATTTGCTTCGTTTTACAGTTGAACGTGTGTTGGTGTGCATCTGTCGTTTTTGCGCGAAAGTTTTAAGAAAATTTACTTCAAAATGGCACGTGGCAAGCCTACCAGTGTAGAAAAACGTTCACGCATTATTACGCTGTTTGAAGAAGGATATTCGGGGCGACAAATTGCTGAAAAAATAAATATGAGAAGTTCAACAGTAAATGACATCGTAAAGCGATATCGGGCAACTGGAACTGTAGAAAATCGTGTTCGTCCTGGAGCATCTAGGAAAACAACAAAAGCTGAAGATTTGAGAATTGTATTATTAAGCAAACGCAATAGAAAATTAATAGCGCCACAAATAGCAGCCGAAGTCAATCGCGGCCGTGACTTTCGACCGTGACCTTCATGAACGCATTGCCATTCGAAAACCCTTATTACGTCGGGGCAACAGAGCAAAACGGCTACAGTGGGCCCGTTCTCATCTAGATCGGTCGTTAGATGATTGGACACACGTGCTTTGAAGTGACGAGTCAAAGTTTGAGGTTTTTGGGCAAAATCGACGAGTTTATGTCCGAAGATCTAAAACCGAAAAGTGATCCCGAACTACATTGTGCCAACAGTGAAGCAAGGGCGTAGTTCTGTGTTAGTGTGGGGATGTTTCTCCTTTGCTGGGACGGGAGATTTATGCAGAGTACAGGGTGTAATGAGGAAGGAGAATTATTTTGCAATACTCCAGAATCATGCAGTGCCATCAGGATTCATGCATGGCAACGACCCAAAACACACTGCGTTAGTGTGTAAGAACTATCTAAAGGAGCAAGAAGAACAGCACACCCTGAAAGTAATGACATGGCTCCCACAAAGCCCAGATTTGAACCCGATAGAGTTGTTGTGGGATGAACTGGACAGGAGGATCCGAAAAATATGCCCGACTTCACAAGAACATTTACGGAATATTTCGCAACATGAATGGATTAATATTCCACAATCCGTTTTAACAGAACTTATCGAAAGAATGCCTAGAATAGTTCGAGCGGTGATTAACAGCAAAGGAGGTTTTTTCGATGAAAAAAAAAATAATGTTCAGTATGTTATATTAGGCCAGAATAACTTTTTATTTATTTATTTTTGTCTTTTTTACCTGTACATACAATAAAATTGCATTTTGTTTTTAGTTTCGTTTGTTTCTGTAACCTTTTCATGTTTTTTACCAATCGACCGAACTTCTCTGAACGGCAGTGTACATAGTTATTTGCCAAAATAATAATTTTAATTAGTTCCCGATTCAGTGAAGTGTTTCAAAATTGACAAAATTATGGCTTTGTAGAGTACGCCAGGTTTCCATCAATCACCATCCATCCATACCTCATTTCGATATTTTACAAGTTCAAATATTGAATGAACATATTTTGCCTTTTTCCCATAATTTGTTATTCTCCCGTCTTAATGTAATTTATATAACTCTCCGTCACGCTCAAATATATACATTTACGTATATCTACGTATACAATACATACATCTATTAAAATCTATCCTTGTTCGAAGTCAATGTCAAGGACAAGGTAACTTTGGATGTATTTTCTATGCTCACAGGCTCACACGTAAACCTAATACACACACACATACACCACACAAAGTACACATATAACATCGAACACATCCGTTTTCTAAAATAGAACATGACCAACGTGGGAGTAAATGGATGTATGAAATTAAGTCGTAAGTTTTGTTTCTATAAATATGGGCCCTTTTTCAACGTTTTCTCTCGACTTCATTGAGAACACTTCAGTTTGATGACTAGCCAGAAGTGTTTGTTGCACGCATGATGCAAGAGATAATGTAATAGTTACAGCCAAAAAGTGTATGGTGTAATCTAGATTGTTTACGAAAGTCTCATGACCGAAGATTTAGCCAAAAAAAATATTAGTCAATCTCCAAAATGTTGAGTTATGCTAAAAATTCTTATTCTTAAGGCTCTTAATGTAAAATTTGGAATAAAAGATTTCAACTCTTCGAGTCCGACGAAAGATCTAAATGAATCTATAATGTTCAGCCAAGGCTTTCCAGTTATTATGTTTTGATTAAAACCTAGAATCATAACTTATTTTTGGCCGTTGTGCACCATACCGAAATAATTAAATGGGGCAGTTTTCTCAAAAAACAGCACCGTTCAAAGGCTGCAGTCGCCAAAAGGATAATTCATCGTGCCAAGAACACTAAAAAAATTAATTCAAAAAGAGAAGAAGGCCATCGACCTGATTAGTTAGAAACACCTAGAACACAGTATTGAAGCAAGAAGTTCGATAAATTAATTAACTTTCGAAGCAACGATCTTCCAAGAAACGAACCTTGAAGAATATTTGCCAAAGAACTTGATCCAACCAAGATACCAAAGGAAGGTATCATTGCTCAAGAGAAATAATCTACTTACTGGTGAAGCGGAAGAAATCAAACATGAGATCTGCTGGTTTCTACGAACAGCTGAACCACCATCAGGGATGCGGAAAGAGCGCTATGATATAATCATTGTTGACTACAGTCTAATGGACCAGCAGGACTGCCATGCAAAGATCAACCTACTAAAATCTATTAAACCCAGATCATGTTTTACGAATCCTCTCCCATTTCACATATGGTGAATCTTCTTTTACAAATTTTATTTAAAAAAAAAAGTGACGTCACTAATATTCATCAGGTTAGCAACTCCGATATTGAAATTGGAAATTATTTATTTAGCGAGAATCTAGTTTGCTTGTTTTAAGTTCCTCGCTAGTTTTAGACTGCTTCCGAATAGGCAAATATTTATTTTTCTGCGAGAGCTTTAATGTTTTCGCCAAACGGACCTTGTTCTTTTCTCGGTAGTTTAAAAAAGTATCTAATAAATACTGGAAGCACATCGTTTAGCTCTAAAATCTACCTGAGCTCGTTTATTTTTTATTCTCTTGTCTATTTATATCTTTGTGAGGTATTTTAAGGTGTTGCGAAAAATATTAGCGGATCTAACAGTATGGATGTTAGGCGCTATTGTTTATTGAATTTGTAGGGCCAAGAAAAAAGTAACGCAAATAAACGAATGAAACTTCACAGATTTATACAGTAATGCGAAACAATTAAGCGATTGAAAAGACGAGAGATCGAGTGATTGGCTGTTTTCCTCGAGAAAATTTTAACTCTAACTTTAACCAAGAAGGACCTGCAATTGCCTGCTCCGAACAAAACTTTGAGCCTAAGAAACAGAAAAGTTTCAAATTTATCAAATAATGAGCGACATCTGCTTAGGTATAAATGATTATTCGTAGTCTTGTGGAAGGCATTCGACAGAGTTAAGAGAACTCTTAAAGAACCAAGACTTTCCGCGCACCAAATTAAAATACAAATATAGACCGCTTTTACGGCGTCCGTTTCGACAAACTCGAACAAACTATAAGTACTCATAATTACTTATTGCATGTCCTGGGCTTTATTTGAAACGTGTTTGGAAGCTATACAAAAGAAAAAAATCGAAAGGTCAAGGCTTTCTCCGTAATAATCTTCTATTAAAATTAGTGCAGCCAACGGTCATATTGGTGACATTTACAGCCGGTTAAGTTGAGTTTTACGAGTTGCAACGAGCGGTCCGCAGGACAGAAAGCGAAAACAATTTTATTAAAGCAATATAAGCTATATGGTGCATATAATTTAGTCGCAAATAGATTTTAGTTGTACGGGATTTTCTTAATTGTACTTAATCAAGGGTAACGCTGTAAGCTTTACGATGCTATTAAGATCTAACCTATTTTCCATTTTCGTAAAATTTTATAATTTCTTATTGTTGAAGTGGCGACATTGTTAGGAATGGAAATTTCATGCGAAGCTTGTCGTTGGAACGATTTCAATAAAAGCCTAACGCAACAACAATCCATCGAATCCCCTCGTTTAATTTTTGATAATGAACCACCATCCGAAAAGAGAATTGGCTTGCAGAAATTCGTCATGGTCGTCCTTCCATCAATGACGAATTCCCTGAAAAGCAACTAAAATCGTTTGTTGCTCCAAAAAAATCAATGCTGCGCGCAATATGTATGAAAAAGATCAGCATATGTTGAGAAATATCTGTTCTCGATAGATTCCGCATAATTTGATCCAAGCATAAAAAAGGGCCTTGGCCACAGATCTAAGAACAATTAATTGTGAATGGAATACAGCAATCTGCGTATCAGAAGTCGCTGATGAAATCAGGAAAAAGAATTGATAACGTCAGCCATATTCTTTTGTTGGAAATCAGTTAATAAATCTCGTCGAACATAACAAAGCACGCTGCCGATTCGCCATCATCAATCCAACCCGTTTATTAACCGTAGGCGACTTATGGCGAATACGGCAGGCTGCTTTGAAATATATTATCATCGCCAATAATTTAGCACTCGTTTATGCAGGCCTAATCATAACTCAGCACGTCAAAGAATTGATTACTTGAAAGAAAAAAACATGGACTTAGTGTCTCATATTCACCTAATTTATCACCTAACGATTGATTCGAACGCCCGTAAAGGTGCGTAAAAAATAAATAAAAATAAAAATGTGCTTGACAAAAAAATACACGAGACATCAGATGGTATTCTGCTAATTTTTACATTCTTTTGTTCCTTTTCGAGCGAAAAATTTTAATCGGAAAAATACATCTTTCTTTGTAAAGTTTATCAAGCTAGAGCCCTATTTAGGAAAATGTTCCAAATTAATTCATTGGATTAATCTTCTCTCTATACTCAGAAGATAAACTTATGTCTTAAAAAAATCACTTTGTTTTAGCAAATAACAATTGTGTATAATTTTTTTAGCAGCGCACATCATAAAATTTCAATCCAATCCAAACGGTGCGTATTGTATAACAAGCTTCTTCCAAAGCGTATAACTAAGAATACACGACGGACAGCCCCATGCTGTCACATACTAAAATAACCTAACACATTGGCAATGGTTCAGGAGACAAAGACCGACGTTTTAGTTACATATACATTCGAATTAACTAAATTCTATGCGTTTGCATCGTTATGTTTGTAAATGCGATGTTCTCTGCGAGATATAATAAATTTGTATATAATTAATTTCTTGGAGAATGTTAAAGCCCTAGCTAGAGCGAGCTACATCGTCGAGATTGGCAACGCTACCACAACACATGTTGTGCCTGAACTTGATACCCTTACTTTACAGATTTATCCATTAGACTCTTCCATATGCCCGACCCGGTGTACGTCTATTTTTACAAGGCGAAAAAGTAAATTCTTACAATTTATTTTTTCTGGCGGAAATCAAGGACACGAGCGTGTGGTTCCGTTGAAGTTGTTGAAGCTTTTTTTTGCTTACCAGATGTTGTAATAACGCCGTTTTATCCCTCTCTTACTTTTAGAATTTTGTTTGTTGCTCTAAACGCCGTAATTTTTCTTTTTATTATCTTGGAAAAGAAATCTTTTTTTTTCTTTTCGGAAATGCGCAGTTTTTCATCTCATTAATAGATATATTCTCTAAATTAATTTAAAAATTATTAACCAAGATAGGTTAAATTTGGCCGCTAATTTTCCCAACGATGCGGATTTAACCCTTGTTCTAGGCAGTTGATTTTTTTAATTCTAGGATGAAAACCATGGGATGTTTCCACTGTTGACAATGCTGGATTATATCTTCTTCATAATATCCATTCATTTAACTTCTTTTGCAAAAAAAAATACTGAACGACGCACAATTCTACAATTACGTGAATATTTGTACACACATCCTGTCCAATTCTAATCATCTCGGCTTATAAAAATTCAATAACTTTAGAAGAAAATAAAACTCACTGACAATGAGTCACACATTCAATTCCAACGACAAGCTTAACGCCCAACTTCCCTAGAATCCCAGCGTCCTCTGCTAATTACTCGAATTCCCGCAAGGCGGCAATTATTTCTCCCGGAATCGCCCGGAGCGGCCCCCATTTCCGGGATCCAACGTTTCCTCTTCGCAGATGATGTCTACGATGATCATGATGATGACGTAGCTAAAGTACGTACTCTACCCTTGCAATCTTAATGAAAAAGTTTACCCGGAGTCTCCGGAATTGAACGAGGGTAGCTTTGCCGTTATCAGCTTAGAGCTTGAAGTGGCGGCAATGATTCATCGGGGGAAGGGATGGAGCG
>LR736871.1:6856221-6870591 GCA_902654985.2 Oryctes borbonicus
AGTTGTCGCCTTGAAAACAATTTTGAATTTATACATTTCTCGTTGTCAATTATTACAAAAATGATAATGATATTTTCAAAATCGAAATTGTAAGGTGTTTAATGATAGTTAAAAGCGCACAAGTCAAGCAAAATGAATAGCACAACGTTACGAGGTGTTTTCCCTGAACAAAGTGAGTTATAAAACGTTACTTATAAAATAAAATAAATTGATTTAAAACGCTCGCCACTAATTTGCTTTCCTAGAACCCGTTCATCGAAGAAATTTCATTAAGGAAAATATGAGGTACATCAAGCAGATTCAAGGATTAACGCAAGGCCCAGACATGCCCGAATTGTCTTCCACGAAACAGTTAACTGATAAATTCAGAAATGTTCCTCCGAAAGTGACTTCGCAGTTCAACGCGGCCGTTACTAAATCGAAACATAGGATAAGCCAACCATCATTAGTCGAACGCAGTCATTCAAACACCAAGGTAGGGAAAGGGGTTCCGCCTAGATATCGGCAAGACAAACTCCCAAAACCAAAATTAGAAATAAAACAGTTACGTGACTTTGGGGAAATATCACGAACCGAAGAGGTTTCGGAATGTACGTTTAATGAAAAAATAACACATCGGGGGATACAAACGGAACGGAACGAAGATATGAATAGGCTGTATGATTGTGGTGTTATTAAATATCCAAGTCCCTCTGTATTAGATCAGATAAACCATATGAAACGCAAAAGTGTAAAGGTAAATCAGGATCACGGTGATACGGATAAATCTCCACTTGTTGAAGAAAAATTAAATTCATTGCGTGAGTATTCCAAATTATTACAACGTTGTATATAAAATGATCCGAAAGGTTATTTTAGATTTAGAAGAGAAACCTGACTATATAAGACAGAATATCCAAGCTGTGAGACAAAAATCGAATCGACAAGACTCAACCTCGACAGCTGGGTCACTTCCGTTAACATACCAAAAAGGAGCATTACCGAAATACCTTAAAGAAAAGAAGGATGAGCAATTGAAAGATGTTCCTGGTGATGATGAATGTCCTGAAGGACACGTTTTATTACCTGATGAGGAAAGAAAGGAGACGTTACGTGTTTTACGACAAAGTAAGTTCTTTTTCTCAATTAATTCCTTTTCTTGACTGTGCGCTATGCATATTAGGTTATGCCGATAGAATACAAGAACTTAACTCGATGCCGGTAAGAAATGACACCCTACGAATGAGAAAGAGAAAGATGGAACTTGAAGAGGAACTGAAAAAAATTGATGAGGGCATCAAGGTATTTCAGAGACCGAAAGTATTTGTCAAAATCAATGCGTGATTTAGATTTGTTTATTTTCTTCTATTTTGCTACTATATCTGAATGAATATTAAATATTTTTTACATAATTTATTAATTTATTTTTCGAGATTTATACGCACACTTTTTTGTATTTTAATTGTTACACTCTTAGGGAGTATTAATTTATTGTGATCTTGTATATTATTGATTATTCCATTGATTGATTGAAATTTTTTCATAAATAAATCATGGTACCTGACTTTTCGAATCGACATTTTATTGTATAATCCAGGATATTCTATCCTTAAATATTACAATTTTTTATTTTATTAAAATATCATAAATCAAAAAATTTTTGTAATAAAATTATTTACAATAACAAATTTTAAATTAATTTCTAACTAGGTTTTTTATACTTTTAATCCTGTGTATAAATAAGTCATTGGAGAACTCAACATCGCTAGTTCGAAAATACTGTTCTTCATCATTGTACCAGTTTTCATAATTGAATTCAGGAAAAAATATACCAATTTCTCTTCTTGCTGATTCATCAGAGTCTACAATCCAAATTCAATCAATTAAAATCAACATTTTTTAAACAATCTATTCAAATACGCTACGAACTTTATAATACCTGATCCATGTGTTGCATTTCTCGTATCTGAATAGCCATAAACCCCTCGAATACTCTCAGGTACTTCGAATTGCGTCTTAAACACTTTGGTTGGTCCCATCAGTCTACGCCATTCAGAGATAGCATTTTCTCTTGCTAAAATATACATTTCAGAAGGGCCGCTAAAATGTTCCGTGTCTATCTTCACCAATGTTACATGCCACAATCAAACTCACCTAATCATGAAAGTTACAAGGCGGTTATAGAAGAATTTAGTTTTATGTTCTTCGTAAAACTTCTCTGCGTCTTTAATTGTCAAGGTATGGCGTTTCCAATTTACTATCTTGAATTTATTGGTGAGTATTAGGGTTCGGATATCTCGAACTGCTAGAGGGTTCGAAACAAGGTGCGGCTTTAATATTGCTAAGGTTAACTGGAGTCGTTGGATCATTTTTAAAAGTATCGCACATCAGGTTCTCGAAGAACTATTTCTTTTGGGGATTAATCAACATATTCTGGACGGGCAAATAATGTCTATATTTATTAAGAAGATTTAACCTTCTCCTTTTACTAGGTTAAGTTGGTATTTGTTTTTAATCAAAATCATCAGTTCGATCGCATTAACCGCAAAACATCGGTGACTCAAATTGGTTTTATTGCCCTTAAAACTTGAAGCAACTTGTGACAAAGAGTAAATAGTAACTTGCTCTTTTACTGGGATAATGCGCTTAAAACATAACCAAACACTATCTGTTTACTCCGCTGCCCACTGCTGCCACTGCCTAGGGCTTGTCTATGATAAGTACCAACCTTAGCATAGAAAATTAACTGAACCGGTTCTTGAGGACGATCAGTGAACCGTTTCTCGAAAATAAACCGTTTAGGCGTGCTCACAATCAATTTTTATGCATTTTATTAGAAATGAAACATAATTTTGGAACCAATGGGTCCAAATTGCTGTATTTTAATTTAATTTACGCCGTGCGCCATCTAAGAGACAATCGCAGGTACTTTCAAATTGTCGATTAACCATGTTGTTAACGGTAACATGTATTAAAAGCGGTTCTCAGAAATGAACTGAACCGTTCTCACCGGTTCTTTAAAATTATCTTCAAGTAATAAAATTTTCATAATGTAGCGCCATCTAGTGCAGGAGTACATTTATCACTAAAAGTTGGTACGAATTCAAACACCTTCTTCTTGCTAAAGTTTTTGAATGTCACTAAACAGGTTCGAAAAGTTACTAAAATAGCTACTAATAGTGAGATTTTTGAAAATTCACCTAATTTTAATTCAGCCGTATTGTTTTCCGCTTATCAACTTATTGATCAATATCCAGAGCTTAAAACTGATTAAATCGTAGCACTTGATTCAGACCTATCAGTAATTGCGAGACCTGCCGAAAGATTTTTTTATGGACAGTTCGAAGGATATTTGTAGAATGGTTATAGATTTATATTCTATGCAATTATTCAATCGGTTACAGAATTATAAATATTGCTAAGAACTACTCAGATATATCTTCTAGTTTAAGCGAAATGCTTTTCGTTCTATAAGGACAACGTCCTTTAAAAAATCAAGTGTTCCGTTTTAAATGCCAAGTTATCACCGGTTATTACAAACATCAAAGAAAACCATTGACAGGCTTTCTTCTTTCATCCGAAGGTGAAAAGTAAAAGTCTGAAGCAAATATCTGTAGAAGCATGGAATCGGGTATATACAAATTATTATTCATCCTTTCGTACTACCTTCGTCTTATGTAATTTACAGAACGTGATACACTAAGGAGTATATTTCATGGAAGACCACCTAGACCATCACCTGCGACAATATTCCCAATGAGTACCGATAGTTCACCTATATTGGGAAGTATTGATGATCAATTTGGAGAAGGACTGTCTGATGAGATCATGGCGACATCTGAAACACATGATAATAAAATTGCCGAAGAGAAGAGAAAAATATCAATACCTAATTGGGTCTCAGAAACTCAGTGTAGCACCAATGTAAATATAACCAGCAGTAATATAGAGTCTGTAGGAGATATCGTGGAGGATGAATCTGATAGCAGTGAAGCATCCTGGCCTGATTTTGAAGTACCCGGTAGAATGAGTTGATTTTATACCTCAATTGCTGTTGATTTAAACCTTAATTGTTATTATTATTTATGTTTTTGTTGTATCGTTAGGGACTTGGGGCACTTACGGATTAGAAGATGATCCATGGAATGATGACGATAAACCTTGTGTGCATTTCAAGAATTATAAGAACTTAGAATTGACAGAGGATGAATTAGCTGGGATCTTAACAGAAAGGATTATTGCCAGTTGTTCGTCATATTTGGATCGTTGTCCGCAGACTGGGAAATATGTTTTATGCAAATGTAATTTGAGGAATAAGGTAAAAATAATTATTTATATAGTTAAATAAGAGAAATAAACTATTATCGGTACAGTTTTTATTCTTCTAATCTTATATAATAAAATATATCGTGTGTATATCTATAAAGAAGTAAAGTAAATTCTAAACGAATATCCTAAATAGCTTATATATGTAAATAAATGCTAGCAATCCAGTTATGATCCAAGCGAACGTTACAACGCATGACAAGCACATGAAGCCGATGATCTTCAACGGGATTTGCATGTTTGTTGCTTATTCGAAACTTTTTTAGTTCTTTGTAAAATCTTGTCGATCACTAATTGATTTATCTGTCAATAGTGACTTGATCAACTGCCAAAATCTTAGCTAATTGGATCTTCTTTTTTCAGAATCTATGTAATATCTCGGTGTTGACCTTCCACCACTATCTTCAATACCTGGATCTAGCGTATAATAAATTGACTAACTTGGAACCTCTGGGTCAGATGCCGTTTCTGATGTACCTTAACGTTTCGAACAATATGTTGACGGATGTTCTAAATTTTAAACCGCCTTATAATTTAACCTACGTAAACTTCTCGCATAATTTTGCAGACATCATTCAAGATTTGTCAGGGTTCTGGTCGCTTATCTATTTGGACCTGTCCTATAATCAAGTTTACCAAATCAACGGATTGAAGAATCTTAAGTAAACGTGAAAACCACTTTGATCCGCTAAATTTATTCTTTATCGTGTGTTCAAGGTATTTGAGGTACTTAGATTTATCGTATAATAAAATCAGAACCCTTAGTGGGTTGAACAACTTGAAAATAACGCATCTAAATCTTGAAAGCAATCAGATCAGCACTTTCGAGGAAGGTAGCAACACAGGTTTACGAACATTGCCGGATTTAATTGTCGTAAACATGTCAAACAATCACTTGAAGAGCTTACGATTGTTTGAAAACGCTAAAGTATTGCAGAAATTAATCTTTATGAATAACAGCGTCCCTTGCCTTTACGAATTGGAATATCTGCGCAATCTAAGGTACCTTACTGAAGTCCACTTTAAAGGAAATCCGATTGCAAGTGATAAAAACTATTACGAGGTGTGTCTTAAGGTTATCACATCCATTGTACTGCTCGATGGAGAATATATCTGTGCGGAAGACAAAGTAAGTCATTACGAGATGGGAAAATATTGTAACAATATAGAGAACGTAATAGGTTTTAGTGAACTCGAAGTATAAGCCAACTCCATTCGTTGCTAGCAGTAAGAATCATGCTGATCTGTTCTTGTTAGAACAGCTTGCCAATTGCGAGGTGACAAATATGATCCTTCCGATTAGCAAGCCGCCACCACCCATGATTGTGCTGGTGGGACCTCCTGGTAGTGGACAGAAGAGGCTTATTATAGAGTTCTATGAAAAATTTAAAAAGTAAGTATGGGTGACATTCCTTTTATTTATTAATTTTTAAATTAAGAATTATTAAAATTTAATTAAAATTACTATTTAGATGTAGCCTTTTTCCAGTGCGTTAAGCCGAATTTGTTTGCAGACACCTTTGCCTGGGAATTAGCCATACCACAAGACCAAAAAACTCAAACGAAGTAGAAGGCGTATCTTACTATTTCATTTCCGAAGAGAAATTCGAAGACATGGTTCGAAATGCGGAATTTCTAACTGTGTCCAACATCCTTGGGTACGCTTACGGATTCTCATACAACGAATTGACGAAAGCCACGGACGAAAATAAAGTCTTGCTGTTACATACCGACACCACAGGTGCTTTAAACTTGAGAATGAGGAACTTTAGACCATACTTGGTGCTAACCTTATACCTACAAAACGAGAGCTACTATCCACAATTATTGAGGAAGTACTATTACACGTACTGGGTGTCACGGTACATCTTTCCACATCTCGTTATAGATTTCTTATGAACTCGCATCTTATTTCAAGAAATTTCAAGGCGTTGCGCATCATCAACGATTCCGGAAAGATTAATTCGTTAAGCAGCAGCGAAATAAGTTCGGAGATTGAGGATATGCTTCGCGATATGATCCATAATCTACCTGTTAAGGAGTATGCGTCTAAGAAGTCATCCGTTAAGTTTGCTGAATATAGTGCGCCTACGATCAGAAATTCAGATTTTGAACTCGATGAGACGTAAATATTATCTTTATTTCTATTTTTTTTTATAAAGAGATTGTACAAATCAATGTGGGCAAAATATCTCTATCTAACCAGTACGAAATCGCTTTGGTGTGGGTGCGAGAAAATGAACTCTACAGTGGCTCCAGGTGCAGCTAATACAGCTGTGATGCAATTAATGGACGATTCACAAAACAACACCGAGATTATTGGAATTATGTAGGTGGGGACTCGCAAATGGTGTGAGGACGTTCCCAACATTTAATTGTATTAATCATAATAATAAAAAGTAATGGCTTGAGAAAACCGCTCCACAAGATAAACCTGTATGACGACGAAAGAACAGCATTCTCGAATACTCAACGTTAAAAGATAGCTTTTTTAAGCCGCTGTGTGAAAGATGTATAATGATAACAATCAATTGATTAACCCAATTTAGTAACTTATGAAACTGCGAAAGCTTGTAACTTTCTTAAAAAAATTACCAATCTTGCGTTGTACAGTCTTTCCTTATATATACGTTGATCATTACCTCAATTAGCTCTCTCGCATTCAGCAAATGTTTTATTTTATTTTCCAAGTATCGATGATGATGAATTAAGTAGCTTGAGCAGCGATGAAATGGTGTCACTTATCATTGATGTACGTCCTCATTTCCATATGTTACCTTCCACTTTTTTGTCTTTTCCGTTTTCCAGACCAAAAAGAAAGAAGGTTCCACATTTAATCCACCCGACGATGACGTATTTCATAGCATCAGCGAAGTAGAGTTCGATTTCGAGCCGATATTAAGCGTGGTTAGCGAACATAAGCTTGACGAGGACAATGACGGTTAATCTCTTGTAGCAAATCTCTTTTCACGCTCTTAACGATGATTTCCAGATACGATGCGCGATCAACACAAGGCCATGAAGCCAAATCAACGTATAGAGAGCTTCATTCAAAGTATCTTAGCGGCGAGGGAGGATTACATCGAATTTCATCGCCAGAATCCTGGAATTTTCTGCGAAACCGTTGGTTCGAACTTAAAAAGCCGATTCTATCTTTGATATTCTGAATACTTCGCAGGTGTTCACTGATAAACTGGACGTTACTATGTATAAACTTGAACATTTATTGAAGAAAGTCTTGAACAGACCTCCGAAGGCTTGGCATTCGTATAATTTGGAGACTGATCCGCTCTTTGAAAAGATGATGCATGAAAAATTAACCGAATTGCATATGGATCTTAAGAGGTATAATAAAATTGTTTGTGAATGGATGGTCAATATCTTATTTATTTGTTCCAGCAGATCACATATCAGACTGGAACATTGTGATTAATCAAGCGTTACGTTTGCTTTTTATATATGTATATTTTTATGTATTTTTAATTTAAAAATTAAACAGTGACCAGGCGTAATTATTTGCTAAAGCCATCACTTGCATGAAGCTTTTTTTAGCAGAAGAATCGTATGATTAGGCAGGTGTCTATAACAGTTGCACGCACAGGTGGATCAAAATTTGTGAATATGTTGTCCATTCACGTTTCTGATGTAGATACGATGTCCTCTAAAATTAAAATTTGAAAAATCGCCAATGAAAAATTGTTCAAAAAGAATACAATTCCTCGTAGAGGCGTCTGATCGTTCTACGGGCTGGATTCAAATTTCAAGATTTTTTGGGTGCCACCTTCTACAACTAATAGCGCCAATGAAAAAGTAGGCAAAACGATACCCATCTTGCTCAGACCTTGGGCAAAGCTTGATTCTCGCAAAGGAGTCAGTCAAAAACAAGAAACAATTTTTGTCTTTTTTTTTATTAACTTTATTCGTACTATTAAACATAATTATTACACAAAAGATATCAGTCGAAACGAAGAAATTTTCTGGCAATTTCAAATCAAACAAAATTTCCCTTTTAACAGAATTAAAAAAAAGTTAATTGCAAAGGAGAGGCTAAAAATTTACTTTTGGGATTCTGTTCTTTGTTTGAATCTTCTATAACCCGTTTGATCAAGAAGATATACAAAAGTAAAGCGGGTTATAAATAAAATTCTTTAAAAATCAATATCATCAGTTTCTTGCGACTCTGATTTATATAGAAAAATATAAGGTGGAAATATGTGAAAAAGCAACGACATTAACTTAAAGAATTTTATTCCGTACTTTTCCGATCACACTGTACACGTAGAATCCTTTTATTTTATACATATAAAAACTGAATGACAATTTCATTCATACGATGTCTTAAGAGCTACGAAAACAAAATTAAATATTTATATTATAAATGCATCCAATAAGAATGCAGCATATGATATCATCTTGATTTTTGTATTTTTTCTAATTCGTTTTAGATTTTTTTATGTTCAATTTTTAACGTACTTAACAATCATACCTGATAATTTAATTAAAATAGCTAGAATTCAGTCACTATATTGTAGCTAGTGAGCATTTTCGACTCTCTTTAAAGTTGGTGACAAAAAAGTACCAGGTGTGAGTAAAAATTAATTCGGATTGTCGCTATTTTTGCTTTTAGTTGGTATTTATAGGCAGTAAAAATTCATTTCTTTGGATTGAATTTTTTAAGATTACTAAACGCGTTTAGCCGTACTACCAACATAGTACAGTCGGAAATGCCCATTCTGTATATTTATATTCTTTTATAGTGTACTCACATTTTATTTCAAACAATAAAGTTTTCTCATGTTTCCACAAAAAGTATATTTTTTGAGTGTACATAAAAGGTTTTCTTTGCGTTTAAAATTTTCCAGTCTTTTAAGACGTTATCTTCGAAAAATAACATTTTTTAAAAGGACGCTCAAGTTCTCGCGTTTTTCAAAGCGCTAGTAAAAGTCCAAACATAAGTCCTAGAGATATGACCCAGCATCGTGAGCAACTTCTATAACTGTATAATAAAACTATTTATTTAAAATTCAAGCTATAATAAAAGTTAGCAGCAGCTAGTGCACTGTGGCTGCATCGCAACGTCTCGTGTATTTCCGTTGCATATCGTATACATTGTAGTACGCAACGAAAGTACACGAGGAAATCGATGCGTTGTAACTGACCTCCCACTTACTTACAAGCCGCCACTGATAAAAGTATGTTCCAATTGAACGCATTTCATTTGGTTCGGCATCTTTAATTGGATCAGAATTAATAATTTCGCAACGTTGCTTCCAAAAAAAGCAAGGAAATTAAGTTTTAAACCAATTCTTCATCCAAAATGCCGTGTTGGTTTCTTCTTTTGGAACAACCTTTATACATTTCTCTCCTTCATTTCTGCGATTTCCTCACACATCTTTAAATATATTTATTCAAAAAAAGAATCAACATGAATAGTATTTACGAAGAAAACAATTAATGCAGCAGCCAATATACGAACAGCCTTTGGGTTCTATCGAGAAACAAGTTTACATCAACCGTTAAAAGTAATGTTACAATAGCGACAGCAGTAGTACCAACTTCTTTACTCGACATCGAAATGTAAATTTTTTTTTGTTGGTATTACTGAAAATATAGAAAAACTACGCTAACCAGTCTTACTTTTTGGTTTAAATTTAAACGTTTTAAATTAATTAGTAGACTTTGGTATTCGAAAAAAAGCATTTGATATTAACGAGGATCGATCAACAAGGCAGCGGCCACTATTTTTAGCTTTACTCGCTCACTAAAAACGTGAGCTCCTTTTGAGAAAAAAATAGCTTTCAGATCCTAAACACTTTTTTTTCTTTAAATTTTGACAGTAAACTTGAATTTCTCTTTTTTTACGATACTTAATATAACTTTTTTAATTTATTCACGCGATGATAGCTTACTGACGCCCATCAAAGATTACATTGCAAAACGGTATCATCACTTAAGATTATTGAAGGATTAATTTTTCTCTAGTTTAAGTTCAGTAAACTATCTCACATAATTTTCTGTCGGTTTTTTTTTTTTTGTTTTATTATTTTTTTTAAGTTTTGACGAGTTTTTTCGCGCTTAAATTAATTATCAATTAACTTACGTTATTATAGCTAGTTAGAACTTATATTACGAAAAAAAGCAAAAGTTAAAGTAACTTAGTTAAACTGCTTAATCTATAAACGTAATGATCCGAAAAAAAAAATGACTATTATCAATATGATTATAACGTGAAATGACGTCATGAGTTAGCTGACAGTTTCTCCAGCCTCGAACACAATTCTTGCGCAACTAGGGTGTTGGCTTGCTCCTGGTTGGTCTGGGAGTGGGATAGTTTACATTCACCTTCCCAATGGGCTTTGTTAGTACCGTGAGTCTGCAAAAGAAATTTTTAAGTTAGCTAATGTTGAAGCAATTGCAGTGATTTGGTACAAAATTCCTATGTTAATTAGGTATTGGGAAAGGTTGTAAAATTAAGCGACAAATTAAAAAAAGTCTAATTGTGCTATTGGTGGAAGAGGGTTCAAGCAGACTAAAGATTTTGCCAAAGTTATCACTAATATCGGAGATGATAGACCTCCTAAAAGCTTTCAAGTTGAATTGGCAGGAATTCAGATGAATGTTCAGCTGTGGAACAATAGTCTTCGAACTGAATTGAACCCATCCAATTGAAAATATGCTTCACCAATTCGTACACTTGGAATAAAATGTATCCGAACATCCAAGACAGAAAGTAAAGGACGTCCACGGCCGTTTGGTGTGTGGGAAGAGCGCGCCGTATTGTTCTCTCTTTCTTGGTTGTCCGGGTACTTAATATTGCACGTGTACAACATTGTTCAACTACCAGGTGTTGATACGGATAATCCTGGGATTTGCTATGCATTCAACAAGGATTGATTTGAAAGTTACTGTATGATGCCCGTTTAATTGTAGGTCCAGACTTTGTGAAATGATTCAAATAGTTATGGGCCAACGCTATTTCGATACAATGGAAAACATTTATACCAATCCAATCTCGCGAAATTCTGGAATTCGTATTAACAATTTGTCGAGCACGTTGAAAATATTTTACCAAATCAACTGGAGAATGCTGAGAATCTTTAAGTGGAAATATTGCTTGTTGGAGAACATAATAGCGGAAATATCCAACATTTAGATTATTATTTTATTACTAAGATATAATCTGACGCGACAAATAAAAGTAGATAAGAATAATGGCGCTAAACAATAAAGAAAGATAAAATTCTTTCGCGAAGTGATATTCCTGTTTTCTTAGAAGACAAAAAGATTAATATCCATTTCCCGTCACAGAAATAATTATTTACGTATCTATTTCGACAAACAGGAGAATTAACACCTACCCTAGTGAGATCTCTTTTCCACATTTCGCCACAGCCACCATCACAGCTAGGGCACGGCCTCTCCATGGCATAACCGCCACATTCGGAACAGTCGAGAGAGACGTGGTGATCAGTCCAAGAGACGCCGCAGGTAAAGCAGCTGGTCATCTGGTACCTAAGCTCTTCAATGGTCATGACGTGGTCCGAATGTATGGTGTGATACGGGCTACTCCAGCTTAAGCCGGTGATGTCGTCCAGGCTATGGCTCAACGTCGTCAACGAACTGAAAAAATTCGAAAAGGAAAGGTGAATTTCACAGTAAGAAAATATGAGATATTCTCAAAATTAGTCGCACTCACTTGCTAGCGAACGTTATCATCTCTCTTTTTTCTCTATTTTGAAAACGCTTTTAAGGATAAACGAATAAATCGATACGCACGCAACTGATAGTTGGACATCCGCAACCCGAATGAGCAATTAGGTGTGCGTTGCTATGTTAGAGAAAATTTATAACTAAAGTATTACCGTTATCTGGAACTTTTTTATCTTCTATTTATTTATCACGGCGAGATAACAGGTCAAAAATCAAATGGAATGCACCAAGCATATCTTAAATTATTAAACAATTGCGAAACGTGAATTTGTCGTAAAAATACGAACACCAAGCAAAAGTTAATGGAATTTTTTTCCTGTTGGAGTATACAATATTGAATTGCTGGTGATATCAGTAAAGCTACGCTCCGACAGGACCGGGTCCGTTGTAGTAAGTACGTATGCGGTTATGCATTAAACTGCTGAATGGGCGAAGTTAATGTTAGCGGCAACTTCCGATCGGCGATGCATGAGTTTACAGTTAGTTTTATTTAGCTTTTAAGAGAAATTTGCGATGGTGCGCCTGCATATAAGCCTACCAGTGTAGAAAAACGTTCACGCATTATTACGCTGCTTGAAGAAGGATATTCGGGGCGACAAATTGCTGAAAAAATAAAAATGAGAAGTTCAACAGTAAATGACATCATAAAGCGATATCGGACAACTGGAACTATAGAAAATCGTGTTCATCCCGGAGCATCTAGGAAAGCAACAAAAGCTGAAGATTTGAGAATTGTATTATTAAGCAAACGCAATAGAAAATTAACAGCGCCACAAATAGCAGCCGAAGTCAATCGCGGCCGTGAAGAACAAGTTTTGGCGAGTACGGTAAAACGTCGACTTCAATAAGCGGACCTTCATGGACCTTATTACGTCTGAGCAACAGAGCAAAACGGCTACAGTGGTCCCGTTCTCATCTAGATTGGTCGTTAGATGATTGGAAACACGTGCTTTGGAGTGACGAGTCAAAGTTTGAGGTTTTTGGGCAAAATCGACGAGTTTATGTCCGAAGATCTAAAACCGAAAAGTGATCCCGAACTGCATTGTGCCTACAGCGAAGCAAGGGCGTAGTTCTGTGTTAGTGTGGGGATGTTTCTCCTTTGCTGGGACGGGAGATTTATGCAGAGTGCAGGGTGTAATGAGGAAGGAAAATTATTTTGCAATACTCCAGAATCACGCAGTGCCATCAGGATTCATGCATGACAACGACCCAAAACACACTGCGTTAGTGTGTAAGAACTATCTAAAGGAGCAAGAAGAACAGCACACCCTGAAAGTAACGACATGGCCCCCGCAAAGCCCAGATTTGAACCCTATAGAGTTGTTGTGGGATGAACTGGACAGGAGGATCTGAAAAATATGCCCAACTTCACAAGAACATTTACGGAATATTCCGCAACATGAATGGATTAATATTCCACAATCCGTTTTAACAAAACTTAACTTAACTAGAATAGTTCGAGCGGTGATTAACAGCAAAGGAGGTTTTTTCGATGAAAAAAAAAATAATGTTCAGTATGTTATATTAGGCCAGAATAACTTTTTATTTATTTATTTTTGTCTTTTTTTACCTGTACATACAATAAAATTGCATTTTGTTTTTAGTTTCTTTTGTTTCTGCAACCTTTTCATGTTTTTTACCAACCGATCGAACTCCTCTGAACGGTAGTGTACGTGTCATGTACGAATATGTGCATTTCCGATCGGCACTCGATGTTAGTATTCCCAATCTCCCATTGGCTAATGCACATGCGACGCGCGGAAATGCCAACTCTACTTATTAGTACAATCAGAGCAATATGTAGTATCTTGGTGATGGCGTGTTTTTATTGATAAAGAATCTTCGGTTTTACATATATGGAAATTTAATTTGAATCATGCATTACAAAGCTTAGATTTAACAAAAAATTTTATTACGTAATTCTAATTTTTGGCCACACGTCTCTCGGGAACCTTGAAAGTCTAACACCTGCTAACAACAGGTGTTCTCTAAGAGTTCATTAAATGATTAAGATAATTAAACTTTTAAGTATATTGATAAATCGGTGAGAATCCATATAATTTTTACGATTGAATCTTCTGAGAATTGACGTCCAAAATATGATAATAGAGTAATGTTATGGGGAAAACCATTTACATTAATAAATGTTAAAAATAGCATATATTCTTCTTATTCTTCTTTAAAAAGGGAAAACTTAATGGTTTTCATCCCTTGCTTGAAAGCTCTGGAACTTGTGATTAAAACCACGCACGTATATATTAATAATCTGCGTCAATATGATTAAATAAAATTGATATAAGTGAAAGGTGCGCATACATGAAAAACAGCTACAGCCATACAAGATAAGAATTAACA
>LR736871.1:6920591-6966770 GCA_902654985.2 Oryctes borbonicus
AGTCGTTAATAATAGCCGTAATAACCTGCTAATACCATTCATTTTTGTGTAGCTATTGTTTAAAAAAAAAAAAAAGGTACGTCGGTATGTGTATTCAATAGTTTAGCATTCTATCACGATCTTTCCGAAGGTTCTGATGGAAATTAGAATTGGGAGGTCAAATACGGTATACGAAATGTGAAATTATATGTGCTTATTTTGGAAAGGCTATTGTTTTCTGTTTTTCAACTGGAATGTTTGGTTTTAAGTAGATTGTTTAACTTCAACAAAGAAGATTTTTTTACTAATACAAGACACCCTGTATTTCCAAATGTACAGTAACTAACCTTGAGAGTTGTAGTTACTTAAAAATGATTTAACAAGCTGTAAAATGTTGTAATTTCGAAAATTTAAGTACCTACCCTGTATATTACTCGAAATAAACAATAAATCTAAAGAGATTCAACATTTCAAATTTCGCTGGTAATTTTTTTTTTCTTATGTAAACCATTATTTTCCCCAATCGATGTATAGATCTATTTTATCGATTAAGGAATTATTTGATTTGTTGTATTACTTTTATGATATATAAATACTTGTTAATAGATTAAAATTGCAATAAATCGAATTTAAACAGCGGCAGCACCTATAAAAACAACATAACCTCAAAGTAAGCCATCGCAAGTTAGCACCTATATAAACGTTGTATCACCTGACGGCTTTTGAGAATTTTTACGGATTTTTTTGAATGATATCGTCGATTTTGTTCAAATCTAATGTAACACTTAGTTTACCTTTAATATTCAACCGTCTATTTCGAAAGGAATCGGTTCGATTTTGCTAAAGATAAAGAAGAAATATGTCACGTTTTTTTAGCATTTACGAACTCGTCACAGGCACACAAGCTACTATCTATCTACAACGGCGGTAGCACACTAAAAAAAACTTAAAAGCGTTCGCGTTTGGGTCTTCGAGAAACTGTTTCGTACAACACACGCAAAGCCTGCCGCGGCCACTATAGACCAGATGCCAAGGCGGTCGAAGACACGTTTTACACACCGGGCACCACTCTCCGCGAAGGTTCAAAAGACGAGGCAAATGGGGGAAACCGTTAGTGCGGGTATAAAAAGATTTCAAACGTGAAATCTAAAAGTGCACGAAATGCAGGTGCACTATGGAACGGAGCTCTTCTCGTGTTGCGAGGCGAATTTTGAAATTCGTATTTGGCAAAGTGGCTCCCACGAATGACAATGGCAATTTTTACATAAATGAACACGATAAACGAAACTACACAATAAAACTAGACGTGTCGGCTGTAATAATGTAAATTTAACGATACTTGGAGATAAGATTTATTGAGATCACGCTTCATGTTGATGGAGTATCCATGAAGTGTAATAAAAGACGTCTAATTATATACCGTGTATCTTGGATGATAAGATTCTTGCGAGGCCTTTGTGATAAAGATAAAATTTCATTATTCCAGCAGAAATTGGACGATTTCCCAGGTGAAATTTGAATTATTATTTACTGGGCTTTTGAAGCAAACTATCTAAATGAATTTCGCAAGATGACCCCCATCTAAAGTTCAAAATTACGTAATCGGCAGCCATTTATGAAAAATTTATTTTTCTTTGTTTGGTTGTTAACAAATGACGGCAACTTCGTATTGTCACCAACCTAACAATATGAAAATATCGTGTTTCTTTTTTTTTGGGGAATTACAGAAAATACATAGAAGTCCATTAAAAGAAGATTCTTCAATTAAACAATGTTAAAAACTCCTAATATTAGTAACTTTGATCCATTACCGACAATGCTTCCATGCTCATAAGAAATGATATACTTTCTTTCTAGGTTCTATTCTTAATAAATTAAATTAATTAATTAATTAAGAATTCACCTTTAAAATTTGCAACCCAAAACAGATATGGAAAATCTTACCTTTTAAATATTCAATTACAAGCTATCTTCTTTTGCTAATTACAAATTAAACCGAAGAAAATTTAAACAACCTACGAATTTACAACGGCACTCACGAAAATCAAAGATATTCCAAAATAAAAAGTTTCTCTTTATTTGCTCTTTACGTAATAATAAAATATCACAATACAACTAAATTTCCGCGCTTCGATAATTTGAAAAACTTAAAACCGTAAGTAACACCGTAAAGTAAACAATTAAATTAACGGCTTAAAACTGACCATTTTTATCTTTTTAATTTCGATTCATATCATTTTTGAATGGTTTTATCTTATCTTAAAGGAACGTACGAATTGAGACTTATCTCAGATTAATCTCCTTAACTGAAATTCAATATTCTATCATGTAATTAAAATTTACTTACATGATGATGATTTTAAGGCATATCTCTATTAGCTCACGTAAAACACGAAGCTAGAGCATTGATCGTACTTTGCTCGAGGAAAGTATTTATTTTGGTATTAAAATAGATTTTATTTTGGAAATAAAATTATAAATAATAAATATAATAGCGCTATCTCTAACTGAATGCTTAAAATACCAGCAGCGCGTAGCAGATTTCTACATTAAATCCTTGATTTAAATCATATAACCTTAAATACAAAGAAATTAACATGCAAACAAATAATAAGTAATAAACGACTTCGAAAGTAACATTTATTAAAGAATGTCCATTTCACAAACAACATAACCGTAACCACTTAATTGAACGTATGAGACCAATTTGCTTTCCGCTTCTCAATGAAACTCTTAATTCCTTCCTGACCATCCTTCAAATTGATGTTATCAACCATAGTTGTTGATCCCAACCTGTAAGCATCCTTTATACCATGTTGAATTTGCCTATAGTAAAAATGTTTTCCTAATTCGATAACTGATCGACTTTTCGCAATTATTGCAGTGGTTATCTTTTTTAATTCTTCGTTGATGGCTTCTTTCCGACAAACAATACTCACTAAACCGCTCTCTTTTGCTTCTTGCGCCGTTATTGGTAGTCCGGTAAATAACATTTTTAATGCAGTCATTTTCTGGACACTTCTTGCAATCGGTATACCAGGAGTTGAACAAAATATTCCAAATTGGGCTCTATAATGAAAGCTTTTGTAGAATGATATAATTTAAAAGATTCGAAATGCTTACCCTGGCGTTGAAAACTTACTAATATCAGTACAAATGGCCATATCACATTGTGCAACCAGCTGACAACCTGCCGCAGCAGCTAAACCATCAACTTTTGCAATTATAGGCACGGGACTTTCAATAATTGACATCATTAAATCGGAACTAACATTGAACACCTTTTCGTGCAATTCTCGCCCTGATTCTGGTAATAATTCTTTCATATTATGTCCCGCTGAGAATACAGAACCTTCGCTAGCTATGACAATAACCCGTAATTGCTGATTTTGTTCGTTTTGCTTGATATTGTTGATCAATTCTTGCATCATCGCTATTGATAACGCATTTCTACTAGGGAAAAAGAAACCATTTTATCAAAGCATGTTCACTCAAGAATATTGTGAAGGGACATGCCTTGTTTTAGGATCGGAGAGTGTTATGGTTTGTATGCCATTTTCGAGGGTTACTTTCGTTAGTGATGGTGAGGAGTAGTATCTGTTGAAGGTGGTTGATATCACCTAGATAATGTGAAAGTTGTGTTAAATATAGAGAAGGATAAGGCTCTTATATTTACCTTTCGGAAAAAGCTGCTTTTCGAAGTTATATTCATGTTTTAAACGAGATTTAAAGAGATTACAAAAAGTAGGTTATAACTGCTTGACATTTCATGATTTCATTTGTTCTTCTTCTAGTTTGTTCATCACTGTTAAATCACAGGTTCGACGTATAGTGATTTTTAGTTTTATGAAAAGGGTTGGTAAGATCCCTTTGGTGTATTTTATTGAAAAAAAAGGGAGGATTTATAACAGGAAAC
Organism: Oryctes borbonicus; assembly: GCA_902654985.2. Classification (NCBI taxonomy): domain Eukaryota; kingdom Metazoa; phylum Arthropoda; class Insecta; order Coleoptera; family Scarabaeidae; genus Oryctes; species Oryctes borbonicus. The sequence continues at coordinate 6,924,487 of LR736871.1, forward strand.
GTGACGTTGTCGTTGATTACTTTCGAGGTAAAATCCATTTGTAAAGTGGTATTTAAAATTCCATTTTATTTATATTATTTTTTTATTTATTTATATTATTTTGAATTTTACATTGGTAGCCCTGCAATTTGATTTTTCCCTCCATATTTCACAAATTTCATGATTTCATTTGTTCTTCTAGTTTGTTCATCTCAGCTCAATCACAGGTTCGATGTGTAGTGATTTTTAGTTTTATAAAAAGGATTGGTAATATCTCTTTGGTGTATTTTATTGAAAAAAAGGGGAGAATTTATAACAGGAAACGTGAAGTTGTCGTTAATTACTTTCGAAGTAAAATCCATTTGTAAAGTGATATTTAAAATTCTATTTTATTCATATTATTTTTTAAATTTATTTATATTATTTTCAATTCTACATTGGCACCCCTGAAATTTGATTTTTCCCTCCATATTTCACAAATTCAACATTATTTTTACACACGACACACTGCAATTCATATTATTTATTCTAACAAAAAAAAGCGATTTATTTTGCAATAATTAAAGCAATTCAGTTGTTTTTCAAAATTAAATCCTTAAAATCTTATATATGCGGACAATTTCATATCTTATCAATTAATATGTAAACAAACGAAATTTATATCCATATCAGGGCCTGCTTTGATGTTATTTAAGAATTCGTTTATATACAGGTGTTCCGGTAATGATAATGTCGGTTTTCCTGTAAGTGTTCGAGGACGTTAATCAGAGCATTTCCTAATTACGCAGACGACTTCCTTTATGAGGTTTCCGCCCATATTGCCCCTCTTTCAACAAAACCCTTCCCTATTTTAAGAGTTTATTTTTGTAAACCACCCAAGTATGAAGAATCTATAGTTACACATATGGAATAGGGAAAAATTGGAAGTGTTTAGAGATGGGTTGAGTATTTGTAAATATTCCAAGAAATGGACGCAAATCTTTTTGGAAAGGGGAATTAACTTTTTGTTTACTTGCTTTTGTTGCAAAATTCAAGCGGCAGTGCTCACCTCGAGGATGTAAATCACCTAGGTGAGCATTGCCATTTAAAATGATGATAAGCTGACCAAAATAATCGACAATTCTTTTAAATTTTCAACTAATTATCTATTTATTTAAATTGAAAATATTAAATTAAAAATTAAAATTAAATATACTCCGGATTTCCTGCTAATGTAAAATTTATTTAATTTTAATTTAAATTCAATAAATAAAATTAATATTTAAACAATATTAACGTTCATTTCTACAGTTTTGGAAAAAAAATTAATAACTGAATTATAAATTTCAAAGTATTACAAACATAAATAAATTTGAGAAATATCATTAACGAAAAAAATTATTATTATTTTCGAATTTTCATTATATCCATAGTCCCATTTTTTTAAGCTTATTTTGCTTTTTAATTGGCAAAACTCCAACGCATTCACATCCCTCACTAGTTTTCGTCAATTACAGGGGGGCTTCGGCCATGAATTATTATTACGCCTACGCCCGTAGAATGCCTTAAGGATATTTACCCTCAGTATTCGCCAAATTTGGAGAATGATCTTACTCTGAGAGTAACGACCTCGGGGTTCGAACTCGATACCCCGAGACTAACAGCAAGAAATAAAAAAAAAACGAGATAGAATAAAAATGCTGCTATATTTTTTTCTTCGTAGGATCGACTTCACATATAAAAGCCTGATTTACACATTTATTTCGCTGCGATGTAAGTTAATTCTGGGTATCTCAGCGTTATAATTTGTTTTTATTTTTCTAATAAATTCGCTTTCAATGTTAAACGTGGTCTGTTCTCCCATCTCTAGCTTAAAAGCCGTCGCATCCCACCATTTCCGACTGAACGTGCGCGCCTAACGAAACGAAAACTACACAAAATACATGGGAGATAAGCAGGGAGAACCTGCTGCGAAGGAGAACCTGTCGATCTCTATTCCGTGAACTCCTTTTTTTTGTACTCTTCGTGTTTTCAGCGTCGTAAAGATGCGCTTCCTCGCCGGCAATCGGACTCATTTTACAGTGCGTCGTGTCGCCGCCGAGCATGTTGAATAAATTACCATCGTCGCTGTTTCCTTGGAAACACAACAAAACAAAAACGCCGATGACGACGTTGGCGATAGAACAACATCAGACCATGGAGGACGAAGAAGGTACGTTTGCTCTATTCAAATCGCTAATTTTTTTTTTAATCCTACGAACTAACGCTTGCCGCTTTCGGATTAACTCCGGCGTGAATTTAGGCGCCGCTTAACCTGTTAGGGCCCGGTTTTCAACTATAGATTCGACCCCGAACGGGCGGTGGTTATAAATAGTGTCATGTGGTTTTCGTTCGTTTTTGCCACCGCAAATGTTGAATTATTTATTTGTTATGGGCGCGTTATGAATTATTCAAGTCGTGTGGTCTATTTTTAGAGTAATTTCGCAATCGTATCTGCAAGAATTACGTTCGCATTCCGCTCGTTTCGCTCAATTATCCCTACGTTTATTCATTTTGGGGGTTGACAATTCCTGTCAATTTGTCAACTTGTTCTATGCATTTACCAGCTTTTACTTTTTTTACTTTTATGGCAAATGTAGACGCGACCTGTTCGTGCTATGCTATTGCGAGTTATAAAACCACCTGATAAACCTGTTAATGTATCAAGTAAATATAAATAAATTTTTTGTATGTACAAGGTACATGTGACAAACCTATCTAAAGCATATCTTTAATACACATGCAGGTATATTTTTTTACATATTTCTATTAATATAAGTAGATAGAATATTTTGCTTGGCGTCGATTAAAACATTTGAATTTGATCCTTTTGTTTGTTGATGTTTTTCAAAAAGTTCGTTTTACGATCAACAGTTAGTAGCGAAATTTTTACTGAAGGTTACAATTCACGTATCGATCTGTATAAATACGTAGAACAACAAATAACATGGATTTTTAGTAATAAACACCTTGTATTTCTACAATTTACGGTAGCTATCCATTGTCTTTGATTGAATTAGCATTTAGTGGGATGGCAACACTTCTTTGGTGATAATTTAATTACACTACCTACACTAAAAATGCCGTAATTGCATCGTTGCCAAGATCATTCTAATATAATCCATACTGCATTAACATGTCTCTGGTGATTTGTCTTTTCAAATCATAACCTTTAAATTTGTACACTTTTACGTAGAAGGAATAATAAAATTATCAAAATATTTTAAAGTAATCGTAATTAGGTTCTTTCAACAATATTGCTTATTAAATCGTCTTTTCCATTTCATAATAAATAAAGCGTGGAAACTGCTTTTAAAGCTTGTGTTTGCTTAAATTTTTGTGGTGAAAACTCTTTTTATTATTAATTATTATTAATCGTCCAGCTACATTACCCGACAAAAACATAGACGCGGTATCGTTTCTATTTACGAAACAAAGTTTATAGACATTATTATATAAAATGTAAATGAGGGTTATTAATACTTGTTATGTAAATAGTCCATTTATAAATATTTCTGGGTATTTATTGCTTTATGAGGGGTAATTGGGATTTTCCCAGATCAAAATAGGAATTTTAAATGCGACAAAAATTTAGACCCTGTGCATTTATTACATTAATATAAGCGAAAATGTTTTAATTTGATACTTCTTTTTATATGCAGCGGTTGTGCTGGTAAAGTGTCCACATTTCACCACGAGAAATTATATTTTATAAGGTGTTTGCAATATGGGTAGAAAAAAGCAATTATCCTCGATAGAAAGGGGTAAAGTTCTAGCCTGGCACTAGGATGGTGTTAGTAAGAAGGAAATTGCTCGTCGGTTACGAAGAAGCGATCATTCCGTTAGAAATTTCCTAAAAGATCCGGAAAATTACGGCAAACCAAAAGGCCAGGGGCGACCGAAAGCTGTCAGTGAGCGGGATAAACGCATGATATTGCGGTGTGCATCCAATTCTTCTGCGTCGGCGAGAGTTATTGCAGAACAGGCGGGGGTACAAACGCACGTGGGTAATGTTCAAAGGATTTTAAAGGCGGCACCGGTAATATCACGGAAGAAAATGTTGCGAAAACCGCCACTTTCGGCGAAATACAAAGAAGCGAGGTTGAGATTTGCCGAAGAATACGTATCCTGGAAAAAACAATGGGAAAAAGTTATATTTTCCAATGAGAAACGTTTTAATTTGGACGGACAGGATGGGTACTCGCATTATTACCATGACCTGAGAAAGGAACCAAAAGTGAAAATGACCAGACAATTATGGGGTGAATCTGTGATGATATGGGCAGCGATTGGATTCCGCGATAAAAGTGGGATAGCGTTTTGCACAAACAAAATGACATCTGTGACGTATAAAGGCTTATTGCGTGACAATCTTCTACGTTTTGGAAACCAATGGACCGGGCGCAATTTTGTTTTTCAGCAAGATAACGCGCCAATTCATAAAGCAAAAACCAATACTGAATGGTTTAAAGAGCAAAAGATTAAAACTTTACAGTGGCCGGCACCGGTCACCAGACTTAAACATTATTGAAAACATCTGGGGTGAATCGGCACGTCGCGTTTATGGCGGAGGCCGTCAATATTTCACGGTACAGGAACTGAAAACTTCAATAGTAACTGAATGGCGGAATATCCCTCAAAATTATGTGTTAAATTTATATAAATCTATTAATAACAGACTATTGGAAGTGATTAAGAACAATGGAGGATCTGCGCATTACTGATCCCTCGTTTGTTGATTTTTGTTTTACATTTGCAACAGAGCGTCTAAATTTTTGTCGCAGAAATTGTTTAAACATTGGAGTAATAATTTATTATTTAGTTCATATATTACTGGAGGAGATATTTTTAAGTTTATTTTACTTTTACGAATAAAAACTTAATTAGATATGTTGCTAGTTTCGCAAAGAAATGTTGTAACCCTTAAAACCCGTAAAATATCTTATCGCGTCTAATTTTTTGTCGGGGAGTGTACATCTTTGGACTGTCTAGGTACCTTTCCAGCACGTTTTACACAGGTTTAATGTACGCTCAGTCAGTGAGGAACGTTCATAGCCAACATTCGAACTTATACGAAATTTTTCAATAATTGCTTTAGGTATAGGGAAATTTGATGAAGAATTTACTATTTTATCTATTGTGATGTTCTATTTAAAATTGCATAGTCTGCTTAGTTGCTTATATATGGCACACTGTAGAGATTGATACAAATATCAACATTTAATGACGTATTCTAGCAAATATCTGTAAATTTGAATGAAAACTTAGTTTTACGCGAGTTAGTTCCAATTAGAAAGAAAAGCCCGATTGTTTTAAAGTAACGTGGAACCAATACTTCGTATAAATTGAACTTTAATTCTCGAATCATTCCTAAAAGAAAATTGAGAACTTGAATTATTGAAAGTATGGAATAAGGTTGATGATAAAGAATATGGTTAATGATTTTTTCTATTTCCAATTTCGTGGAATTTGAATCTAAATTTCAAATTTCAAATACCTAAAAAATTTAATGAGCAAAAATTTAGATTTCGATTAAGCTGTAAAGGCTGAGAGTATCTTGGTGCGGCTGAATCCCAATTTCAGGGTACAGCCCCCTGTAAAGACTTGGACCGTACCTCGAAATCAGGCGATTTAGCCGGAAAAAAATGTTCTTGTGCTGAGATGCTGTTTCAGTCTCTGCTGTTTCATTGAAATCTGAATTTCGATTGTTCCGGTGTTCCGTTGAAAAATAAAGAAAAAATAAAAACAATACGTTGTTAGGCTACTGTTTCATAATAACAATACACACTTAAGTAATATGGAGTTTGCCACGTTGTGTTTCTTTTTTTCATAATGCATAAAATTATGATGACTAACAAGTTTCAATCCCCCACTTTTCTCTATATTCCTAACAAATCTCAAACCACTCGACAACAATACATACGAGAGAACCATATCACCCACATTTTTACCAATCGCCTGTATAAATATGGATCTTGCCCATACAACCGGCTAACCTTCAATGCTCTTAATTAAAAAAAAATAGCCTTCTAGATGCATTATATTTAAAAAATATTCCGCTAATTTCGCCAGAACCTTTTGCCCAGTTCCAGGCAGCAGATCTAACTATTACTACAGACGTAAGTGTCTTTTTCCGTGACGTAATTTTTTTTGTATCGTGTTAAGTGCAAATATTTAACGATATCGTGAATACAAATGAGGTTGCAAGGTCTGCGAAAATTATTTTCTCTATCGTAGAGATGTGCTGTTCGGTTGTGTGCGCTCGTGTATGTTGTATCTTCACCTTCTAAGTGGCTTTGAATGTTACCTTGAGGTCGCAATAAAGTGTTACGTAGTGTTTGGTGCTGTTACGTAAGTTACAAAAGTTGTTTGTGTCGAGCTTATGGAACCACTTGAGTTAGATTGTGTATGTACGGTCCTTTGTTGTGACGCAAGTTTTTTCTGATAAAAACCATTTATGTGTCGCAAATAAGTAATTTATAACTGAAAACAATGGAAATTGTTTAGTTTGTATAAACTAGATTATGCAAGGGAAAAAAATACAAGTGATTATGGAAAAGAATTATTTCAATAACATCACGGATAATAGACCAAAATTATTTTTGAACTTTTTAAACATATTCTATCGGATTTGCTCAAACAAACCAGATTTTTAGACGAGACAAGAAAGTAATAACTTTGGTGGTTAAAATATCTTGTGCTTTGGGATTTACCACCTCCCGCGTGAATGGAAGTTAATTTCTTGCCTGAGTAATTTTCGAAAAATTCAATTCCTGCCAATTTTGTTCAACGTAACCTATTAATTTTTGAGATTCTTGCGAAATGCCATCGTCCTTACATTAAACCCTTTGTACAATTTTTATTTGAAAGCTTTTTCCCTAAATTCCTCAGAGAAGGAATTATCTGCCACCCATTGAGTAAGCTCCCAATGACATATTATCAAAGACTGTTACAGTGACTTCAGTGGCTTGCTTATGAAAGAATTGTTTTCAAAAAGAATCCAAATAATATTTATCTTTGTGAGGAAATATATTAAGAGAACTTTTAAAGCTTTAAAGCTCGCATATTTAAAAAGGGTACTAAGAAGTTTTTCTAACGCTTTAACTATATTTCACTTAATCATTTATTTACACATCAACAAATTTTGATCCTTTTCAGCTGGGACTAGCTTGGAACTAGAACTACTACCTTGTGTCATATGTGGCCGTACATTTCTTCCGGCTCCTTTAGCCAAACATACCCGAGTGTGCGAAAGGAATGCTACCAGAAAACGGAAAATATTTGATTCGCTGAAGCAAAGGGTAGAGGGTACTGATTTGGCTCCGTTTCATCAAAAATCCTATTTGAAGAAAAGCGACGCCTTACCATTACCGAAAAGTGAAGCCAGACAGAGCAAGTGGAAGGAGAAACATATAGAGCTGGTTAATGCGATTAGGGCAGCTAAAGGTAGGTTAATGTTGTTTTGTTTCAATTTTTGGCTTGAGATGTGAAAGGTTGAAATTGTTGATTTTTCTTGGCTTGGCTAGATTTTTTTGGGTGATTAAAATTTTGCAACAGCGTGACTTGCTTGCCAAACAAAAAAAGACAATAACGTTACACGTTTTAAGTTTTCAGTAAAATCATGGTCTTGAATAGCGAATGATCTCCTCTCTTTTCTAACCTTTCAACAGCAGAAGCGACCCTTTTAAGAAAGGGACGGTTTTTATTTTTTATTAACTATCTTTTGTCAGTATCATCAGTTTAATTCCATTTCGATGGATCTCGTAAAAATAAATAATAAAAAAGCCGAATTTAATAAACCTTAACGTTGTAATATTACAAGTGTTTCATATATCGATCGATGCAGGTGAGACACCCTGTATAAAAATGTGCGTTAAGATTGATGATGACATAAGGAGTCATAAGGATGCACTATTCCATCCATTGTTTGGAAATTTTATGGTGTTGCGATTCTTTTACGTCAGAACTAAAATCTCTTCAATTCCCAGGTACTTCCAGTTCAATGCCTTCCACGTTAGGCAAACGTAGCTCGACGACTTTGGGGACGCCAACGCACGAGCGCTGCCCATCGTGCGATCGCCAATTCGGGCCGAAGGCCTTCGACAGACACGTGGAATGGTGTAAAGAGAAAAAAACCACGATCCACAAGTCCCCAGCTAGCGTTCTCTTGGCCAAGGAGCGCTTAGAAGCTCGCACCAAGTACAAGGTGCCACCCCTGATCAAATCGAGGCGTGCTCTGACTCGCGAAAAATACTCGCCGCAAACGAACAGCAGGTCCGAGGCGGTTGTCAATGCCAAAAGTGTCAGCGCGTGTACTTTAGACAGGAGCCCTAGCGTGCGAAGATCGGAAAATCCGTTGAACAGTCGGAAAAGCGCAGATAAGATGGCGGACGGCGGTTCGGGGCAGGTGGAGCAAAACGTGGAGAAGATTATCAAGGAAAAAGTGGAGAAAACCGCGGCGGATTCGGCGGTAAAGATGGTCCAAAGCGAGAAGAATTTGGCGAAGGAGGTTAAAAAGACGGGGGAACCTGTAAAAAGGTAGGACATTGGTGCTTCTTTTTGATAGATTTTAATGAATGTTAAATTGAGAGTGGTGGTAGTTTTATTACTTACCTCGCAAAATTTTTACATTCAGGATTAAAAAATCAAAGTCTCTTTGTAAAAGTTGTAAAAGGCAATTACATCATTATTTCTATGATGCAAATTCCTTTCCATCAACAATACCAATAATTTTGTTTTAAGATTTTAAAAAAATTATTCGGGATATTATTATTTCTTATTTATTGGGAGATTCTTGTTGGTTTAATTGGTGCTTGACTATAGAATTTCTTAATCTTACTTTTTGACATTTTAACATACCTTTGCGCTATTCCTCACCCTTACCATCCATCGGTTTCTTCATAAGTAGGGAGAAAGGAAAGAGGTTCCACTGTCCATATTATTTTCTCTGCATTTGCATCTTCCCATTTTATACGCAGCAATGTACGTTATCCATCATTCCATTCTCCTTACTTTTGATGTCACTATCCATTACTTTTTTTAATTTCCTATGCTCCAATTTTTTCACCAAAACAATATTTTAACACCTCTTTCCTTTTTATCCTCTCCCCATGTAGTTCGGTTAAGCGATTGATTTTCTCCAAAATTAACACGATCTCGGTGAACGACGACATTGAGGGCTTGACGGTTTCTTCCTTGAGTTTCGGAGAAAACGATTCTAAACGGTTGGTAACTTGGAAAGATACGGTCAAGGCAAGCAAGTCGGACTACACTCCATTAACTAAATCTAAAAATCTTTGGGAAACTCGTTCGGTTCTCAACACGGCATTTAACAGTGATAATTCCAATTTGTCATCAAAAGACGTTCAGTTGGAGACTTTTAGTAACATAGCGCAGCAATCGAAAATCAAGAAGGAGGATGGTAATTTTAAATTGGTAGTGAAAGACAAGCAATCCAAAGATTCCAGCTTGAAAGGTCAAAATTCCAACGCGTCGACCAGTAGGAAGGTTAAAAGTCCCACTAGGAAATCTAAATTTGATCAGCCGCTTTCGTCGAGGAAGACACCCGTAAAAAAACCTATTCTTCCAGTAAAACTGGATAATAAGCAACAGAAGCCTGCGAGCAAAACTGGTTCTCGTGGCGTAATCAAGAATCCAACCAAACGCTTACCTGCTGGTGGCAAATATTTCAAATCTGAACCTCCCAAAACCAATCTAAAAATGGAGAGGGTTCCTTCGCTAGATGATTTATCGTTGGATCTAGATACTCGCGAAGAATATTTATTGCAGGATGATGATACCCTAAGCTTAGTAACCCTTCCGACGCTGCAGATGGACGATGCGGATGATAAATCCCTTTTAGAGGATATCCACGATGCCTGTAGCAATGAACTTGTCGTTTCGGATAATTTTGAACCGGATGGACCAATGCCGAGGGATCTCGACAATATGGTGTATAAAGATAGCGACGAAGCAATTTTAGATGATAACGTGGATGACAACGACATTTTAAAGATGGAGTATTACCAAAACGAGCTCTCCTCGTTGAAGCAGCATTTGAACACGTTAGAAAGCAATTTCTATATAACTTGGAAGCAAGAATTCCTTGAAGGACAAGAAGCTAGTGGCGGGAAGAGTCCCCGATCGAAGAAAAAGACGTTGAAATCTCGGTCGGAGAGCTTGAAAAGTAGTCCTCATAGGAAAGGGTGTAAGTCAAGAACGAATTCCTCAAAGATTCAATTAGAAAGAAGTCCAACTCGAACGGAACTGAAGCATAACAGCAGGGCGTTAATGGACCAAGTAGTTGTAAGAACGTCCAGGGATTCATCTCCCGCTTCGCATAAATCTAGAAACTCTTCGTCTAAAAGTCCGAAACGTACAGTTAAAAAGTTTGGATCTAAAGACCAAAACAGAAGAATCGACGATCGCGACATTCTACCCAATAAATTCAGAACATCTAATCGATCACCAAAAGAAATAGATTGCAGGCAAGCCTTGAAGATGATACTAGATTACCAGACACAAACAGGTTCATTTGGTGCCAAGAAATCGTTAACGAAGAACAAGCATAGTTTCCGAAGCTCCAGCGAAGTTATTTTGAACAAGAAACCATTTAGTAAAGGCAAAATTCCGCCCAATAAAGAGAGGAGATCAGCTAGTGCGACACCAAAGTGCACTGGTAATTACAAATGTTTGGGTTCGATGTCCGTAAAGGATGTAAAAATACTTAGCTCCGGCGAGAACTCTGCAAATGTAGGAAGAAAATCGAGGGCAATCTCTCCTGCTATATGGAAACCTGAAAACAGTGGTAAGGGAACAGGGAGTAAATCACCAACCACGAAGCTTGAAACGAATTCCAAGATTACAGGCGACTGCTTAGAAGAGCTCTCAAGTCCTAACAAAGCGACCAAGTCTAAATCTCGCAGCAAAGAAAATTCGCCAAGATCCACGCGGGAAGCTAAGACATTCAAATCGAAATGCAACGATGACAACGTCGTGACCCAATACGAAAAATTGAAAGCCCAAGCTAAAGATAGGAAACTCGAAAAGGTCCATTCAGATGACGTAGGCATTAGTTGCTTGACCAGATTCCGCCTGGACACGAAAATTATGAACTGCGAACGCTTCTTGGAACGGAACAGGTTGGTCTCGATGAGTTTAAAACCTTCGTCTTCCAGTTCCGAAGATACGGATACTTATTCATTTCCCGACAGGCTGATGTCCGATCGGTGCTGTCAAACATCCAGCATCGAAGGCATTGTTAAGACTACGATCGATCAAAACGATTTGGAGCCGAGAGCTTGCGTTGGAGAAGACGAAGATCCAAAAGAAGATACTGGGAAGTGTAGTGAAGGTTTGGGCATCAACGAGACGTATTTTGATAGTTTGGACGAGGGCAGCAATAGCGTAGATAGCGAGATTTATCGTGGTAAGTTTCCAATGGATTTGTATTGCTTGATTTTTGGATCTTTCAGTTATTGTCTTTATTTTTGGGAATTTTTGAAACGACAAGAAATGGATTTTTATTTCATATAGTGAGTAATTTGTTAAGAAAAATTGTATAAATTCTCGAAAGATTGGACTTTTTATAAAAGGGAGCAATAATGCCACTTATTTTTTTCTGAATATAGCTCCTTCCAATTTGCCCTGCATGCAAGAAATTTTTAGTCGTTAAAGTTCCAATTATTATTTTGCAAGATTATTGTAAAAAATTGTAATTTTTTAATACGATGTATTTTGAGACGAGTCGATCTATTGCTCTATATTAGCTTATGACTAGAAAGGCCTACATTTTACGTGAAGTTACATCCAGTCGCCCAGCTGAAGAATCACATATTTCGGTTATACCCTCGTAAGCGATACCAATCATCTAAAGTGTGAGCCTCTCTATTTATGACCTCTTTCTAACGAAAATATGAAATCGATAGTCATTGGACTATCGATTGGAATAAACTGGCTAATATTTTTTGTTTCATCGAGACTCCCAAAAATGGATACAAACACCCGTTTGGCCTTATCAAACGAGTATTCCATAAGCACCCTTCCTTGTTAAAGACAATAACTCAATAGCTTTTATTATCTTTTAAACACCTTATATTGAAAACTAATTTTTTCACTTCAACTCTATCCATGCTCTCTCTAAACATAGAAACGACTAAGGACACCACTAGAAGTAAAGCGGATCCAACCACCTTCGAAGATAAAGCTAAAAAAGGAACTAGCAGCGATGCACAGATTGAAAAAATGAATATTACTTCTCCGACCTCCCAAGATCTCAAAGAAAAACGCTCCAAAAGCAACATGTTGTACATAAGGACAACCGAAGATAGTTTCTCTGAGGATAGCGTAGTTGATGGTTGCGAAGATTATCATTCCCACGCGTTGAGCGTTGCTAGAATCGAAAGAGGCCTGAGGAAGTGTTCCAGCGATATTTGTTTGCACGACCGATCAGATTCCAATTTTTTTTCTTACACCGAAATTGACCTCCGGAAATTGGCAAGCTACGAATGTACGAGCATCAGATCGAATCGTTTTGAAGACGCGAACTTAACTTCCGATGAAATCCTCGAAATTGCCGGCGAACAATTCTTGCAGTCTCTAAAGAATTCCTCGCAGATCAAGACCAGTACGCCGATTTCTCAAAGGAAAGCGAGATCTCCTCGTAATTCCGATTGTGTTCCTTTTAAGCGAAGAAAATTGGAAAAGGAGGATACAAATAAAAGTGTAGATGAAGAAGAATCAGATGTTGAATGCAAAGAAACACGGCGCGACGTGAGTCCCGAAGATGTTTTGAGGAGGAACATTGAACAGATTAAGGAGAAGAAAATGGAACTTCAAAATTTTCTAGAAGATCAGCAGTTTAAGGAGTTGGTCAAGAATAGTTCTAATTATTTCAACGCGTTGCAAGATGATATTGTTAGCCAGGTTGAAATGGAACCAGAGAACAAAGACAGCATTGAAATGAAGAGGATATTGAGCACAATCGAAGAGGCCTCTTCGAACACTTCATCGGGAGTGATCAATAGACCTTCAAATAGCTGTGGCGCCATTAATAATGATGGTGGTCAAGGAAATCTTTATGGAATTACAAGAGGAATTGCTCAATGCAAACGCCATGAAAATGAAGTAAATTTAATCGATTTCGATGCCGATTGTTCGACTGTTTCTAACGGATTCCAATATGCGCCTAACCATTATGAGATATTGCAGCCAATCAAAGTTGAGTAAGTCGAATTTACTTCTTTGTTTAGCGATTAATCCAATGTAACCAAAATTTTCACATCATTTAAAGCCCAAAAAGTTTTCTTGTTAAGTGAGAAAACCATTCCTTTCAATTTTTTCAATCTTATTTTTTTTTCTCTAGCGATATGCCAGCAGCTAAACTTCACGCTGCACTGCCTCTTCGAAGAAGAAACAAAAGTCAAAGTAGATATACTTTAACCGATGTCTACACAAAACGCAGGCCAGATTCTGCCGAGATAGCAACAAATTTATCTCCGAGGTTCTTACATTTAATCAGGACGATCATCCATCCCCAGGGCGCGATGAATCCTTCAGGACATTTAAACGACGCCGAAGAAGAATTTCTTAAAATATCACGTGCTCATTGCAGGAAACTTCTCCAGCTCGACAAGCAGAAATTGAGCCACATTCTCGAGAGTGAACCTCTTAAATTGCCACGAATAACGACTGTCAGCACCGTTAGAGGGGTTCCCAAAGTTCCCAAGACGATAATATCTTTGCCGCCGATAGAAGCATCTCATAATGTTCCGTCTGTAAAAAGGAGAACGCCTTCTAAAAGCAATAGCAACAGCACCCCTCGGAGGCGAAGGCTCAGACCTTTACAAGGAGAAGACTATTCTAGAACTAGGATGTCGATGAGAGCAGGCAATAAGGGAACTTTATACGGTTCAGAGTCCGACTTGCTGGATAAGTCTTTCACGCTGGTGGGGGTGGGGTGTAATCTATCGCCGAGGCCTAAGAGATGGAACTCGTTGAGTCATTTTCGCGATAAGTTAATAGCTTATTTGACTTGGGGGCGTTTCTTTAAGAACATTAAATTAATTTGGGGTCGATCGTCTCGTGTGAAAACCCGGAATTCTTCTTAGCGTATCTTGGAATTTTAAAGATTCAAACCGAATTTTGATCATTTTACTTTAATAAAAAAATGAGTCTTTGATCACGTGGTAATGTTCGAAAAATGTTTTTGTTATTTTTTGTTTTTGACTTGTACGGTTTTTTCCAAAATATACAGTTTGTACAATAAGCAATGTAAATTGAATTTTTTTTTTAAAGAAGTGTAATCCATTGGATTTTAATACCTTTAAATTGAATTGAAAAATATTTTTAGCGACTTTTCCTGTCCACAAAGAACTTTAAAGAACATTCAACAAACTGTTTTAACAGTCAGAATTCAGAAACAGAAACCAATTTTCTTTTTTATTAAATGCTTTTCCTTTTGTGTTACACCAAAATATGATAACTAGAAAACAATAGAAAAAAGACAATACTTTTACAAACATTTTCATAAATTTTGGACTATAATTTCTTATCGTACACACTGTATATTTCATACTAAAGATTCACAACTTGGACCAACTAAGCTAACATTGAGATCAAAATTTTTCCAGCCAGCTCAACAAATTCGCCACCAACCACATCAATAACAACAACGCCGCCACCAATAATACTAACGACTACAACCCATTCGTATTGGCGGAGCGTCAGCTAATGGAACTTTTGGAGTGTGACGATTACAAAACAACGCCAGCGCCACCACCCACAACCGTTCAAAACACCCCGCGACCCCACACAAGCAACACTGCAAACATCACCACGAGCAAAAAAGCAACATCAAAATCGCCTACTCAAAAGAAAAAGACGATCAAATCCGCCAATCCCAAACTGCAAACTCAATCGCGCGCAAAAACCAATAAACCAGCGGTCCCAAAGCGAGCTTCGGTTATAGATCCTCCGGTAGATTTTCGCGATAGACTTAGCATGTTAACCGACGACTTCGACGCAATAGAGAATATGATAAATAGCAGTTATAGTCAAGACGATAATGAGAAGATGTTTTATTCCAAAGCCGATAATAATAGCTTCAGTTTGAACGCGATTTTGAGCCAAAAACTGTATAGCGATGACATTTCAATCATTGATCCGCGTTTGATTAACGAAAACGATAATTTATCTATACCGGAAAGTCTTCATATCGATGATTCTTCTCCTACATTAATTTTAGATAACAGTTACTTCGAATTGGGCAATGGTTACGATGATATCGATCATTTCAGTCAGAATTTCGACACGAAAATGTCCACCATCGAACCCAATTTCAGCGAAATTAAACTAACCCAATCGATATCCATGTATGATGACGAAAAATTCTTAGAAAGCGGTAACATAGACGAATTCGTAATAGCCTTAAGCGAATCCAGCGTAGACACCAATTTTAGTGTTAAGAAATCGTCGAATAAGAACGCGTCAAAAGTTAAAAAAACCGTAAAATCGTCGAAATTACCGAAAAGCGTTGAGAAATCAAATGCTTCTCAAAATTCTAGTTATGGATACTCTAGCAGCGCCAAGGATAGGAAAAAGAACAACTTGGCTTCGCTAAAGCGTTCGATATCACTGCTGGATCCGGTGCAGAAGCCCAAGCCATTGAAGAACAAGCAGGATGTGCAGAATTATTTTAACGAGCAAGAGTTGAAGAGCCCTACCAAGGTGGAGAAAGGACTTTTGTGTGGTAAAATTGAGGTAAGCTTTTACAGCAGACACTGCGCGCTACTGAGTTGTGGAGGTACAAAATCGAGGGTTATATTGATTTTCCCGTGGCCTATGCGGCTAGGGTTTAAATAGAGTTTATATAGAATACCTAAATCATTCATTCCTCTTATTTTTAGCCCTTTCAGATGATTATAAAAATTCATCAAACTCTAGTTTAACTCAACTCGACACGTTTTACAACTTCTGCTTTTTGCTGAATCTTGTCTAGTAGAGAGTAAACCCTCATCTTCAAATTAACAGCTTCTTGAACAGAATTTTTGAACAATTTTGACTGTTAATGTTAAAAAAATTCGTGTAATTGGTTCCAGTAGAAAGTATTCCAATTAATTCTTTGCGATTAATGATTTTTTGCTTGCCACTGACACCGTTCTTTTTAGGCTCCTCCGAATACGGCGAAGCTTCCAGAAGACGATATTTTCGTGCCAAAAGCTGAAGAATTATTTTCGGTGGACGATGAAATGTACGAAGAGTACAAGAAGTACGAGGAGATGTATTTAAAAGAGAAGGAGGAGAAGTTAAAAAAAGAGGAACGCCGAACAAGCGACGGTCAATCAGCTCTTCTAACAGCCAGCGAAGACGACGACAGCCAACAGCAGATCTTCAAGATGAGCGGCGATTCCGCATATGGGAGGTAAGGGATGTTCTTTTCTACTTAAGTGATCACAAAGCTTCCAAGGTGGCTTACTTACTCTGTATAGACAGACTCGGTTGCATTCCATTTAATTACAAGTCATTCTAGTTTGAACAGGAAAGCCCCGAAGGTGAGAGCCCGATCCACCAAGCTAACGCCTTTGGACAGTCAGCGCAATCTGGCGGAGGACAGCCCGAATTCGAGCAGTTCTGAATCGTCACCGGTGATTCCCTCGACACCTCCAAGCATTCCGAAGATGTCCAAATTCTGCCACGAATGTGGTAATCGTTACCCGGTAAATTCGGCGAAGTTCTGCGTTGAATGTGGCGTGAAAAGGCTGGTCCTGTGATATATTTTTTCTTCGTTTATCCGATTCTCTTTTTTTATCTTTATCCGTAACTTGTTATGTAATATTTTTTTACAATTTAGAGAGACGCGGTATATTATATATATTTATGTATGCAGATATTTCAACAAAAGATGGTCGTTTATGCTAAGAAAACGAATTGAGCAAACTTCGACTTAATTGGACGAATTTAGATTTTTTTTTTCTGTATATAATAAGTAGCTGTCTGTTTTATTTCTTTTTTTTTTATTTATAGAGAGTATTTTGCTTACTGAAGTACGTTTTTGAGGTATATAGGTCGAAAGTTTTTTTATCAGATGGATTTTTGAATATACGTTTAATCTTTGAAAATTTATTGTCTCGTTTATTTTTATACAATTTATTTGTACGTAGTTTATATCAGAGGTGGTATTATTATTTTTTTTTTTTTTTAAGCAACCTAAAACCAATAGAATAAAAATAATTGCACTAGTATCTTCTTAAAACGGAGGTGAAGCATAGGAATAATACAGATAGTATTCTACTAAAAGAGTAAAAGAATGCATTTTTAATAGTATTAAATCATGCAGAACGTAAGTACTTTCCAGAGCCTAAATTCAGCCATGGAAATAACTTCGCCATATTTTTTTTTTTTTCGATATAAAATATTTGTTTGAGGTATATAATTGCTAAGAAAAATCTATATAATAGAATTTGCTGAAATGTACTTATAATATTTGAAAATGTACTTAATATAAGAATGCGTGATAGTTCTAAATGGTGAAAAAGATTCGTGTTTTGATGAAATGGCAACGAGGAAACATTTTTAAAGGAACTTATAACATTCTCCTTTTCTTTACTTTTCTGTTATATATTTTCCTTCTTGTGTGTGAATAACTTTTCCTTTTCTTCCTTTCCTCTTGTCTGATTTATTGACAAATACTTTGACCCCAAACGAAAACCTTTTAAAATCCAGAATTTATTGATATTTCTTATTTGTGTATGTATATAAAGAAATAATAACTAAAATAATGGTTGTTACTTAATTATTAGGCATTTTAGGTCTTTCCTTTCAGTTTCTTTGAATATAACTTTATTCAATTAATCAAACTTACAAATAGTTTATTATACACTAAACAATTGTGCATTAATTAAAGAGCAATACATTCATCCTTTATAAGCATTCCATCTGTAAAAGAATTACGTTTTATTTTAAATTGTTATTTAACTCGTGAGTTTTTTTTTCTTATTTTTTTATAAAATATTTCGAATATTAAATGATGCTAAGCAGTGACGGCTAATGATGACGTAAATGGAAAGTCCAATACAAGTCTTCGATTCCCTCGTATATTTCTGTTAGATCTGTGTAAAAAAATACATGAGGAAGTTGAAGCTTGGGAGCCGCAGAACGCACAAAAGTACGCACAATGCATGAGCAGCCGCCGATGTTAAATTATTGCTAAATTCTTTTTATTATCTCCCTTTTAAACATTACTGACTTTATTTTTTGTTATTTAGTTTTATTTTACATTGAATCGGTTATTGCTATTATGATTTTTATTATTATTAACAAGACTGATTTTTTAAGTTTTGTGTGATTTGTATTATCTAAACAACGAAATAAAACATATTTTAACATTTATTTGTTGTTTGTGACAAAAAAAGCCCCTTTCAAGTTAATGTGAATCGAGGATGGACAAATATTCGATTATTTGCCTAGCGGGCCTTATTAGAAGATTTTTCGTAGTTTTCTTTATTCTAAAGTCGGCGAATGCTGGGGGTAAACATTTTAAGATCCTCTACGGGCACAGGCGTAATAGCTCATAGCCAATCGAAGTCCCTTGTAATTGGCGAAAGCTATTGGGGGATGTGAAGGCATGGATACGTAATTCGTAAATTTTTAAGTACGTACTATTATTTTTCACGTTTTTGTTTTGAAGCTTTGACTCGCATTTGACTTGAAAAAAATGGTACACATTGATAACCGACTCTGATCTATCAGAGAAGAGTAAAATTTCTCATTAATTGAGGTAGTTGTTTGAGTGGGCAACGGAATCGAATTGGTGCGAGTTGCAAATGGACATTTTTGAGAGTTGCCCATAACGGGACGCGAAATTTCAAAATTAAGCTGACGATATACACCTTTGTACAGAGAAATAAGCTCTTTTTAATATGACGAGGAATGTCTAGATTTACAGAGTTGCATATAAAAACAGAACTATATCAGAAGGAGAAATTGTATGCTCTAGCAAGCAATTATATTATAATTCATCAGTTAAAAAGAAAAAAAAACTAACAATTTCATACGACATGAATTATTATCAATAGATCATTTGGAAACACGTATCCTAAAATATTACTCAAGGGCATTAAAGGATAAAGAAACAATCATTCTATTGATTTTCATTTTTATTTATTACAATAATAAACAAGTACAATATTAACAGATTTCTTCCGTTAATACACGCAAGAGCAACAGATTAAAAATCGACGAAAACGATGTAAGGAAGAAAAATAAAAAGACAAAAAAACAGGTAGCGCATTTGATAGATTTGTAATAATCGACGACTTACAATTTCTCAATTTCCTCTAAGAGCGACAAATTGGCCTAGAAAATACTAATCGATCTATAGCAGTAATAATTAAAATAACTAAATTAATATAATAATTATAATAAATTAAATCAATTAATAATAATACAACGTACACGGTCAGATTTGAACTATTCAAAACAAAAAGAAAAAATAATTTAACTAAGTCTACATCTTGTGCAAATACTCTCACAAAATGATGCATGGCAATAACAATAGTTCCTGGTTCGTTCAAAATAGGAAAGAGGGCGTTGATATTGTAGTGGTAATGCGCGCTGTATAAAGTAAACTATTTGAGGCGACTTCCCTCATGAAAGAATTTCGTAAATCTCAGGCTATATTTTTTGTTTCCTTCTTTTAGCTCTAATCTCCCAAAATAAAAAATAAAGTAAACAGAAACATAGTAATAAGACAAAAAAAAAGATAAAAGGCGTTATTGAAAAGATTTCTTGCTGCTCGTTAATGTAAAGGGGACGAAATAGGGCAAAGATAGGAAAAATATCACTACTAATTTGTACCACAAGTCGCAGCAAAAAATGTCTGATTACAGAAAGAGACGATGAACAAAGGAGAGAAAAAAAAAACATGAAATAAATACGTACAACATAAATAATTAAATATTTCGTGTTATATATACACAAATACGCGAAAAAAAAATACTTTTCAATCTCCACCTATTCCTCCACAATCATCATGAACACTCTCTATCTTTCCTTATAAGTCACGAGATCGCGCCTCAATCTCGCCGCTTTAGTACGATCTAATAGTGGGAGGCACCCAAGGGCATTCCTTAGCATCCAAAGTATCATCTCTAACTGCTCTGTAATTGATTTTCACCTCGCCTGTTGGTACATCAATATTGGTGACCGTGTGCTTCCTCCAATGTTCGCTTAGGGGTCGCTTCTCTTGTCCTTCTACTGGTTTGCTGTAATCATACTCGTCCATTCTTTTATTGAAATCTTCCCTAGCGTGAGCGCCTCTTGATTCCTTTCTATTCTCGGCACCGACGATCGTTTGCATCGCGCATGCCAACAGATTCTGCAGTTCGAGCGTCTCGATGAGGTCCGAGTTCCAGATCAAGCTATGATCGGTGACTTTTAGATCGTCGCGTTGTTTGTAGATATCCTTCAACTTTCTGATACCCTCTTTCATGTCGTCCTCGCGTCTAAAGACTCCAGCGTGTGTTTGCATCGTCTTCTGCATGGCTAAACGTAGGGCCGCCGTTGGCGTCTTTCCGTTGCAGTATCTTACCTTGTCCAAGTTACAAACAGCAGCTTCGCCATCGGTCTGCAAATGAAATAATTAAGGAATAACGACGAGTAAAGGTATGAAAGAAAATTTAGAATGAAGAATTTTTCACCGAGCCAAGTTTGAGAATTTGTTTGCTAGCGCTGAAGCGATCTTTTTAAAACAAAAAAAAATGTAATATTGATAATTTTGAAACCAACTAAATACTACCAAACTGGCGATACATCGTTTCTTTAACGTCTCAAATGTTATATTTAGCAAAGTATTACGAACCGATGACAATTCACCGGCGCTGTCTCCTGGTTTGGCCTTTTCTGCGATGGTATTAGCTGCTGCTCTACCGAATACGACTATGTCCAATAGAGAATTAGCACCAAGACGGTTAGCACCATGGACGCTGGAACAACTGGCTTCACCAATAGCATACAGACCTTCAACAGTCGTGTCCTTTCCACCTTTATGCAACAGAACCTAGAAACAAACATCGGTATCGTTAAAGTGGCGGTAGAATGATGACATTCTAGCTTTTAGGTTGGCTGTAAGGTTGCCATGGGTTGTATGAAGTAATTAATACAAAAAATATTAATTTAAAAAATGCGTACAGAAGATCAAAACTATAGATTTTGACGAAATATGCTTCAAATAAAATTATAACTGGCAAAAGAGATGTGCGGTAAAAGGAATAAGGAAATCAGAAATCAGGAAAATGCAAAAATATTGTACATAAGTTAGAAGTTCAGTAGTAATCAATAACCAAAAAAAAATGGTCTTTGTTTTACTAAAGGGGGGCCCCTCTGGGTTAGTCCTATGTTCAATTTAACATAAAAAAATCATCTAAGAATTGAAGACTATGCTCAGAGATGATAGATTTAGGTAGACCTACAAAGCAATGCAGAATTAAATTTCTTCTGAATTTCTTTATAGTAAAAATTCGAAGTTTCCAACGCTGTAAAATTCGAATTTTATCAACAGCTTAATGCATACCTTCAATGACCATACGACGGAATAATATCATGTAACATGTATCGGTTCCCTAAAAAACTATCGTGGGATATGTTGTCGCACGTTTTTACAAACATTTTTTCATAATTTCTTTTTTTAGAGAATTAACTTTAAACATCTAAAACATAGCGATAGGTTACATCATCAATTCCAAAATAATCCACCATATTGACTGTTAAACAGTTGTTTATTAGCCATTAACAATAGCTTTTTTTTTCTTGGTTACGCAATATTTATTTACCATGCATCCATTTAATTAACCAAATTACAGCTCGGAAATATTAGGCAGATATTTTATTACCTTAATTTAAATTAACATTTCAATCTCATAAAATACCGCAACAGATTTATTACCTATATATCATTCTCAAAAATGATAATAAACTGTAAATTACTTTCGCCTATTAGAGGAATATGCAACGTATCCATTCACATGGTCGTAATTACCTCATTTAATGATATCACACTTTACAAAGATAACTTCTTGGAAACCGCAAAAAAAAAAAAATTACATAAGCTCCTTAAAATTTGCTAATCAGAGGAGTTTTGCAATATTACATGTCAATATGCTAAAAAATTCGAAGAAATCGCACCTAATGCAACTAATTAGTAGCTAGGTTTAATTCGATAAAAAAAATTACTTATTCACATTCGAGTGGAGCAGATTAGCATCACATTTATTGCAGTAATGTAGACACTTCAAATAGACATGTGGAAATGATTTTTTTTTCATTTATGCAATTAGAATTTTGTTTGAACCTGTGCAAAATTGCGCACGTTGCTACATTGAAAAG
This sequence comes from Oryctes borbonicus, assembly GCA_902654985.2. NCBI lineage: Eukaryota > Metazoa > Arthropoda > Insecta > Coleoptera > Scarabaeidae > Oryctes > Oryctes borbonicus. Next base: position 6,946,864 of record LR736871.1, read on the forward strand.
AATGAAACCGACGACGTTGTAATAGCAAAAGCTGACTCAATCCCATTCGATTTTATTCATTATATTAGCACCCCAACGCCAATTTAGAGTCATTTGTCTGGTTAGCGCTTCACGCGAGGATGTGATAATTCAATTTTAAATTTCCACGGTTATCCTTGATGATAGTAATTTGCATGCGCCATTCAGATGGATCGTTTCATAGAAGCGTTCCGATGAATTACTTAATTTGTTTGATTCTGACTTGAGAATCAGTTTGTTGATTCGGCAAACACATTGTTTTGCTCAGATGATATGATAAATACCCGCGGTTGCTTTGAATTTAGTAAATTTCCTAGTAGTTCTGTGCACATGGTACGGCGATGGTCCCACTTTTTAAAGCTATCTAAATAATAGAATTTGTTGAACCTTGCAAAGGCCAAGCCATTTTTTCATGTTAAATGGTAGAAACGGAACATCAATTCGTATCATAACTGGACTACTTTTATTGTCGCAATTGCCGACGTGTGGGTCGCGGCGTTATGATGGAAGAGAATATTTTTCTTCCTAGGCGGAGCGCTTTTTTCTTTAATTCAGCATCGAATCAGTTTCATAAATCAGCATATATCATAGTACTGTCCCGTGATTACCCTTCTTTTCTGTAAATAATCAATTAAAAATAAATTTTCCGGCTCATGGAATCGTCTTATCGCTTTATTTGGTGCACATTCGCCGATGGGAATTCGGTTTCTGGTATGTAGTGATTATCCATGTCCCATCTATAATAACATAACGCCGCAGAAACTCCCACTGCGTTTAAGCATGTTCGAACATTGCCTCGCCATTCCAGGCAGACGCCATAATGCAGAATTTGCGCCATTTGTCCACAAACACGGGTACTTCTCATACCATTTTCGTAAAACAATATTTCTCAGATCACCAAAGGTTTTCTTTTATTGATCATCATCAAATGCACGATTTGTTGTCATAGTTAAGCTTTTCATTAATTCTCAGTATCAGAGCTTCTCACACTAAATAAAAAAATATATCAGCGTACATCAGCAAATAATGTGCAGTTCATGAAATAGCTAAAAATGCATTTTGTACACATGAAGTTCTGGCAAACGTAGAAACCGCTTTGAATTCTCTTTCATGAACGAAAAAGGATTATTTTGACTCACCTCTGTCTTGTAGTTTGTCGGTATGCCGCCCATACTGTAATGCACTGTTGGGATGATAGGAACCGGTTCTTTGGTGACATCCCTGCCGGTAAAGATCATAGCTGTCTCTGAAATGCCTGGTAATCTAGCAGCGATCTGTTCAGATGGTAAGTGATGTAGCTGCAGATGGATGTGGTCCTTCTCGGGACCGACACCGCGACCTAAGCATTGTAAACGTGCCAAAATGGTTCCCTCGCACGAATTTCCCCAAAACAACTCACCTTCTCTGATCTCGATGGTCATACTTCGCGACACAACGTCTCTGGAGGCCAGATCTTTAGCGACCGGTGCGTACCGTTCCATGAAACGTTCACCCTTGGAGTTGATCAGGAACCCGCCTTCGCCGCGGCAGCCTTCGGTCATCAGACAGCCGGCGCCGTAGATACCTGTAGGGTGAAATTGTACAAATTCCATGTCTTGCAGTTGGAGACCAGCCCTTGAGATCATAGCGTTACCGTCACCAGTACAAGAATGGGCTGAGGTGCATGAGAAGTATGCCCTACCATAACCGCCAGTTGCCACGATCTTGATATATAGAAGATAAAGAGAGAAACGATTGTCGTTTAGCAAAATCTTGAATAAGAAGCTTCGTGTATTTTTTTTTGATTTGATTATACCTAAAGATTAAAGAGATTCAGAAGGGGGGAGGGTTCGGCTCCACTGCTAAGCGAGTAATTGCCCACTGCAGCTATAGCGACTACTTATTAAAACTACAGTCAGTATAAGCGTAATTTATTTCTACGAAATAGCACAGATAGATCACTCCAACAAAAAAAAAAATCAAAAAATCAAAACTACAATTATTTTGAAATTTCAACATTTTCTACTGGAAACTATATACGCCATATCTAGAGAGAATTTAGAAATCAACATTTTAAGTACTGTTAAACTAAATAGAGAGGATTTGATTTAACAATAGAAAATAGGATAAATCAAGCGAGTTGTTATTATAGGCTTTCGCGGCCTGCCTCGAATGCGGATGGTTCCAGGGTGGAACTTGCTTTAGGGATGATTGAGAATGTTATTTGATGCTTTATATAAGTAAGAAATTTTTTAGAGAAGTGTTGAGTTGGACGTGGAGATCCTATTTATCGCGACTACATTTTTTTTTATTGAGGAAAATCTACGATATAGAACGGAATTGACTCTTGACTCTGATGAAATAAAAAATAGAATCACGTAAAATCTTCGTATGGACTTAAAGTTAGAGGTTCTTAAGAATATCTTGTAACTCTCAGTTCACACTAACACATAAAATATTTAATGCAGCTAAATACTTGAACAGAACGGTTATCATGTACCTGTATTCTCTATTTAACAACGCTCTTCTTGGTTAATCTAACATTTATCATGCAATTGTAAACTTATCGTAAATTACTTTTATATTTGTTTAGAAATATCAGAATGTAAATAAAATTAAAACAAAAATGTACAAATATAATTTTATTTTCCTTATCATGCAATATAAAATTTAATTAAATGAACACTGAAGGGACCATTTGCTGCAAACAAATAGAATATCGAAGAACCGTTTACATCAAGTGGACAGCAGTTCTAATTACTCGACATAATAATATTATGATAAAGATATTTACTAGTTTACCATTGTGAAATGAATCGATTTGAGGCGGCATACAGACGGGCGGCCGTGCGGCGTCACCGAATGACGCTACACAATGTCGCGCGTATGAAAAAAAGCTACTGAATCTCAGCACGAGCTTTTTTTTTACACTTTTGCTGCAAAATATCTAAATCACTAAGTCTGATTCAAACCGCCGCAATATTTCAAGCAGAAATAGTAGGAACGCTGGGATGCATTGAAGAATTGGACAAGCAAGAAGTTAATTATCGATCTATTGCTATTTATTCAAACAGTCAAGCTGTGATAAAAGATTCCACACAGGCGAAGCCGAAACTGGTGTGGGTCTGCATGAAAGGGCCCAATAGGCTGGGGAGCTGAACTAAGGTGACCCTGGTCTGGGTCCCAGGATACGAAAGCCATCGGAGGAGTATCAAGGCAGACAAGCCTAAGAGTGGAAGAGTACTCCGGGCCAAAGACAAGCCAACCAATTTCTAATTGAACACAGCGAACCAGCACTGACAGGAAGACCGTTAGAACAGCTGCAGGCTTGCTAACACCACACTGTATGCTTAAGAAACATATGAGCAACCTAGGACAGACAGAGGGGAAGCAGCATGTGGATTCTGCCACGCGGAAGAAGAGACTGTACGGCACTGGTAGAAAAACTCGGAATATCCAAAAGTCGAAACCTACGCAGGGAGATCATCCACAATGCTGTTAGGCCCGGTAAAGAAGGCACATATAGATAGAGGAAGCAGAATAGATCTAACAAAGGTCACAGTGGAATAGATCAAGGCCCACCTCGTGTACTAGCCTGAATCCAAATCTAATCCGATTCCTTTATTTAATCATGATTTAATCAGATAAATGGATAATTTTCTATTTATGAATTCGTTTACTTTTAATTGTTCTCCATTGCACATATTTGTGAAATTTCCTTTACCATAATATGTATTCATCCAACCAAATTATAGATAACATAGAGAATGTAGCGCAATTCCAAACATCAATTGCGACCGTATCAGTAGGCTACACTATTTCCATGTCACCATACGTATATGATGATTCTAGTAATCTCGTACAATGTAAGGCAATCAATTTTCCTGGAAACAGCGCATGTGACGTTGGATGATATACGACCGGTTTTGTTATTACTAGAAACGCTACCGGTCATTACTTTTTCATTGTTATTATTACTGGCACTGTTATACGTAACGCAACATAAAAAAATAACAACGCAATTTGCTCGATTACAACGCAAAAATTTCGATTACAAGTATTCAGTAAAATCGAATACAAAGAACAGTTACAAAATTGTTTACAAACACTTCCAATACTTAAGCTAACTGTGTATAGGAACGATTGGATTAAAATTGTTTATTTTCTGGTTTATTGAAGTCGTGAGTGAAAGGAAAGAAAATAGGCGTGCGTTTAACGTTTCGATATTATCTTCTTCGCGAAAAAAAAAATTAATAGAAATATTCTGCGTTGCTATTTTTGGCTTCTTTTTTAATAAATATTATAATTAATTAATATATTAATTAAAGGAGAAGCTAAAATGGCAACAATGACGAACCACGGGATATTTTCCTTAAAATGTGTCTGAAGAAGATAATCGATATGTTATCGAAACGTTGTTGGCATTCCTTTCACTCGCGGATGCATTAAACTATGAAATACACAATTTTAATTATACTTGGATATGGCCACGAAAAAATTATTAGTTGATTGGGGGGCCGAGACCATGCAACGTTCTGCGGAAAAAGCAAACAGAATGTTGAAGGCAATGATGAAACATTTGGTAAAGAAAGCTAACAAAATTTTTCCAGGCATGAAAAATCAAAAATAAAAGTTTTGAGCAAATAAAATCATTCCTCGCGATGTTCACTCAGAGATCTCCAATTTTAAATGCGTCAAACAGTGTATTGGAGGCGCAGCTATTTTTATCTACGATGACGAGAAACCAGTACAAAGGTAATGTTTTTTTTAATCAGCAGGGCAATTGTGGTGGGAGCTCGTACGGAGATAACAACTACTTGCATCTGCGCCCAATGTATTTATAGGTAAGTGCGCGTACGTAAAAAAGAGGGAAGATTAGAAAAAAATATATTCACGCAATTGTCGAGAGGAAATTGAACGGAAACAATATTCGTATTTGACCGTTAATTTGCTAATTCGTCAAAGAGATGCTGAATTAATTATATACTTCACGTAGTGAGGAATGCAAGGGATATATTGCGAATAAGCGCATTAAAAAAAAATTAAACTTACATTTGTACGTTTTGATATTGATAAGGAAAGCAATTACCGATAAGTCGTGAGTGGTATTTACACACGCGATATATAAAAAAAAGGTTATGTAAAGTTTGCGAAGGTTATGTTAAGTTTATACAGGGTCACTAGAATTATCAATATTTCAGGATTAGTAAATTCATGACATTAAGAATGAATCGAAATGAAAGAGATGGAATTCAAATTAACGAGGCTATGGGAGAAAGAAACTAAAATATTAATTAAAAAATTAATCAAGGACTTATTGTTATCTGGCACGAACGCTTCCAAAAAAAGATGTTTTTGGGATATTCTTTTATGAATGAACCGTTTGTCAAGGAGGCTCATAGTAACTGTTACTTTTGCCGCGATGATGGTAATTTCCACACAAATACTTATCGAGATTTTCGAAGAATCAAACAAATAGCAACATAGCAACCCTCTTTGGTCATGCGAGAAGAATCACAATGTCTTAGAGGTAAAAGTTGTTTTCTTTTGAAACAATTCAAAGAAAAACAAAGCACGAAAAAATGCATACTTTTTCCGTTCTATTAAAAATAATCTAAACATTCTTGATTGGAATAATTTTCTCTCAAATTTTCCAAGTTTATGGAATTAAATCTGCAGAATGATATAGATGCTTTAATTTTCCGTATATCAGATATAAATCTTCCTTGTTTTCCTTGCAACTTATCAAAAACAAAATATTTCAAATAAAAGAGATAACCGAAAATCTGTTTTCCTTCGGTACCAACTCTCAAAGCAATTCAAATTTGAACATAACGTAATATATACATTAAAAGCGAACTTGTATTAAAATATAAATAAAAAATACTACCGTGTGCTTGGCGAGGAATCTATGAAGTGTGCCTTCCTCCATATTGATGGCGACACATCCTTTACACTTGCTACCTTCCATGATGAGATCGAGAGCGAAGTATTCGATAAAATAGTTACAATCGTAGCGTAAGGATTGGCCGTACAAAGTGTGCAACATGCTGTGTCCAGTTCTATCGGCTACAGCGGCACATCGATGGGCCTGACCGCCTTTTCCGAATTTTAAGGATTGACCGCCGAAAGCCCTTTGATAGATTTTGCCTTCTTTCGTGCGCGAGAAAGGTACGCCGAAATTTTCGAGTTCGATTACCGCTTTCGGAGCTTCCCTGGTCATATAGTGGATGGCATCTTGATCCCCAAGCCAATCCGAACCTTTAACTGTGTCGTACATGTGCCACAGCCAGTTATCTTCTTCCATACTACCTGTAAATAAATTTAGAAGGAGATTTGTTATCTGAAAACCTTTTTTTTTAACATCTAAAACAATTGCTACGATTATATAGATAACCTCAGGGTATGATCAAATAATTACCTAAAAACATGCTAGATTTTAAGGTTTTTCTAGGAAGACTAAGGTGTATTAATATCTACGTAATTGCCTTAACGCTAGCAGAGAATCAAGTTAAACCAAGTACTGTATAAACCCGAAAATGAAAATAATATATTGCCTCGAGAAACAATCATTCTTCAGAACGAAAATTAAGAAAAAAATCTTAGTACTCATTAGGCGAAGGACATTTTACAATGTATACTTATGTAAAGTACTTTTAAAGAAAAGCGGTAATTTTATTTGGTTAGACTAAAGAATGAAGTAGTGATATTTTACATATATTATGTAATGTCTTTGGTTCAAAATGAATAAAATTATCGATTCCGCGTAGCTAATTCATCGATGTAATTTCATCAGGAATTTCCTGAGAGATAAGTAAGCTTATTGTTTCCCAAATTTAAATTTATTGATGATAAATTGGTAGAAAAAACCGCTATTGTATTATTTTTTATTAAATTTTGGATGTTTTTGTTTTACGAGTGTTATCAAGTTGAAGTGAAGGTGACAACAATTATTTGAACATTAAAAATCTATCTACTTAACCTTGTGTTATGCTATTTAATTTCGTTTAAATAACTTTGTAACATGTCAATAATGGCGGAGTGAAGTTTTATTGACAAAGTAATAATAGATTTGATAAGTGCTTTTTTTGTTTTCTGTCAACATATAGCCTTAGATTAGTGTTTTGTCACAAAGACCTTCGGTTATACAGTTTCCCAACGAAAATTTTATGTTTCAATACGATACTTGCTTTCCCATAAAATTGTTTTAAGATGGGAAAAATTATACGTCTCGAAACATTCAGATCGGGGATTCTCAATGTCGACCCGTTTTAAAAGAAATGGATTTCTTTGTCGAACTCATAAATAACGTATTTACCTGAAGTGAACATTCAAACTTACAAAATTAGATTAGACGTTCGTTAAAAAAGAAAGTTGATAATTTTTTTTTTTCGCACGTGTGCGTTATGATAAGGAAACAAATGGTAAAGAAAGTTACGAAATAGATCTCAGACCAGAAGATATAAATAAGCATTGGGAAGTAATAGAGCTCGAATGGGATATTTTTATAATATCAAATATAGTAAGAGAAACTTGCTTTCATGACAAAATGACAACAAATATTTTTAAATATGCATGTTATTATAATAATTTAGCGTTGTTCTTTGTTTTTATTTCTATTGGCTAATGTACCAGTACGTACATATTTACATGCCTTGAGATCTGAAATTCAAACAAGATGCTTACTTACTCCTTACATAAACCAATGATTGCACACAAGCTGTTTACTTAATCTTACATAATTTAAGTATAGGCGACATTGAAGTTAAGCAAACTCCATTAAGTAATTTATTGTATCTACTTACTTATCTATAAGTAGCAATAAATTTTTGAAAGAAATTCAATCTACAGAGCATAATATAAATTGATATTCATTTATTTCCGTCACAAAAATTGAAAATAAATCTCCCATTTCAAACGCAAGTAAAACGCCTGCATATGTAGTCAGCCTTTCTAAGATAATCCAGATATACAAGATTAAACTTGCTGAATATTACATGGATTTATGGATTTATTCCTGCTAATCCCGTATTTTCCCAGCCCAAAAGAAATTTTAGTATCTTAGGGGCTAATAAAGGTGGGTCTCCACTCTTCTAGATTGTGATACTGGCGTGGCTTCTTTTGTACCCCACCGCCTATTTATTACATGTTTCGGACCCAGGGTTTATGAAGGTTAACAGATAAGATGAAGTCGAATAGCCTATATTCAATATAAACTTAGGACGTATAACTTAAGATGAAAAGCACCAAAACCTAGCCAACTTGGTAAAACGACAAAACACCAAAGAACTACTTAGTACTTTGATTTAAATAAGAATTATGAGCAACGCAAAACAACATGGCATATTCTTCTTACAAATTTCATATTTCAATTGTTGAGAGGTAACATATAGCAACATTATGTTGAAAAAAAAAATAATAACAAGCAAGGAAATAACAGGATCTAGAGCTACATGTAAAAAAAAGACAACGCGACGCGCAAACAAACCCCGTCGGAGACTGAATAAATTGTACAGAAAAAGAAACCATTTCTTCAATTATTTTATCGCTCATTTTTGATCGAATATATGGGGGGAAAACGATTAAACAAACAAATTATATTTTTTTCTCTCGCAAATTTAATGGTACTTCTTCCGAAAGAATTGCGTATCAAATGTGCGAACTGTTAACACAAATATATATTTTTCTAATGTAATGCTGGTTTAAAAGTGGTACCAATGTCAATAGAAAGATCTGTTTACTCTTTAAAAAAAGTTCGTTAGCACCATGGCGCCAAAGTTAATAAATAAATGATGTTTAAATTTACAATTTTGTTAATCTGCAATAGGTTACGCGGTATTTTATGATTAATTATAACAAATGTCGTGTAGTTTGTTGTCTACTGAATTTTAGTGGTAAAATTTTTCATGTCGTACTTGTTTAATAGAAAACAATACGTCTTTTGAAATTATTATACTTTAGTTACTTGTGTGGCAACGTCTAGAGTACCCCAAAGTTCGAATCTGGAGGAGCTTCGATGTTACCAAAATTGTCTTTGAAACGTACGATAAAAAGTAAAAATATGATAGATTAGGTTCAAACGCCACGAACCCAAGCGCAATCTCTAACCATAGATACTGAGCGCGAATTTAAAGAACGAACATCGGATCCATCTGGAATTCAACCTGCTCGAAACGGAATACCAGAAGAATCAACTTCTTGATAACCAATTAAGAAGAATCAACTTGTATCAAGGTAGCATAACGCTGTTAATTTTTTCCTTTTTATATTCTAACAATTACAAAGTTTATTCCAAACTGTGTCATCACGCTGTATTACACATATTAAGTAGACTTTATAACAACAATTTGCGAAACTCTGCATGTTTGGTAAAAAGCGCTAATTGATTTTATCAACTGGAATACGTCTGCTCTTCACTCGTAAATAACTCTTGAACTTTAAAGAAACGTTTATTTTCTCCGCGAATTGTAAATATTGTCGTTGCGATTGCTTGCTTCAATATAGTATTTTGTAACAGTGCCGCATTCTATTATGGATTGGTGTTAATACGACAAGCAAACAGGGCTTCCAAAACATAATTATCCTTTCCTAACAATATTGACTGAACGCGTTAATTATAATATTCCTAATAAATAAGAAGTTCAACCGCGGTCGTATCCAACGAATACGTATATATTCCATTTAACGTTAGAGAAATCGTAAATATTGTATAAAATCAAACTAAGAAAGAAAACATTCGGAAAATCCTCAATAAACCAATTGAAAGTACTTCCAATAATTCCTTATGCGTTTCTTAGAATCTTCAGAAAATTATCTGGTCACGCCATATACCTGTAACGCCATGAGCCATGAGAAACTATTCATTTAACAAAGCATTGATGATTATTACCGCCAACTCGACTTCCTGGTATTTCCATAAAGCGTACCGTGATTGGTTTGTTTTTATTAGACATTAGCGGTTTATCTGGAATTATCCAGTAGCTCAATTACATGGTGTCTACTTCTAATTGTGGGTTTTTGGGTACTCCTATACGTGGAAGAATTCTTTTAAGAGAAGAAAGACAATTTTTACTTGTATTATTTATGTGAAACATCGAGAGTTCTCTAACACTTAAATGTTTGAAAATTTAATAGATTTTACGCATATACAGGGTGAGTCATTGGCCTAACATGGTTTATTTATTCCTCAAACAGAGATTAAATTAAAACTTGATAAAAAAAAGTTGCGCATTCTCGATTTTGGGTTTGAGATTGCTTGTCTCATATATATATATATAGCCGTGTAGAATAATATGAATAACCCGGTATAATTTTTCAATCGTTTTCCATTGTTTTCAAAAATATTTCAATTTATCCTTATATTAATTTTTTTTTTTACCTTGTATATAGTTGAAAACAGATTACACAATCTCTAACTGGTTGACCCCAGAGATAATTGAAATTGAACGATTTTTTCCGCTAACTCGTTGTTACATTTCGATTTTATTTAATTGATTTAGATAGATTCGTGGGGCGATCCCGATACGTAATATTCCAAATAAACAATCACGCAATTACGTCACTATATTTTATAGCATTTTTATAGCTTTCATTTTACGAGAGGAACAGTTTTTAAAATCGTCAACGTCTGAGAGGAGGATATCGCTTATCATGAACTCCTTTCAGCATTATAAATAGAACACTCAGACAATGATATTGGAAGAGAAGGGACTAGAAAAGCTGCACGAGGCAGAGAACTTGAAGGAATATCAAATGATATGAAAAACAAGCGCTCTCGAAAAAACGAAATGGCGACTGGGAACCTGAAATACGAAGGGGAATGTTTAAAGGTACAATTACGCGAAATAATAGGTCAAGTTTGAGGGGATGCACTATGGTCTATACGTAAAAAAAGAATATCGAGTTACGAAAATTATAGAGGAATAACTACACCGGACGCTACCTACAAAGTACTAATATCATTATTATAAAAATTATAGATGAGTAACAAACAGAACTTAGAAGGAAGACGTAATATTTGCACTATTAAACATGTGATATCGGGGGCTTCTGAATATGGGGGCCTTAAAAAAAACCCTGATAACAGTTCAGTACAGAAAAAGTATTAAACATCTGAGAAATACCTACTGCACGGTAGAAGTGAGTCCACATTTTGTAATACACTGCCGTTCAGTGAAGTTCGGTCATACAATAAAAATCTATTATATCACACTGTATACAATTATTAATACATAAAATTAGAAAAATATTAAGCATACACTCTTTTCTAAGGGATTAAAGCCATAAATTATTATGTAAAGTAGAAATATTGCGACGACCGCAATAAAGTCCCTTTTATTATCATTCCAAGAATTTCTCGGAAGTACCGATCTTTTGAAACGGGTCGTTTTGGGAATTATTAACCAACAATACATTTAGGAAATATACCGCAGCATCACTCTTCTTTATTTATCGCAGGCGTAAAGATATAAATTTGCTTCGTTTTACTGTTAAGCGTGTGTTGGTGTGCATCTGTCGTTTTTGCGCGAAAGTTTTAAGAAAATTTACTTCAAAATGGCACGTGGCAAGCCTACCAGTGCAGAAAACCGTTCACGCATTAGAACAAAACGGCTACAGTGGGCCCGTTCTCATCTAGATTGGTCGTTAGATGATTGGAAACACGTGCTTTGGAGTGACGAGTGAAAATTTGGGGTTTTTGGGCAAAATCGACGAGTTTATGTCCGAAGATCTAAAACCGAAAAGTGATCCCGAACTGCATTGTGCCTACAGTGAAGCAAGGGCGTAGTTCTGTGTTAGTGTGGGGATGTTTCTCCTTTGCTGGGACGGGAGATTTATGCAGAGTGCAGGGTGTAATGAGGAAGGAAAATTATTTTGCAATACTCCAGAATCATGCAGTGCCATCAGGATTGCGTATATAGGCCGTAACTTTACATTCATCCATGACAACGACCCAAAACACACTGCGTTAGTATGTAAGACCTATCTAAAGGAGCAAGAAGAACAGCACACCCTGAAAGTAATGATATGGCCCCCACAAAGCCCAGATTTGAACCCGATAGAGTTGTTGTGGGATGAACTGGACAGGAGGATCCGAAAAATATGCCCAACTTTACAAGAATATTTACGGAATATTCTGCAACATGAACGGATTAATATTCCACAATCCGTTTTAACAAAACTTATCGAGAGAATGCCTAGAACAGTTCGAGGGGTGATTAACAGCGAAGGAGGTTTTTTCGATGAAAAAAAAAAATATAATGTTCAGTATGTTATATTAGGCCAGAATAACTTTTTATTTATTTATTTTTGTCTTTTTTACCTGTACATACAATAAAATTGCATTTTGTTTTTAGTTTCGTTTGTTTCTGTAACCTTTTCATGTTTTTTACCAACCGACCGATCTTCTTTGAACGGCAGTGTACATAAGAATGTATTCTTTCGACTACACTGGGAACTATAGAAAAAAGGAACTACATGCAGCAAAAATCTGATGTACGCGGATGAAGTAGAAAACAATTAATAGAAGCAGCAAAAAGGAGGGGACTGCAGATTAGTAGAGCAAAGACAAAATACAATAACTTAAAGAGCCAACGACAGAAAAATTAGAAAAGAAAATCTAAAAATTCAAATGGAACAAAGAAATCGATTAAGTAGAAAAGCAAATTTGCTGACGATATTATTCACTTTGGTACAAAAGCGCTTATGGCGCCCACGGTTTTACTCCCTGAGCTGAATAAAATAAGCGTCTGTGCGGCAAAGTTATGACGTAACATAGACGTCATAACTGCATATGTTAGCGGTTGCATTCTGCTCACCAGCCTTTAAGGCGTACCAAACTAAAGGCACCCATAGTGAAACAATAGCACTGTACGGCAACTCATGCTCATAAATATTTCTACTTAACCTTCTACATAGTCTCAAAAGCAGATTACACAATCTCTGACTGGGTGTCCCCTGAGATAATCATCGTTGAACGGGTTTTTTTTTTTTTTGTAAATTTAGATTTCGTTCGATTGATCTAGATAGGTTTGTGGGATGGTCCCAATACGTAATACCCTAAACAAACAGTCAGTCACCCAACTACGTCAGTATATTTTATAGCATTTTTATAGCTTTCATTTTACGAGATGACCAGTTTTTTAAATGATTACCGTTTAAAAGGTACATTGATATCGCTTATCGTGAACTCTGTCTCTAGCTTCGTTTGACATTTATTAGCGATAACAACCAGACAAAATAAAACAAACAAAGAAAAGTAATCTACAATTCAAAGTTCGCCAATTTGATGAACGATATCTCTCCATAATTTTGCGAATTTCTTAGGGGCACATATGGATCGCCACGACCATGAAGAAGTAACATTGACAATGAGAGATAATTGCCGAATTCATATTGTTAAAAACTGTTTGTTCTAGCTATTGAATAATAGGGACATAAATAAAACGTGTGAAATCATAAAAATGATGACTTTACATTTATTAAAACCATTACGACGTATTGTAAATGCTTTTTTTTACATAACAATACTTGTGTACATTTTTATTTAATCCGTTTTATCGTTGAATTACGCAATGTCTAAAAAATCTATTTATTTTTTTTAATGGTTGTGTAAACTGGCGAAATATCTTTTTCTGGAAAAAGTTAAATATGGTATATGTAAGTCATCTAGTCAATTTTAACAAACAAGCGCTGGAGCCCGCTAATGATTGGATTTTTTAACAATTTTTGAATTATTTTTTTTTGCTTAAACAGTTTTAAAGATCTTTTGCTATTTCTTTGTAAAAAAAATAGGTATTAATTTTTTTTCTTCAGAAATAATAGTTATCTTAGTTATAATCACATTTATATGAAATTAATTTTTAAATCAATCTCAACCTAGAATCTAATCTAAAAATTACAATATTTTTCCAAAAATACGCCGCCTTTCTCATTCTTTGGAAAATTATTTATAAATCATCTGATAAGCAACGAAGTACGAAATCTAGAGATTATTTTAAACAATAATATTCCTAGCTTGGCGTAGCTAAAAATAACTTATCTTAAATATGGGATCTTTACCATTCTACTCGAAAATCTTAATATTAAAACAAATACCACATAATCTACGTGAATCTTCGAAAAAAAATTGCCCACGTTTTACGTAATACTTTATTTTAATATCGGAAAGCGAGATTAAATAAGATTAACCCAGTTTAAATGAGTTAACTCTGTGCGTAAACCAAAAACCACTTATATAAATCGAATTATAGAAGTGTTTGCTCAATTTATGTACGGACAAGCGTGTTAATTCGTTTAAATAATGAACACCAGACATTAACGCGCCACTCTATTGTCCGGCCGATTCGTTACAATAATTAAAATAGTGCATTTGAATTAATTAACATATTCTGGCATGATGGGTGGTGGAAGTTACTACGTAAGTTTATGTGGAATTGAAATTAAATGCACTTTGACATCAATATTATAGCTATTGTAGTAAACGTAAATTATTTTTTAAACAGATTTACGATGTTTCGGACCAGTTGCTTATTATACCTAAAACTTCTTTGATACGTATTCAATAAGCACGAATTTTTTTGTTAATTTATAGCCTATGCCAAACAATTAATAAATGATGAGGCGACAACTACAATTATTTGTCAACATTGTGCTATTCACACAAGATCGCGACAATTTTTTTTTGTAGAATCTCTTAAAATACGCCTTTCCATTGAAGTTTCCGACAGACAATTGATTTGGGAAAATTTGGTATTGCCGTTTATTGACGATCGGTTTTGGCGATGACGAAAACTCATAAAGAAGTCAAATTTTTAATGATTTGCATTCCGGAAGAAATCGTATAACACGTTTAGCTGTTACTAAAAGACTAAAACGTTTTAGTTTGACTGCCACACAGTTTGCCAAAAAAGTTGGAAGATCGCAGACCATAACTAACGAAGGTATAAGAGAAAACATTGCCATTGAATTAGAAGAATCTAGCCTTTGCACTAAACCATGATATAATCGTTCTGTACGGAAAATATTGAAAAGAGAGCTTAGCTGATGATTTTGATCGATGCCCAGAGTTTTGCGAAAGAACGAAGGGAATTCGCAAATGTAGACGAACATTTTTCGACTAACGTGATATTTTCTGACAAGGCAAGTTTCTTCTTAAATTGAACAGTTAATTGGCATAATTGGAGGTATTTAATTGGGATAATTGGAGGTATTGGTCAAATGGGATTCCTCACTTAATTCATGAAGCCCATACTCAAACAGGCTTCTAAGCCCATTCTTTTATAGACGTAGACTTGAGTTGGGAAAAGCATTTGGATCTATTGAGTAACCAAATTATTCCTGCGCTTCAACATAATGGGCAGTTACTACAAATTTGTCAGTGCCGTTAATGAATTAATACGTGGCAAAACCATCTTGGGAATTTATTAAGAGTCGGGAGGTAAAGGGCGAGCAGTGTGAACATTTGAAATGATTTTGTTTATATTTGATGATTCTCATTTTAATAAAGTAAATAATTTTTCAGTAAACGTAAAGTGCGTTATCCTTCTTTTTTTTTACAGATAATGCTACTAAAACCAATACGGACGATGGTTTATCCCAACCCTACATTTACAGATCCCTGCTTATTAGGAAGAAGAACTTTCTATGTAACAACTGCAGGTAATTTACAACGCAGTGACATTTTTATAGGTACTGTTCCAACTAAAATCCTTTAAATTTAAGTATTAAAATAAAACTTTGAGAGCTTGAAGATTAGAACTCGAGGAAGGCTAGATTACATATAAAATCGGTGAGCCTTCGGCTTTTTCCACGGTCTCAACGTTAGGATTTCAAAGAATTTGTTACCATGCATCTCGTTCGTTAAATTCTTCTCGTTTTATCATAATATTCATTAAAAAACTTCCTTAGTTAGGAAACATTTATATATTGCTTTAAAGATACATATCAAACTAATACTTCCGCCCTTCTTCATTTAGAAAGAATGTTAATGTTAATTCTGTTTGCTTTAACTCTATGATGTCCTTCTTACAAGCTTTCAGCCTTAAATAAAGTGAAAAACGTGATCAGAGATAACGGACCTTCACCATAAATCAGCTTGTTAATAGCCCTTAGATTTAAATCGTCACCTCTTAGTATTCACGTCAGGTATATCTATGAAGTTAAAGAGCGTCGGGATAGATTCAAAAGGATACGTGAAAAAATATATATACAGGGTGCAGCAATTGTAGTTTCTTCCTCATCGTAAATTCTTTCAAATTGCAACGTATTTTCATATAAAAAATATTTAAATTCCACACCGTGTAAATGTACGAGGACTATGCCAAAAAAATACGTTTGAAAGCTCCACTAGGTAAGAGGGTCTGAGGAATCTTGGGACGATATTATCAAAGTTCCCTTTACGCACTAAAACTCATAAGCTCAAAACTTATATCGTCGTGCTCACGTCTAGAAATGTTGAAAAGGGAGTAATACCTGCATATAAGACTATTTTAAAAACAATTAAAGAAGTATTTCGAGGAGAATAAAGGAGAAGCTGAAACAAAAGGGAAACCATCAGAGGTGATTTCAAGGGAAAGAATTAGGATTTTAACAGGAAAGGGAAAAAGACAGGATTTAAGAAGCAACCTACACTGCACATAACCACACAATTAAACCACTTCTTGTAAAAATAGATGTAAATAAATAATATAATATAAATAAATAAATTTTATTATTTGTACATCTAGAACATATCAATATATTTCGTCAGATCGTCACCACGCGTAAAGAACCAAACACATGAATGCTGTATGGGATCGTGTGAGGCTGTATGATGAATGTTGTAAGAACAGAATTAGCATTATCGTGTAGCGAGATGACACCTTTTCTAAGGCTATTCGTTATCGAGACTTGATGCTGGCACGCGATTAAAAAAAATCTACATGCCATTTAGAGAATCCTCATTACATCGCAATGAATAATGTTCCAAAATCCGCGATCTAAATTTTGAACAATTTAATGGAATAAAATGATATCTAACCGATGCATAACACAAAAGGATACCTGTGCAAACGACGATGGTACGTGCATTCCGCATGAGGACAATGCAATAGCGACCTCGGGGAAGCCATCAGTCAATGTCAACGGTCCGTTAATGTGAATTAACTTCGTGAAAAGCAAAACAAGTCGAAAGTGAACTTCCAACGAAATATTCGAGCCCGCAGACTGTCGGAGCTTGAAGGAAGGTATTTAGTGTTAAATTAATAACGTACGAAGCAGGTAATAGGAATAATAATGATCGAAAATTGTTGTTGGAATACGTTATTAACATTTAGTTCACGCTTAAATAAGCATCTGGGTTTCTACGAGTCTTCTCAGAATCGTAAATACGTATACGAGGTGCGCAACTTAATATTGAGGCAAATTACGGATTAATTGGACAAAAATGTAATCTAGGTGATTTGTCAGGACGTCACATCGAATAAAAGATGTAATCCTTCAAATAGAACATAGACTTCGTTTTATCTGTGTGAGAGAATAATATTAAAAAAAAAGCTGCATTTTTCATTATATTATATGTAATCGATTTCAGTATAAGTAAGAACGTTGAAAATAGCTTAATTTCACATTAGAAATCTGTTTTTGAGTATTTTTTCCACGATTTTATACAGCACACCTTCAACGATTAATACCATGTTCTTATCTTAAATCACACACATACAAGCGCGGTACTAAATTGAATGAATTAAAACGTAGGAAACGTACACACATCGAGAATTCATGGAAAATTACTTGAAACAATCACGCGTTTCCTCGTTATCTAGAAAAAACTTCTGTAGACGTACGTACGTTCATTATGCTGGATATTTCTGAATAAAGTCGGTTTAAATTTTAAAACCGGACGGTAGATACCTTAAAAAAATAACGGGTAAAGGGATTATCGTATTTTAAAATTTTATTTTATCACGAAGAGGCCATAAATCCGCTCTCAATAATTTTAAGCCGTATTAGACAAACCTCTCGTTAAGCAGCTGATAAAAAGAAAACATAATGCGAGACGTTATCGCCCGGGTTTCCAATGCCATAGGTTATTTGATAAGAAGATCATAATGAGGACAAATCTTAACTGTACAATGCGACGGTTCTTAATTGGGATAAAAAAAATTGATAAAAGGAATTCGATTTTTCTTACGAATCTCCTTACACTTGAAATCCCTCAAAAACAATCGTTTTTTTCAGAAAAAATTATCTGAAACTTTTTTAATAAAAAAATCATTAAAATTGTATCTATGCCACGCAAATTATTGAGACGGTATCATTTAGAAACAAATCCGATTGTGATTAAACGTAAAGAAACATGAAAAATAGATTTTAACGTCGTTCCATTAACGTATAACGCCAGTGTACATAGTTTTAAGATTAGTTCTGGAGGTGTGGTGGTGACGTCAATGCTGCAATAGTAATGTAATAGCATTCCGATAGAGAAAAAATATCTATAGGCGGGAGTATCTGGAAGATACAATAATATTTAAAATAACTGTTCGAATCACATGTTTTGAAAAGCAGGTATCAATCAAATATGAAATTCCAACTTTCGATGACGAATAACTCCTTATCAAAAACTACTAATCTCAATTGCACATAAACCCAGAAAGAATCCTCGTGTTTACTTAAGGATGTTTCTCTTATCGATTTACACAAAAAAATGATTGCGAGCAAATTTGCTAAGTGAACAGTTGAAAAAATATTTACTTTCGGACGTTTCACAAGGATAATAATGTTTACCGGGAATGTCTAGTAGATTCCAGAATTTGATTATATAACAACCTCGCAATGTTAAATGTCAAAGATGTCATTTTCAGTACTTACCTAAGGCAGCGTTGACACCACCCTGAGCTGCAATCGTATGTGATCTCGTTGGAAATAATTTAGTAACCACGGCTACTTTGAAGCCTTTCGATACCAAGCCGAAAGCTGCTCTCAAGCCGGCACCACCAGCACCGATGACCACGCAGTCATATTTGTGGTCGTACACCGGATAGGCTTTCGACACGTCCGTGTTAAGCTTTGCATCCCTCCGATCCACTGAGACATGGAGACCTTTACACAGAACAGGTCTGAAGGCATGTACCTGCTGAAAATTACAAAATCGCATTAGATTCTTGAAGACCATTTCGCGGAACATATCCAAAACGGCACTTATTTACGAAAATATCGTTATGTAATATTGCTACGAACATGCTTAGAGAGAGTCTAGATAAAAAAAAAAAAATTCACCGGCGGCTAAACGCGCAAATTGTCGCTGAAAAAATTCGATAAAAATCAATCTTTCTACTCACGTTTTGCGAATATCGCAGGATATTCGTGATCGAGCTCAGTTTCAAAATCGCACTCATCGCTTTTCAAAAATAAAGTCTGTCAGAATTTTATTAAATAGTCAAACACGGCAACGTGAAAGCCAACCGAAATATGGGATATTTCCTAGGTAAGAAGGGGGTATTTCACGGCTGTCCAATAAAATTAAACGCCAACATATGATCCCAAACAGATCTATTTAAATTAGCGCGCGAAAACTTTCTTCACGCGTTGCCGATTTCTGCTGCTATATCATCCTAATTTATAGGTTATTAAGGCTTGGCCGATCCGTACGAATGCAACTTCCCCGCATATTCACGCGTATTTACCGTTCGATTTACACCTCCAAAGACCGTTAAATCTATAGAATTCGGAAAAAGAAGAGATGCAAATAAGTACCTGAATTTCTTCGTGAAGAGCTCAGCAGCAGGGATATCTTGCCGGATTGCACAATATACGTACATAAAAAGATAACGGGACGTACGACGGTTAGGACTTGCGACTGTGAACTTTGTAGGCAACGTATTTTACAAGTTTTTTTTATTGCAATTAGTAATTTGAGATGGGAAATCAAAAAT
>LR736871.1:6975059-7028103 GCA_902654985.2 Oryctes borbonicus
CTATGACGAATTTTACATCTTATTTTTGAAGCATATGATACAAGAATTTCACTAGGCATATTCATTCGGATTTTTTTCTCTTCTATCTTATTTAATGATAGTAATATAAAGCACATATTTACAACGTGGTTCGTTACAAATAAGTACATACAATAATTTATTTCTCATTTAATATACAATACATAGAATGGTGTACATATTAGAATAGAGTAATTTTAAAGAATAAAGTTTCAAGTACTATATGTGATCTGTTCGTCATCTATTTTTAGAGATAATTTGATTTTATATATTATATAGTGATATACTTTTCAAGGCCTTTCATTTTTTTTTCTTAAATGTTTTCGTTATAGTGTTTACTTTTTTTTAGAAACTGTAATCTTTTATTTAGTTCAAAATATTTTCGTTCGTAAAATATATGGCTTCTATTATAGAATTTAAATGTTAAATTTCTTAATTGCAATAAATATATGTAATTATTATAGAGGATCTGTATGTAGTTATAATAGTTTTATTATTTACGTGATCTACAAAAAAAATGCGTGCATTTAACCTGTCTGTTTGTAAAAGTATGTAAGAAACCCCGGATAATTTTATCGAAGTAAAAAAATAATTAAATAATCATATAATCATCGACCTGAAAAATAGTCTAAAATATCCCGCTAAATTAATTAAAATAAATACGAATTAAAAAAAGAATAATTAACAATAACCATGGTACATTTTTTTTTACTTTTTTTTTCATTTATGTTTGAAAACCTCCTCTACGCATTTTACACTAAATTCATTAAATTTAACTTCTATTTTATAGGATTTAGACTAGGGATTACCCTGTATACATATAATTTATAAATATACTTTAAATTCATATTAATTCATAGTAATTGGATAATTATTACGAATTACCAAACATATTTGAACAGTTTCTTCCACTTTCCAGCTATGATAGAGGATCTCAATTGTAGTTTTTTAAATTTGCGTTGGCGGCTCTTATTTTTTAATTTGTCGATTTTATCGTATATCTATGAATTTTTTTAACAACCGAAAATATATCTGTTATCTAACTAGTTCGTACCAATTCTAGTTTTTTTTTTTATAGATTCGAAAGAAAATGTTAATTTCGTGTTATTTTTTTTTTTAATTTTTTGTCAGGTAGAAAGGCACTTTTTGCAAATATATTTCTATATACTTTGCATTCTGTTGAAGGACAAGTGTACATTACATATAACAAGGTATTTCGTTCGTTGAAAGCTCTATTACATATAGTTTTCCTGCTTAGTCTTGTATTTTCTGGTAATCTCTGGTAAGATATATATGTACAGGATGCTTCACTACTAAGAGATTGAAAGAAGTGAATCTACCGATGGTGACGCATCATGTACATTTTGCGACGTTATTTCTCAAGGGGAATATGCATAATGCATATTACACCATCAAATTGACCCCCTTGAAAAAATAATTTAATTAATCGAAGTTATTATTGTAATAATCATTCTATGAGAAGCAATGCAATGTATTGTTTTCTTTATTAAGCTAAAGAAGAAAAAAAAATTCCACTAGAATTTCGTTGATCTATCTACGGGGTGTTTCCTTGTATTTTATGATGCTTAAATCATCAAAAAGGATTTCTCTTAAATACACCCCGTACATATGAAATTTTTAGCTATTAGCACCTGTAGCTACTATCTTTTTTTTTTTAGCATATTGTAACTTTTTTTTAAATGGAAGGTAATGATTTCTTCATCTACGTTTGTGTAAAAGTGTAACATGTTCATTTTAATTATATTAATTAATTGTACAATTCTTTCTAAAAATTACTATTTATCCTTTTAGTAGTACTAGTACGGCAGTATTTCTTCTTCTTATAGTGAACATCGTTTTTCTTCTTGTATTGTTAAATATTTAAACTAAAATTATTTATATGTATGTATATAATATCTAATAATATATTTTTATATATGTATGCAGGCTATTTCTCACAGCGCTGTACAAAGTCTTATCATAAATTTCTTAATATTCATCAAGATACCTTTTCTACCCAGATAAATTTGGAGACAAATTTAACAAATTTGTGATAACACTTCACGCTATCAGAAATATCCTGTATAGAATAGGTATTAAACTAATAGTGAACAAATTGAATAAGCTAAAATATCTCTAAAATTATAATATAGTCTCTTATCTATAAATGCAATTATTTTTTTTTAATTTCATTTTTTGTTAATTTTTTAAATTAATTAACTACTATGTATTTAGCTTATTCAACCACGTGTATCTTTGAAAATAGATTAATTAGTTGACAAAAAAAAAGAAAGAAAACACATCGTTTTTCTTAGTTTAAATTAATTACGATAATAAATAACATATAGTAATAGTATGCGTATATTACAATTACAATAGTAATAATGATAAAGATAATAATGTACTAAAGCTTTAAGCGTTATATTAAATACAATAATGATAATAATATTATATTTCCATATTACATATTATTACACGTAATATTTACTAAACTATAGGAATATTTTATTTTCAATTACACTATGTACTTGTTTTACAAGGTTCTTCCCATTCTTTTATAACTATAGCTATAATTTATTTATTTACTTATGAATTACTCTAATCATTTGCATTGTATAAATATTTGTCATATATAAACGTGATTTGTTTATTAAGCACAAAAAGCTGTAGGTATTATGTTTACGTGAATAGATTTATCTTTGTATAAACACGATATATTTGTTTTTTTCAATATACTTATGTATATATACAGATGTAGAAAAGAAAAAGTGCGTACAGCTAATAGAAGGGGTAGATACGGGAAACAGATCGATGCTGTTGTGTTTTTGAGGCGTATCTGCCATAAATTTCTATTTAAAATAAATTGAATTGTTAATTTCAGAAATTTGGAACTAGTTAAAAATTTTCTTTAAAAAATAAAATTTTCGGTGTTAATTGTAGTTTCGAAACGAAAAGTTGAAATCAGAAAAAAATAAATTAATTTTTTTCTCAAATAAGCACCTCAATTTTAATTATCCCCATTTATTTAGACCTACCAAATATATTTATTGAAATTTTAACTTTGCATTGAGCTGAAAGCGCAGCTTATTTTACTTTTATTCCTTAATTTACATTCGCTAAATAACAATTTCTCCACAATCGAGGTCATCTATTTTTCTTTTTAATGGTTCCGATACGTATTTGACATCTAAGATTCTACACTGACCTATACACGGACGTCTCAAAAATTTTTCTATTGCAGCTACAACTTCATAAAACTAAAACGTAGAGAAACGCTCAGTATAAAATGCAGATTTCGTAGAGACCCCTGTATAGATGAAAAATGATAGTTTGATATGTAATTTTAATAGAATAATCAAGAAACATTAAGAAGATTTCTTTCTCTGGTTTCAATGAACATTTGTTGATTAAAAGAAATAATAATAATAATAATAAAATGGCGAACGTAGAAAACAAAACAACAAGATTTACACACGGAAATAGATTAAAATGTGTCTAACAAAAAATATTTATACAAATTCATTTGTTTTAGTAATCTCAACCATTCCTCTCCTCATAGTATAGGAATCAACTCTATTTATATTATTTAACTTCTCATCTAAAATAGATCAGTCTAATTTGCAAATGTACAGGCTGTCTTACAAGTCTGTTGCGCCCCAAGGTGTCTAGATTCATAAGACAGCCAGTACACGTATTAAATAATAAAAAAGATATCCATGAATCCATATGTTTACCTTTTTTAAATACATTACAACTAATGCTTAACCTTGGCGTTGCTTATAAGAGGGGAATTATGCTTAAAACCTTCCCCACTCCTGACGAAATCAATTTTCGCGTAAGTGAAAGCGGTTTCTTGTTCCTGGCTCCCACTACCTGACGCACCTGAGTTCGCGCTACTGTCACTGGATTGCGTCTTTAGCGTCCTAGGACTCTTGCTGCCATCTTCGTCGGTTCGCACCAACTCCAAACTGGCGTAGCACAATTGCATGTCACTAGACGTAGCTGAAGGTGGTCGCGTTGGGTCGTTACTAACGGAGGGTGGTCTGGAACCGACAAGAGTCGATGAGGTGGATCCCAATTCGCTGGAAGTGGATCCTGGTCTGGACAAGTTGCTTCCTGTCTCGGAACTTACCGAATCAGGTCGCGATTTGACTTTTTCGCCGCTGAGGTCGCTGGTGCTGTTGGGAGATTCAACTTCGGTACTTCTGAGGTTTTCCAAGGAACGGTAAGAGCCCCTTCTTGAGGAATTTCTCTCGTTGCTTTCCGTGATCGGCCGAAATAATTTATCTAGAAAGGAGCTGCCGGAAGGGATTACATGGATAATATTCGCCAAGTTGGGGGTGGTTGTTTTAGTTGTTTGGAGATTAATAGGTACGTAATCGGCAGAAAGAGTACGCTGGTAAGGTTTTGCAGGGTTGTAGTTTACATAATCACTAGACTCAGATTTACTGTTATTTCGATTCGTTTTACAGAAGTCCATAACTGCGTAGTCATCGTTCGATCCAAACTTGCTTATGGTAGGGGGTAACTTAGATCCCATTGGAGTTTCGGCTTTTATAGGCGAGCTAGGGCTATTCAAACTCATTGGGAATAACGTCGAAGAACTTGAAGGTGTTGTTGCACTTGATGTTGAGCTATCTTTAGAATCTCTTCTACTATTTTTTCTCGATCTCTGTCGTGGTAAACTCGAATATAAAGCATAGTTACTACTAGATAAAGGTAGAGCCATCTTAGGAGGAGTTCCAGTGGAATATTTTCGTCCAGCCCAAGAATATAATGACGGACTACTAGAACCCGGTCCCTTCGCCATGTTAAACATGATAGGCGGTGCCGCCGTAGTCGTTTGGATCTGTATTGGCTGTGATCGAACTTTATCTTTTTTACTGCTGTTTCTTCTTTCTCTTTTCTTAGACGTTGATCCAAGAGACATATTGGTGTAATCCGAATTGTCAGCGTCTGTTCCATCTAAACTCGTTTGTCTTTGATGCGTAGAACTTGATACTCCTTTACCTGGAGTCATCTCAACGTATCCATCATTTGAAGAGTTGGACGTGGGGTAATCTAAATCGATGTATTCAATGGATGAAGGGGATCCTTCGAAAATATTTGGAGATATCGAAGACTTCACAGGAGAGGAGGAATAATGCCCTAGATCGACAGGCGGAGTCGTTGTAGAAGTCTTATGTTTCGTATTACAATTCATATCCATGTAGTCGCCTGGATTTGAAGGTGATAGTGGAGATTTGGATAAAGGGGATGACACCGATCTATTTTTAAGATCTCGCTTGTTTTTACTCAAATCCATATCCATATATCCACTGGGAATTTCTCTAGAGCGCTGGACGTAATTTTCCGATTTTCCAGGGGATGTTCCCGCAGTCATATCTACGTAATCTTGATTTTTATTAGCGTCATAACTTGCGACACGATTAGGTTTGTGGATTAATGAATTTTGGTGCGGTTTTCTCCTATTTTCTGAAGTGGGATCCGGTGGAATTCCAGGCTTCATTTCTACATAACCCGAAGGAGTCTTCCCTGGTTTCATATCTAGGTACCTTGGATTCGATGTGGTGCTCGCATTTGTAGTAATTGGTTTAGAGAAGTCCAACTCCATATGATCATCGTTCAGGGGATTTAATGAAGAATGTGATC
This sequence comes from Oryctes borbonicus, assembly GCA_902654985.2. Lineage (NCBI taxonomy): Eukaryota > Metazoa > Arthropoda > Insecta > Coleoptera > Scarabaeidae > Oryctes > Oryctes borbonicus. The sequence continues at coordinate 6,980,730 of LR736871.1, forward strand.
CTTGAAGACGGTAACTTGACAACAATGGCGCACTAGAGGATTTAGCTCCAGAGTTATGTTGATAAGTCCCGTAAGGCGGCAAGATTCTATTATGGATTTTCTTAGTCTTTGCTCCGAAACTATAAGCTCTTTCCCTAGCCGCTTCTGAGGCGTGGTTCGTCCGGAATTTTCCGGTTTCCGGACGGGATCCGAAGGAATAGGCTCTGGCTGGACGATCACTACCTTCGTCCTCACTAGTTGTCAGATACGAAGACACCTTATCCATGGTATATTCGCTAAATCTAAGGTCGGTAGATGGTGTCCCTGATGTTACACTACTCAAACTAGCCGTTGGTGACATGAAAGCTTGGTGGTTCCTGTTACTAGGGCTCATATCAACGTAACCATCATCAGACCTTGTGTGGTTCTGTCTCGGAATATAGGTCAAACACGAAGAACCACTATGCAAGAGATACTGGTTTCCATCTACAATATCTTCGCCATTTTCTTCAGCAATTGGCTCATCCGGAGTCATCGAATGCGAGCAACACCTTCCACCCGTTGTAACAGCACCGCTACCTCCTAGGATATCAGCATCGTGCCAATGCTCATCGTCAATGCTTGTAGAACTTCCAGCGGAATCTGTAGAACCTGCAGCTGATGGTGGGGTTATCGGACTTCCAACGGAGATAGGGCGATGCGGTAAGAGGTAACGCTGTTGGTTTAGAAAGGGGATGTGGTTACCTTCGCTGGTAGTCCTTGCTCTTGATGGCATGCTGTCGCATCTCTCGCGAATAACGTTGTTGCCAGAAAGACCTATAACAGATATGATTGGATTTGTAAAAGCAAATTGGGTATGGGATATCTGTAAGTAAAATAGTGAGAGAAATGTTGTGAAAGAGATTTTGATGAAAGATTCATTTTCTGGGTATTTTTTGATTCTATCGACTGTTAATCGATGAGATTAATGCAATGCTGATTTTCTTAGTTTATAAACCCCAAAAAAAGAACCTAAGCGTATTAGGTTTTATGAAATCTAGCTTTAAGAAAAGAATTCATCAGTTACTTCATTTTTCTTCTTCAATTAATAATTACTTTAAGGTATGCGTAAGAATAATAAATATAGATTAATACATACATATGTTAAGCGAAACATTAAGCAACAGTAAACAATTCTTTCCGAACGAAATGCAAGAGTATCAAGGAAGCCGAGAGGACGATAGCTTGAATGGTTGACGGCTGTCGAAATCTCAAGGTTAAACTACAAGATTAAGCTCTTGCCGTCGTAGTTTTTGGCTATTTAAGTCAACTCTCCTTCTGATTCCGTGCGAAAAGAATGAAGCCGGCTCTGACGCAATGATACATACACTTAGAGGATGGATTGGCGCGCTTGTTTGCTCTTGGGGGATGAGATAAGTGGTCAGTGGAGGAAGCGGGTTGAGCAAGGGGCAGTGACCGTGTTCTCTGGTGGTTCACAATCCCAGACCAGGCTACAGCCCCTGCTATCAGATAAAAACCACCAGTGACCCGTTTTGTTCGATGCAACAATCATAGAAAACGCACAGTAAACGGTAGATTTTTTTAACAATGCTGATGTCCTTTTCTTTTGGGTTTAGTCGTTCGCCAAAAATGTAAGTTGAAGTCAGGTTATTTTGGTGCTCGATGAAATATAATGATAAAGATTGGGCAACATCTTATGTATTTCAGGTTTTAAATTAGGAAATTAATGGGGGTCGTTGAAATGAATATTTAGGTATAATATATTTTCATTTAGTTTGTTTTTAATGTGCCTTTGGAATGCAATCTTGTTTTCTGGAGTTATGGATGCGGTAATCAAGCGTTTAATGCAGCCTCTTGCAAAATTTAACCTGCTTATGGTCTAAGATTGAAGCCTCTATCAACGCGTGGCTAGTGAACTTAAGCATCAGATTTATCATGAACTGCATACCTCCGAGTATTTATAAAATTCGGCTTAGTGGCTGATTTTTAAAATATAGATTGCTTATTCAGTATACAAAAATGATGTATTTGCTATGTACTTAGAAAGAAATAAAAATTTCTAAAACTCTATTTAATTTAACGAACAACTCAAAAGCAACAGCTTTGAGGAAAAATCTTCCTCATAATCATTTTGGAAAAGTGACAGTGCAAGTCACGAAACCTTAAAATCATTTGGCATAGGACGCAACCCCAAAGTAGAAGACATTCGCGTCGTTAATGTGATCCGTGAAAGGTCTACCGAATTTTGGATTCTCAAAATTTTGTTAGTTCCTCCATCCCTCTTTTTCAATACACAGCCTGATTCAAATTAGCGGGTCACTATTGTCATTGGTCGTAGGAAATCGGTAGTGTCCTTTGTGCTAATAAAAAAACTTTATAAACTATTGTCCTGGTGAATGAATATTGAGAAAGTTATAGTAATCTGATATTTACGCAGTAGGCTGTTGTAATTCTATAGAAGAAACCATAGAGTTTACATTCTGAGTGTGACACTGTTAAAAGCACTTTTTCTGGCACTTCGGCGTAAATTATTTGGTTTCTTCACTGTTATTTGTTATAAAACAATAATGTATAAAGCTTTTATATTGGAAATTGTGGAAAAAAATAGTAAAGATTTTTTTTTTTTTTTGTAAAAATAAGTGCATATTAACCAACACTTATTAATTTAACCGACTTCCTAACCAAACCAAGAATAACAGAGATAGTAACCCATTGATTTGGATCATCCTATATAGTATTTCAGTGTTAGTAAATGTAAATTGATTTTTTGTTTTAACGTGTTCGTGTGAATGTGTGTATTCTTGTGTTAGAAATTCCATGTGTTAAAAATCCCATGTTAGTATTTACGATCGGTTTACAAAAAGAAAGGTGCAAAATATCTTTTGAAATGTGAATAAATTATTGTTTCTTTGTGAGTTTTCGTGTAGCCTTCTTTTCGTGAAACCAACCAATAATATCACATTTCTTACTTCAAAGATAAAAAAAGATCAATAATACGAACATTTTTTTAAAGAATCAATAAACAAGATCCCCGCAAATGAAATGAATAAACAAAAAATAGAACAAAACGAAAAGAAAAACGAGCATCGTATAATACATTTATGTAAGCACATGCTGCACATTGTGTTTCGTAATTCTGTTTCGTAGACATCAAATTTGGCATTTTTCAAACGAATAACTCAATCGGAATTTGAAATAAAATAAGCATAAATTTCTTTTGACTAATAAATAGAGTTCGCAACGTTCCGTGCGCTCCACAGGCACCGGTATGGGGGTGGTCGTCCGGGTAACACTCCATTGCATAATTTAATATGCGAAGCATAAATTTGCGCATCTATTACCCGAACGACCACTCCCAAACCGACGCCTATGAAGCGCACGGAAAGTGACGAACTTTACTAATAAGTTTATCCGTTTACCAAAGGGTCTAATATGAAAAATTAATGACAATATTTTTTTCTCAGGTGGGCAGAATTTCCGCTATGAATTAGTTTGGGAATTGGTTATTTTATTTTGTCCTGCAACAGTAAACGGAGAAAAAATAATCGTAAAACTCCGCGAAAACTTCCATCTTGGTTTTCTAAGGGAAACAAATTCTGTCAACAAAATTTCAATTTTCCTGGTTAAATATTTTCACAATAAAAGTTTTCACGATTTCCCGAAAATCTTTAAAAAATTTTAATATTTCATATATGACTAGAAATAAAAAATTGAACCAGGAATTAAAAAAAACGTAATAATATGTTCTATTTAAAATAACAAAGTTAACAGTTACTTCCGGCGAAACCGGAAGTCTTTGATAATGCAGGCTTTGGAGTATTACCGTTTTCAGAATTTTCCAACGTATACTTTTTTATATATTAATCGACGCATTCTTCGAAATTATACAATCGACAATAACCAAGATAGCAAAGTTCTTTCTTTCCAAATTACCCTTGTATTTTTAATTTAATTTTGTTAATAGAGATTTCCGTAATCCCACAGCGTAATGTTACAGCGATGTTAATTTTGCTTTTTTTCTTTTGGTCATAAATTTTACCCGTAATCGTATATTCTCTGGGTTTCTTCAACGGACCTGAGACGGAATGCCGTCTTTCCGATGGCTTTATAACGCCAGCAATTCGGTGCTGTTGCGGTTGCTGCTGGGAGATGGTTTGTTGGTGTATCAAGCAGCCCATCATAGTTTCGTTAGCTGGAAGGACACATAAAATGGCCACGCTTACAAAAAAAAATGACACACAGATGACAAAACAAATATTAAAGATGGCAAGAAACAAGAACAAAAAACAAAAATTAAAACAATAATAATAAATATACATAAAGGAAAACATGATAAAATAGAAAAGATAAAAATGAAAGGTTGTTAAAATTTGAAAGGAAAAAATTTAAGAGATGCTGTGAGTTTAGTCGATTCTGAAGGTTATTTAATTAAGTGTGAAGGCAACATGTTATTGTGTCTGATTTCATGTCTGAAAAAATCCAAGGAACTTCATGGCAAAATATTAGTTAATGTAATCTTTTTAGATCTTTTAAAATTAAATTCAAAAGAAAACTTTTCAGACATCAACCAAATCTTTTTAGACCCTTGTAAACAGATCAAGTACCAACGAAACAACTACACCCATTTATATGTAAAGTATTATGTAATTGCGTTGCGACCAAAAACAACTGATTTTGCGAAAAAGCGGGAAAAAACAAACGCAACCCAAACTAATAACGCCCTGTGCAATGATTTTTTCGAAACATACAAAAATGAATCCCCACCCAAAAATGGTGTATCGTCTACAGCGAAAGTATGAAAACACCTCAGTATGCATTTTAGTGATTTTTAATGAACCATACCAGCAGTGGTAACGTGAGTTGCCGCACATAAAGGTGGTTGAGCCTCAGCGGCTACGAAGGAGGGGTTCGCAAGATCTGCAATGGCAAAAACGATACTACTACTAAAAAGGGCTACATAGTTCTACATAGATAAACAGTAATGGACATGGTGTGGTGGATGAGCTAAAAGGTGTGGGCGAAATGATTCCCTCAGAAAGAAGCACCGTTATTCTAATAGCGTTACGGGAAAAAATTCCCCAATTATAAAAAAGGTAACCAAACTCATTTGGAAATTAATTCACTTCTACACATTGTTCCAAATTGAGGAAGATTGGTTTAATTTTTTAATAATAAACCCGGCTTCCCTATACTTCCATGTACTATAACCGGTCAAAGTCTTAATTGTTTTTTGGTTATTTTTCAAGTTAAAATTAACAAACGAGTTTTTTTTTTCGGAATTAACAATAAATCGCCAAATAATTAAGTAAGGAGGTAGGTCCCCCTACTTCGACGCTTTCTTCATCGAGAAATTCTCGTGTTGGGGGACATTTTGAATCCATTCAAGACACTTTCACTGAAAGGAGGCGATAAGAGCACTACCGCGGTTGTGTTCAATGTTTCTATTACTTTTGAGTAGGAGTAATGAAGGAATATCAAGAAAAAGGCTATTTTATTGCACTTAACGAGAATCCATCATTCCAAATTGATGAAAATCTGAAAAATGCTGTACATCGGATAGTGCATAACTTCTTTCTCAAGAATGAAAGGTAAAAAAACCGCTGAATATCATGAGGGGATGAATAATGCCTTCTTTGAGGAATGTGAAGCTTATAGTAAGTAAGCAGGTTAATGATTCTTTAAATACTATGCGTCGGAGCAGTTCCGCTTCTGCTGCTCTTCCTGTACTTAGAACAATGTGTACTGGTGCTAGTAAACGTTTATTGAAGCTGAAAATGGTCATTCTCACATTTATCCTCAACCTTTGAAAAATTTCCAATAGCTTCCAATACCCGGAGAATTGGTTGCTATAATTCTCACATGTTTACCTCTTTTATTTTTTGTCTAAAAATACAATTAAACGAGCATTTTTTTTTTGTTAGAATTCAAGATGTTTTGAGTGAATCCGACGATTTACAAAAATATTGCTTATGTGCATTTGTTATTTTGAAGAAATCAAACGTAGACTACCCTAAAATTGAACAAATCGTTATGGCGATGGTCAACGTCACTCTGCACAAAGAGCTCTTTGCGAAAAAGATTGTGGACAAGAATTTAGCGAATTTGTTTAGATAAAATACGGTGCAAAATATTAGGTGAATAGTGAATTAAGTTTGTACAAACAAGTTTCAACACACAAATTAACAAAAAAAAACTATGAAAAAACAAATAGCGCTAAAATTAGTTGAATACGAAAATTTAGTTTTGCAATTTCGACAATCAAAATCGATGATTTGGTATGCGGTTCAACTTTTTAACGCACCTTATGCAAATTTTTAATTTCTTACCTTGTGTGAAAGGCAATGACTTGGGTGCTGTTGGACCAGGTTGTCTCCTAGCCGTTATGTTGGTAGGTTTCGACGATTCTGTAGCTGAACTAGACCTGTGCCTATCTTTAGGTCCAAGGTCCTCGCGACTGCTGTAATTCGAAGACATGGCACTGCAACAAACATACGAAATTAACTTAATTGGACGATCATTGAAAACAATTTGATTAAAACTAAATTATCAATTCTAGACCTCTCGCAGCCGAAAATAATTTTTTGGACGCTGGACCAATTGATAATTTTTCCCTTTTAAATTAGAAGAAATTTAATATCTGCAGTAATTAAGTTACACTGTAAACCGTAAATAAAATACTCGATAAGGAAATTGCTCGATTAAAATAAACTCGACAAAGAAATTTCTTCTTGTAAAAAACATCTGTATTGAGAGCTATTTTTAGCGAATATGCCAGATCGAATAAACAGACCATTCAAAATATGTAGTACGTGTACGTACAACATATTTTTATGTAGCTTTATATGTTTGTTGATTCTAAATCTGAGTCTACATTTGAATGCGCGAGGTATATTTTTGAAATACACGTGTATGTAGGATATGGATATTGATATTTGTGCTCCTTTACGAAAAACAAGCATTAGCATTTCTTTTCCACCGATTGTTCAAAATATACAAGCAGCTTTTCAAAAAAGTTGCTAGTTTATGTTGGATGATCATTCACATCCAGAAAACCAATGAAGAAATGTTGTGAAATTTGCTCGATAATATTTAAAGACGTGGTTAACGTGGAGGAATAGGCGGATAACACCTGAGGGAGCTGAGGGAGTGCGTAAAAACCTATTGTATTCGATAAGAAAAGTAACATTTGCTTCTCCAGTAGTTACAAAAAAAGACGAATAACGTTAAGTCTAAATAAAAAGACTTAAGTCTCGTCAAAATAGCATAAACTTTTGTTTCGCTAAAGATATTTAGCAAAACTAACGTATAAATGTTGAATTTTTGATACAATTCCAGCATCTACACTGCCGTTCAGTGAAGTTCGGTCATACAATAAAAATCTATTATATCACACTGTATACAATTATTAATACATAAAATTAGAAAAATATTAAGCATACACTCTTTTCTAAGGGATTAAAGCCATAAAAATTATTATGTAAAGTAGAAATATTGCGACAACCACAATAAAGTCCCTTTTATTATCATTCCAAGAATTTCTCGGAAGTGCCGATTTTTTCAAACGGGTCGTTTGGGGATTATTAACGAACAATACATTTAGGAAATATACCGCATTATCACTCTTGTTTATTTATCACAGGCGTAAAGATATAAATTTGCTTCGTTTTACTGTTAAACGTGTGTTGGTGTGCATCTGTCGTTTTTGCGCGAAAGTTTTAAGAAAATTGACTTCAAAATGGCACGTGGCAAGCCTACCAGTGTAGAAAAACGTTCACGCATTATTACGCTGTATGAAGAAGGATATTCGGGGTGACAAATTGCTGAAAAAATAAATATGAGAAGTTCAACAGCAAATGACATAAAGCGATATCGGACAACTGGAACTATAGAAAATCGTGTTCGTCCTGGAGCATCTAGGAAAACAACAAAAGCTGAAGATTTGAGAATTGTATTATTAAGCAAACGCAATAGAAAATTAACAGCGCCACAAATAGCAGCCGAAGTCAATCGCGGCCGTGAAAAACAAGTTTCGGCGAATACGGTAAAACGTCGACTTCAACAAGCGGACCTTCATGGACGCATTGCCATTCGAAAACCCTTATTACGTCGGGGCAACAGAGCAAAACGGCTAGAGTGGGCCCGTTCTCCTCTAGATCGGTCGTTAGATGATTGGAAACACGTGCTTTGGAGTGACGAGTCAAAGTTTGAGGTTTTTGGGCAAAATCGACGAGTTTATGTCCGAAGATCTAAAACCGAAAAGTGATCCCGAACTGCATTGTGCCTACAGTGAAGCAAGGGCGTAGTTCTGTGTTAGTGTGGGGATGTTTCTCCTTTGCCGGGACGGGAGATTTATGCAGAGTGCAGGGTGTAATGAGGAAGGAAAATTATTTTGCAATACTCCAGAATCGTGCAGTGCCATCAGGATTCATGCATGACAACGACCTAAAACACACTGCGTTAGTGTGTAAGAACTATCTAAAGGAGCAGGAAGAACAGCACACCCTGAAAGTAATGACATGGCCCCCACAAAGCCCAGATTTGAACCCTATAGAGTTGCTGTGGGATGAACCGGACAGGAGGATCCGAAAAATATGCCCAACTTCACAAGAACATTTACGGAATATTCCGCAACATGAATGGATTAATATTCCACAATCCGTTTTAACAAAACTTATCGAAAGAATGCCTAGAATAGTTCGAGCGGTGATTAACAGCAAAGGAGGTTTTTTCGATGAAAAAAAATATAATGTTCAGTATGTTATATTAGGCCAGAATAACTTTTTACTTATTTATTTTTGTCCTGTTTACCTATACATACAATAAAATTGCATTTTGTTTTTAGTTTCGTTTGTTTCTGTAACCTTTTCATGTTTTTTACCAACCGACCGAACTTCTCTGAACGGCAGTGTACATATAAATGTTTACGAATAAACTTTCTGGGTGAACTTCCATAGGACACACGCAGAATATTACTCCCGAAATGTTAGTAGATGTTCAACACTCTGCATACTTGAGTACAGGGGCGGCTGCAGAGCTGCAGAACACATTAAAACATTTCGAACCAAAGAATATTATTATGCGGCTGCAGTCAATGCAGCCAGAAGCAGTTATTCATTCGGCGTTGTAGGTGTTCGCGCGTACAACATGAATATCGTATTTGCGACGCTAAATGTATAAATGTCAACCAGTCGAGTGTACAAATAAGATTTATGATATTGGAGAATTATGAATAAATTTGTTGATTAAATAGCACCTTAGCTTTGCAACCACCTAAAACTAATCCGATTGCCGTTAATGTGGCTCCGCGGTAATTTGATTAACGCGTTTTCGTATAAAGGTTAAGGGTATTGCATCCACAAAGTTATAATGTGCACGTAAGTGCATAACTCGACTTCTTTTATAACTGACAAAGCCAGAATAGACATTTATCAAATCCACGCGCCGCTGCTGCTTGACTATAATTTTGTTTTATACAGCACTTGTTTCCGAATATTTTTCATTTTTAAATTTAAATAAACACAATAGGTGTATACGCTGTATACGTGACCTTAGTGATGTGATGATCTTAATATACAACTTTTAAACGCAACACATATCTGGAAAATAATAAAAAATGTCACATACTGCACGATAGTATCAAATCTGACGATACGTGGTCGGTGTATTTAGATTCGTACTGTATAAAATAAACTTGTTTATCCACGGCGAAACTATATATATTTATAAATGCCAGCGTGAGTGTGTGATTTTTTTTTCGTTATCAGCGCTCTGAGTCTGGCGCCCAAAAATTGATAATTTTTCTCACAGCCCGATAATTAACCGGGCACGTAAACAACAATTTAATTCTAAGAATTTTCGCACCGCTTACATACGCCTTATACGGAGCAAACTCGGACTCATCTACTAGCGAACGACGTAGTCCGCCAAGCTTGTTTTTATCTTCGTATTAGCACATGTAGATTCGCATCTGAGTAGGCTGTGGTTATTTTTAAAACGGATCGATGGTGGATGGCCGCGGCGGCGGCGTGGGTGATTGAGGACGTCGTTGAAAATACTCGAAATAGGGAAAATTTCAAGATACAGGAATGAGGTGGAGGATTTCCAAGAAGGGAGGAGTATATCTTAAAAATATTTGCATATGTAAAATTGAATTGTAAAATTCTTATATTTCACAAAAGATTACTCGCTTCATTTGTTGTTCAGTTGTTTCAATACCTAATGCCAGGTTCACTCCAACCAGACACTGATATAAACAAAACACAGACTGTTCTCTGAAAAAAAAGAAAAACGCAAACCAGTCGAATGAGTCTGTAAAAACAAAAATTCAAACTGCCGTACACATCAGTTCAATCAAGTCATCCAGTTGTCTTAGTGAAAATTGGACGTTGAAAAGTATTCAGAACGGACTTTCTTTGTAATTTTCATTTTTTTTTGCAGCTCTGTGTAGTTTTTGCACGGTTACGAGGTATTCTAAGATTTTCGTAGACCCAGCCATTTTTTTATTTTCGATATCGAAATAAGTAAGAGTAACTTACATGATTACTTATTTAATTCTAGCACATAAGATGGATATACTAAAACACGAAGGTTTTTTTTTCCTTACCGACAATGAGATAATGACACCTTTTAAAGCAATGCTTTTACGTATAAAACGGAGAAAATCTGCTGCTGCCTTAAATATCACACATCTTTGTTCTTCTAAAAGTAAGCGGGCGTATATATTTTTTTAAATATTTTTATCAAATTAATGAAATTATGAATAAATAAAAAACATTAACTTGTACATAAGGTTTAGAAGTACGTAAATACTAAGGTATGTATAACTTGCTACGTCTTCTCAAAAGAAAAGAAAATATCAAAAAAAGAAAGTTCAAAATTAGCAGCGAGCCGGCTTGACGGGCCGGTTTAACGCACCGTCGGTCCCATTTGAAAAAAACCCGGCCCAGCCTGCATCTGAAATATACCAGCTCGACTTGGCCCGAGCTGGCCCATTTACACTTCTAATTTTTTTTATCTTATCTACTAATAGATTTCTGGTGGAAAATCTATTATTGAAACAAACGCAAACCATTTGCAATTAAATCGAATTATTATTACCACTTTTTTTAGAAAAAAAAAAAAAAAAGAACCCACTTATACAAAACAAAAAAAATTTGCATTCGAACCAAAAAAAGCCAACAAACTTTTTCCCAATTTTAATACCTCTAATAAAGCAGAATAAAGTACGTTCTACCACATGTATTCTGCAAGCAAATATTCTATACGTATACACGTATGTATGGAAAAAAATATGTGTATAAAGAGGGGCCTCTTAGTGACAAAGGTCGTACGATATCAAGATGATAAAGTAAAGCTATCATTCCATAACATGTTCCAGTAAGCAATGGCAGCAAAAACAATAACACGTTATCGCGTATAAAACGTAGCCATTCAGAAGTGTATTGGCGCTCAAACAGTTTGAAAAACAAATTAATTTAGCTAGCGGAATACGATATACAATAGGTTACGCACTTATAGTGGATGAATGTAACACGAACGAAAAGCAAATATTTTCTTAGCCTCGAAACTGTGGTACTGGGTCCCTTCTGGTTTCATATTCGTCAGTTCAACTGCGAACGGCATTGATGCAGCTTATATAATTAATATAATTTCTGTTAAAACTAAACATGTTTTGGGTTCGGACGATGTTATGGTTTAACAAAAATTAAACTCAGCAATGGTTCACATGCTGAACAGAGGCGAAAACCGCGAAAACTGCGAAATTTCTGGTATAGATGGGGGTTTAAATGGGATACCTTGTAATATTCCGAAACATGATGCATATTTGCAATTTTTTATCTCGTAACATAATTGCGTAAAATCAGTTCGGACTTGTTAACGCCAAATCGACCGAGAACACAATTTTTGAGGGTTTGTTGATGTCTGGACGAGGGGAAACCACTTTGTCTCATGCATTTAATATCATCAAACATGCAGTATTAATACCTAAGATTTCACGATATGGAACAAAGGGTTTTAGATTCGCTGTCCTCATACTTGTCTGACCGTCCGCGATATATTTTGAAACTTTTAAAACTTTGTCTGTGGTTGGTGGGGTAATGCAGGCAGTGCCGCAGAGTTCTGTTCTGGGTAATTATTTCGGGAAGTGGTGAGTTGGTACGCAAATGGTAACAGTTATTCGAATGCTACGTCTGTCTGGTCTCATGATAATGGCTTGACGATTAACGGTACCAAAACGCCAAGCTCTCCTTTCAAGAGCCAAGTTTCTGGTCTCTTCCTTTGATGATTGCTTGACTTGGGAGGATCATGTGTCGCAGCTCTGCGTTAATTTCTAATCTTCAGCATACGCGGCCAGTTGATTGGCGCATAGTGTAATCCTTCCACTTTTTGCGCTGTTTTGTACTGCAAAAAGGGGTTATAAGGCAATGTTCTCATTACATATGTTGTCCAACCTTTAGTCGTTATGGCATTATCGCTCTTCATATATGACTGTGCTAAATTTGCCCGTAGATACGAAGAATTGTTTGTTTGTATATATTTGGATATATTTTTTTACGAAACCTATATCCAATTGGATCAATTGCGATGGATCAATTGAGATCAAAGAAAACATTTATTCTTATAATTCGCATAATAAGGAAAATCCGAGTAATCTTATGCTACGACCATCGTTTTCTATGTAAGGCATAGCGCATGAACAAAATTGTTAACCCAAGATCCTGGTATCCTGAGGGAGTCGGATTTACTGATGTGTTCAGCCGTCTATCGCCCATTTCTTCCATTTTTCCCTATCTTTGGCCAAGGCCTCTCATGTCCTATACTGTTTCTTCCCTCTTCAAACCTATCTCCTTTATTCTCCTCATCCATTGGTCTTCTTCTTCTTTTCTTTCTCTCTATTCCTGCCTCTGTTATTCTTACTATTCTTCTTGTTCTAAAAGCAGCTTGTTCGTCTTCTAATTTCCTTTGGAACCGTTTTCTACAGTAACCAACGGTCATTTACTAGGTTTGCCATCCAATGAATGATCACGCAATTTCGTTTTTTTATTTTAATTTTATTCAGAATGGAAGTATGTGTTTATTAACTGAAACTAACTTCAAGATTTCGTTTTCGACTTCGTGCCAATTTTACTATTATCCGCCATTATCATACTAGTGGTGCAATAGTAGCACAATAGTTGCTGTTTATAGTTGCGTGTATTATATGTATCTATATGCTACATAAAAAGCCTCTGCAAGAGCGATACGGACGTATTGCTTTTATTAAATAAAAATTAGTTCAGAGTATAGCGACATCCACCCATAAAATTTCCATGTTTTTGTAATTACTTAAAATTAATGGTCATAAAACTGGATTACTAGAAACATTAAAATTGTAGGTGTCGCATTTGTTTGCACTACGTGAAATGGCGACATGTTTAAACACGAAACAAATTGCATAAATTCTTATTTCGTGGGATTTGGTAGAAGATACATAAGTATATTTGATGTCTGTTAAGCCGACGTAGCCACCTCACAAATCCACTAGCAAACCGGCGGCATATTTTGTTGCTAATTTGTTACCCACGAATCCGTCAAATGTTAATTTCATGCTCTTTTAGAGACAAAATGGATTTTACCAAACTGTTGATGCTCTCGGTACAACTAACCCTGAAATCTCATCTGTGTTACAGATTGCATTCACTTTATGGGAGGATTTCCCATGCGAACGCTCGATTTTTATCGTGAAAAAATAAACGGATTTAACATATCTTTAATTCTTTTTCCTTTTCCTTCTTTCTCTAATCTAATCCGCAGAACGAATACGTTGTATGGAATTGAAACAATGAAATAAACGAATCTGTGGGCGTTCAACTCGCACACATCTATAGACGTCTGTAACTAGCAGCAGCATGAAACCATGAATGGGAAAATCGTAATATCTACACATACGTGTATATGTGCGAGAGTGTGCGTAAGTAATTTTGTTCCATTGATAAGTGTTCATGCGCGCGTTCGACGGTTGACGTCTTCAAAGCGTAATTATGACGTTAGTTGATGTTACACGTTGGAAAACGGGCATTTAAGAAAAACGGTTTGGAGTTTATAAAACGAATGGATAAATTTAAGAGAATTTTTTAATTTTACCTATGAAAATCGGTAGACATGGTCCTAGTCAAGTTTTCCAATTGAAGGATTTTAAGAGCGAATCCATACGAAATTCTGGCAGAATAGCAGAAAATGCATCCGATTTGTTTTAATTTATTGCTGTTCGAGTGCGCTGTACATTCTCTAGTTAATAATTTTTTTCGCTTTATATCAACCCTGGCTGCAATTAGAAATGTGCCACCCCTAAATTGTTGGAGTATTTCATTAAAATGTTAAATTTTTTTTTTGAAAGTCAATTTAGAAGAATTTGAACCTTCGCCATCTACAGTTGTAGGTGCGCAGGATAAGAATATTCCAGTTTGATCACAGCAAAGGTATAAAATAAAGTTTTGAAAAGAGTTCTGGAAGTATTTGCAGGCGCGCATTAGGAAGCCTAAAACTATCTATGAAGAAGTGCAAAGGTGGTTAATATCCAAGATTACAAAATTCATTATGTCTTAGCAGTGCTTAGCATGCAGCTGCGCTTGTTCACATTCACTAGCAACTTGGAAGAGGTAAACCAATCGGTGATTGTAGCTCAGTAACGCCACTTCAGATAACTTTAAACAAAATTAATCGTTGATGTTGTTAACACCAACCACCATTCATGAATTAAAAATTGTAAAACTTGTAAATCAACCCCACAGGAGTATTATTAATCAAGGACAGCGCGATCTGAATACTACTTTTCATACTTCGTTTTTGTGCATGAATATCTTTTTTGACGGAATTTGAGTTAATTTGAGAGTTTGACGAACACTTAAACGGCTGTATATACCTTTTTTTTACCAGTTCTAGCGATGCGATAAGGTAACGATTTTATTACATAACAATAAAGCGTTATACGACCAAAACGTAATAATATATTCCGTAACTGGTACAAAAAGGTTTCGCGACGTCAATGCACATGCCTTACGTATCCAACGTATTACCGTGAAACGCATAATTGTTTATCGCATAATTAAAAAGGCACATTACACGGCCCGATGACGTCATTCCTCGTTTTAACGAGTTTTCGACGTTGAGACAATTCACATTACGAACCTCATTTTTGAGATGTGAAAAATGAAATGACGTGAATTAATAGAACGCAAAAAGCATTTGCTGGAGGGACAATTTTGTATAAATCTATATGCTTCGTTTGATTTGAATAAACGAAAATCTTTCGTATAATAGTGCAAACCACGCTGCCAACGCTTTATCTCTTTGGACTTCTTTTCCTGGTCTGTTCAATTTTTTTTTTCAATCACTTTGTACCTTTTGATTTCAAGATTGGTACAAGGAAACATAAATAAAGAATCGTGGCGCTTGGTCTAATCTAAAGCAACGGTTCACCCTATGGGTCAGGCGGCTGTTTTAATAGAAGATATAATAGCTCTTGCTGCAAGAATGTGTGTTAAATGCGCTGCCTCTGGGCATTACATCATAATACAATAGGGTTAATTCTATATATTCTTTGTAATAATTATTATTCATAACCATTGGCGTGATTTTTCGTACGACAGGAATACTGACACACAACATTCGTTATACTCATCTTCAACAGTCACCTTAATTATTAATATTATCAAATAGCCGAATAATATTTTACCTTGTAAATATTATTGTTACAATCATTGTTTGTTACATATTTAGTGCCAAATAAGTGCATATAATTATGTAATTTAAACACCGAATAATGGGAAATATTAGAACTGCGCGAAGAACTTGTCGAAAATTCAATAAAAGATATTCCCATTTACCGCCAAATAGATGTAAAAAAATTCAGAAAACTTGAAACTCTTTGTTTTAACCGGTAGTGTTAAATCAAGAAAAAACTGTAGAAACTGTTTCTGAGCACGGAGAAAATAAAATTAACGTTTTGCATATTTTGAAGCGCATCCTCGTAGTTCGATATCTGCTGTTTCTGTAGGAGAAGGCGCCCATTCTACCTTGCAAGTGCATCGGGAGCTAACAAAATATTTTGAGAAATCCTAATGGAGCCTGAACCTGACCCCTACGATCGCCGGATTCGACTCCGGATAACAATTAGCTTTGGGATCCGTTACATTCCTGAACTTTTTTGCATTTTCGTTTGAAAGAAACAATTTGATTGATTTTTTCTTCAATTTTTCAGCATTCAAGTAGTAATCAGCTAACCGACGGCTTAAACACCACACTACATTGTCAATGATTACTATATCTAAGGAGAACAGAGCAACAGACAGAAATTGAATTGATTAACTATAAAAAAGAATCGTTAAAATCTAAATGATTGCAAAGAACAACTACCTGAAAAAATTTGTATTTATTATTGACAAATTAATAGCATAGATTTCAAAACATACACGGATAATAACAGTCATGATAATCTCTATATTTTTTTACTGATAATAATAATATAGACGTACTTGTAAAAATCGGTTATAAAGTGATAATCAGTTGATCTCCTTTCGTGAATAGGGTCTGAAGCTAACTACTTATTTAGCCGCAAAATATCTTTAATGTTGCGTTTCGCCAACGAGAAAAAGTGACTACAAGTGACCACAAAAGCTGTCTCTATATTAGTAGATGTGATTTTTACAGATAAAAGCGCTTCTTTCAGTGATCAAGTTAGTTCTTTGTTATTTCTAAATCCTTGCGCTGCAAAGTGATAAAATCGATTCATCACCATCAATTGAAACAAAAACAATAACTGATAGATCCATTACAAATCCAACTATAGACTCAAAATGTGTTGATGAATAACCGATGCTATCGCTGCGCACTCTCGATTTGCTGGATAAAAAAGCGTAAATTATAGAATAGGTTTCTGCCAAATTGATCGTTATATTACTTGCTACGTACGAATAAATTTATAAGTAACGATCGATAGAGTTAGAGAATATGTCCCAATATCTAATACACGAACACCTTTAACGGGCGACTGTGCATTGTTTCGTTGCGGAATGTACTTGCAACACTTCAGCAACGAAATAGCTAGCGGAATAATAAAATTTTTGGACGCATTTCGTTTCGATAAACACATTTTCTCATCGTTATTGACTAATGACACGGCATAACTTGGGGAATAACCTTTGCGTCGGAATCAAAACAACAGTTTTAATATCTCCGACCGTGAATGTTATGCGTACAGCACGCGTGGAAAAATTCCGAATTCCACTTTCAACTTCGTCCATTACTCATCGTAAAATGTGTCTGTTTCTCTTTCCGCACAGAGAAATGATAAATAAAACAATCGCAAGGGCTAAAATCCTTGGCTCCGAAGTTGTAAATCATCTCCTGAAATGATTC
Organism: Oryctes borbonicus; assembly: GCA_902654985.2. Lineage (NCBI taxonomy): Eukaryota > Metazoa > Arthropoda > Insecta > Coleoptera > Scarabaeidae > Oryctes > Oryctes borbonicus. The sequence goes on from LR736871.1 coordinate 6,998,106, forward strand.
ACCTTCAAATCGGAGTACAGTCTAATGCAGAAACAACTAGCGTTGCATATGTTCTATCTGCTCTGTCAGTCAATATTAACTTGCTGTTAAAGCTGGTAAATAGATGCTAGTTCACAGAGTGACATGTAATTTTAACGGATTTGAGAATCTTCACAAAATGGCCGATCAATTTTAACAAATACTTGCAAATATCGTAGGCTATTTTTGTATTGTGTATTATGTTTTTTTTTTTAAGAATATTATTTAAGGAGCTTATTTGTAAAGCAGGTAAAGCTTGAATAGGAATACCCAGTACTGAGTTTAAATTGTTTAGGCGTCCGCTAGGGGTAACAGGTAACGCTCTACGGCATTTTATAGGTGCTGTTATTTCTCCATAGCTTACTAATTGTATTGTAAAATAAGCTTCGTCGATAGTATTGTATAACATTACTTTGTTGTAACGAAATTTTAATATTGGTGCATTGTACATCGCAGCACTTCAAATTTATTGGAGTTTTCGTGGAAGTAGATGACAATGTCAAACAACCAAACTAAACTTGACCACAGAAGATGAAGAATTGAATTTCCTATCTTTTTAAAGCATTAATAGATATCGTTCTGATTAAATAAGCCCGATACATAAAACATTTCCGAATTCTACATGTTAATTCCGACCTATTCTTCTGCGTCAAATTTCACAAGGTTTCGATTTTATAAGACCGCTTTCTTTCATTTCGCTTATTTGGATACCTCAACGTTATTGAAGTTGTTATTTTTTTTTTTAATTTTCTCGAATTCCACGGGAAGTACGTCACGAAATTCTTTGTTTTTCAAGCGATAACGTCACTCCCGCACGCAGGAAATAACAAATGACACTTTACGTAGGCAACATGGGTTGTTGTGTATACGTGTAATACCGGTCGATCGTGTCCATCTGACATAAAATACGTTTTATTTTGTTTAATTTGGGTGTCCGCGTTGTAAGAACGGTGTTTTCGGTAAATTTATTATTTTATGAGAGACACGTACGTTTTTTGGCAAATAACTGTGCGGAGCATTGTGACGTATGCAGACTTTATCGTAGGTTGTTCGCGGCTTTTTAAAACACGAAATGAAAATACTTTAGATTGTTATGTTAAATAACGAATTTGTTGGTAATTGATAACGTAGTGAAAATTGTTTTGGCCGATAGGGAATATCTTAGTTATCCTTATAATTCTGCACTAAATTCGTTAATGCAGCAATTGAAAACTGGTGCATTTCGATGTATTTGCAGCATTTATTGAGTTTTATTTTCATTCCTCCTTGGTTACAATACGAATGTATAATCTATTCTTTAGCTAAAAAAAACTAAAAGGGAGAATTCCAAAATTTGAGAATTTTTTGCTAAATATAGAGAAGGCAAAATTTAGATAAACATAAACCAATTAGAAGGCTAGAAACATCATCACGAAGAGATGATTTAGAAATACTTTTATAAGCCGTTAAGATTCCTGTATGTATGTTGTCAATCTGATTTTTTTCTTGATCATTCTATAATTTCATGATTTTTATCATAAAATTTGCAAGTAAATCAAATTCTTATTGAAATGTATCAATTTGCAGTTTCAGCGAATGTAGTCCAGCTCTATGACGACAAACAAAATATTGTTTGATATACTTTAGTTGAGCAAAAAAAAAAACGAAGCATTAGAGAACAAAGATCTGCAAACATTTATTTTTAAAATTTAAAATTGAAGTGAAGTGAAGGGACAAATAATAATAACATTATTATGGTAGCCCCTAACGTTAAATTCATTTTTTTTTTTAGAACCTTGCTCCAATAAATAAATTTTCTTGTAATTTTTATATGTAATAGAGGTGACTATTTCTTTGTGATTTTTGGGTGGGTGTCAGTGTATAGGAGAGACTCACCTCGAAAACGACCACCCAAAAACATGTGTTTTGTGCCCTCAAAATTGAAGAAAAATTAAGACAAAACAATAATACAGAATTAATATGCAAAATAATTTAAATAAGGAAAGTTAATTTTAGTTTCTAGTCTAAATTTGGCAAATCGTGTAAACAGCTCTTTTTCTGCCGTCAATTATCTAATTTCTATGCCGATACTTTTGTTCGAAAAAAAAGTTTATACAAACGAGTGTAGGCTTGACGTCAAACTACGTCACGCTTATGTCAGTAGACTAATGAATACGGTGGGAAAAACAATCGCTTTTAATTAATATTGAATCCAAACACAATAATTGAATGTTTACAACTTGCGTCTGGCGTTTTAATAATGCAACAGAATAAGCGAATGGTAAAAAGTGTTGTGTAATGGGAGTGTTCTGAATATATTTTCTTTCTATGCGTATTTGACCGGTTTTTTTTTTTAAGTTGTTTCGATTGGAGAAGTCACTTTGTTTTATCTTTACGTCCTTAAAATATTTTTAATATTGTTAAATTAATTCAGACTTACTGATAGACAGTTTGATGGACATTTTGGGCAATGTTGGTGTCCTCCGTCTCCATCCATAGTTCACCAGCACCAATAGCACTGCTGCGACCAATCTGAAAGTTAGAAAGACATCTCTAAAACAAAAATAATATTGATAAAGTCACTACAGACTCCGTAGAATATTAGTATTATTATCAATGGGCTACGGCACAAACGCCTTTAGTCACTGCGACTTTGATAGATCTATTGTAACAAAACGCCCTTATATGTGTTAGATTAGGTAAAGGCTCTTAATAAACCTTACTATTTCTTTAGAATCTTCATCCTTCAATTCAGTAGATGTCAGAATAAAATGTTGTTGTCGAGCGCGATTGATGGCAACTCATTTGCATAGAATATGTTCTGCCGTCTCGAGATCTTCTTGGCATAGACGACAGATTTCATCTTCAGCTTTTCCTAGATTGAATAGGTAATATTTTAGGGCTGCATGACCTGTCAGAAATCCCGCCAGTAATCTAAGATCCCTTTTGCTGAACGATAGCACTGTCTTTAGGGGAGTCTGATATGAATACTTTCGTCTGGAACATTTTCCCACGACGACGTCCTCCCATGCTTTAATTACTTGTTTTATGTGGCTCTCTTGTAGACCACAGAAAGGGTTAGGCCTAATGAAGGGCACATTCGCTGCTTCTCTACCCAGCTCGTCTGCCTCTTTATTACCTTCGATCTCTTGATGGCTTGTAACCCATCGCAAAGTAACGTGGTTTTTGTGTCCCAATTGCCCGACTGTGACTGAATATAGTTACGGTTGCGCCTCGTATTCTAAGTTCTTTATGACGCACAAGTTCATAGCAAATATCTCTGCTTGAAATATGTTTGGTTGGAGTCCTGCAGGCATTTTAAAGTTAGACTCAATAATACCTATACCTGTTCCAACACCTTCTATTCTTGAGCCGTCCAAGTGCCATGCCAGGGTACTTTTTTTTGCTTTGAGGCTGACTGGATGCTCACTCAGTACCACCTTATAATGTTGATCAATCCGCACACTAAGAATGTAACCTTTTCAAAATAATGCGTTACTTTTGCAAATGGTAGTTTCAATTGATGATGATTCCCATTTGCTGGACGTTCAACATATTTAATACGGTCGTTACTGTGTGGTTGTAAGTCATGGGTTTTGAACAGAAAAGATGGAAATTTTTATCAAACGAATTATGCGAATTTACTTGCCCGAGATAATTCGAAATACAGACGTGGCGCATCAGCCATCAAGAACCAATCGAAGTCGCAATTAATCCTATAAAATGGAGATGGACGGAACATACACTTAGGAAAGACAACTCTGGACATCATTGCACAAAGCCTCGATTAGAAAAGGCGGCCCCAACTTAGAGGAGAGAAATTCCGTCACAATATGTCCAAGTTAATAAAACTTGAGTTTAACGAGTTGAAGACAGTGGCTATAATAAATAATGAATCAATCAATGGATGATAATTAACGTAACAATATTCATTATTTTCGTTTGGCTGCAGCGAGGAATACGAAAATGTCCAGTGGAAAAACGTTCTTCCTATAAATTTTCCACATAAAGCAAATAAAATTTCCACAACACTAATTTCAATATAGCAGCAATCATTGCAGAACAACACACCATTTCTCAGGAGAGAACGATAAACAACTTTTACTTTCATGGTCGCGTCCATTTATCAAGATGAATATTTTTATATGTCATTATAGATTCCTTCTTTTCGCTATCTCTGTTATAATTCTCGTATTATTTAAATCGCAATTCGACACGCAGACTCGCAAACAATCTCGACCGTTTCTCCATCACGTGGTACGCAAAATTTACTTCATATTTGGCGAAGCAAGATTCGAGCTGGCCAAACAAGAGTACAGGAAAGCGAAAATAACGAGTTATACGAGAGAGAAAGAACACGAGAGCTCTAGACGCAAGGTCTTGCTGTCTTAACGCGAAAAATATCACCCACAGATCAAACTGTAAAAGTTTTATTTATGGTTAATTTGAAGAGATGGTGATATTGTGAAGTTCATGGATTGTCGCGGGAGCAACGGAATACAAAAAAAACCAAATGTAGTTGTTAGTTTTTAAATTTTAATTTAATCATGGTAAACATATACATTAAATTGGGAAAACAATAAATATATATTTAAAATATTTGTTTTAAAAGTTAATTGAACAAAAAAAAATATTTATATAAAAGAATGAAGAATACGATAATTACAGATAAACAATAAACAGCATAAATACTTAATTAATTGTTGCCTAACATTAATCTTAGGCTTGTACAAAAATATTCGGTCGTAGAAAATGTCCTCTTTGCCTCTACACTTGTTGACTCGACCGACACTTTCGAAAACGCTCATTTCTTTCTTGAGCACCGACTCCAGATCTTCTTTCTTTCTCTTTAGTAATTGTTGCATCTTTCGTTTCGGCGCTTTTTTCGCCGAATGATATTTGTTCATGTCCTGGTTCAAGAATGTCAGAGCCAGAATCTTCTTCTCTAAGGTCCTTCAATTTCATTTTACATTATTTTATTTGAATCAGCATCCGCTTGATTATGAAGTCGATAAGTGATTCATGCGAACTCCGGATAAGTTTCTTCGTTCTTGGTTAATCCTCATCATCAAAGCTGGAGATAATTTTATACTTAAAGAAGTATTTTGATCTTCCCACGCCAACTTGACAACTCGCCAAACTTAAGAAAGAACATTACATTTTATACTTTGAAGATCTAACACAAATAACATATGAAACTTTTCCTTTATAACATATCCATCAAGTACCAATTCTTTCGCAATTCTTAACTGTTCATTGACGTATTTTTGGAGAGCGATGTCATCCTTAATTGGAGATTTGAAAAGTTTGACTATTCCTACTTTTATCAATTCTGGTAGCTGATCTGGTCTTTTATCCGTATCACTGAGAATTTCATAGAAATTTGTCTCTGTTTCTGTTGGTTTTTCTTCATTCTTCATTTAATTTTCTTCTTCCTCTTCCTTAACTTTAACGTCTTCTTCAGGAAAGTGTACAATATATCGACTGTATCCAATTCTATAGCATAAGCAAACCATAATTATTGACCAGTTTTCATGATTTTTTCTGCTTTTGTCACGAGTTCGGTGCTAATCGTCTTACTTGCAATAACATCTCTTTCAGGATTAACGTTAAATTCTTAGTTTTTTTCTAATCAAATCAACGCAGATTTCCAGCGATATGCTGCCAAAAACCTACTAAACCCTGATTCTAGTAGCGAGCATCGTCAAGCCGAGAATGTAGATTTGTATTTAAGTATCTTTGGTTTCGAGTAGATGTCCTCCACTCATCACAAGTAACACTAAATCTGACGTTTTTACATGCGAAAATCTTAGTCCTGAATTCTCGAAACTGGCGAAAATGTCACGATTTCGGGATTCCTGGATCCTCAAACTTTGTGACTGCAATCCCTATTTACAACGTTGGACTTTTGCGAATTTCTGAATTACAGTGTAACTTGTCTCTCAATCTAAATATTTGAGTGTCCCGTTTTTGAGGCGCTCGCTACACTAATTACTCATCATAAACAAAATTCACATTACAGCACAGTTGTTTGTATCTGGCTAAAGTAGAAAGTGTATTTTACAATGTATTCGTGCAAACTATTATTGATTCCGCTCGAAATATATGCATGACATTTATAGTTTTTTTTTTTTCTTTTTTGGTGTCGACAGCCAAAGAAATAGTGTTACATGGGCAAGTGATTAAAAATAAATTTATTTTACAACGATTCGCAGTTGTTTATTTGTTTTGATCTCCGCATCTGGTTTCCATTATTTTTTTTGCGTTAGAAACATATTGGCATTTACAGTTCAACCTCCGGCCAAGCATAATCTGCATAGTATTATTGAACTTTTTACCGATGAAAGGTATCAGCCAATATGAAAATTTATGCCAGAAAGAACATAAATTTTGAAAACTTTGAAAGGCATTAATTCTTGCGAATGAACCAATTTCTTTTTACGTAAACATTTCAATTTTATACCTTTTAAAATAGACGCACCATTTCACTGCGAATTAATAAATAAGTGTAGAAAAACAAGAAGAAACCTTGCACCTAAGTGGCCGATTACAATCTATATGCCAGTGCGTCGCGGTAAAGGGTTGGGTTCAAGGACTCCGCAGAAATTCGCTAATAACATCGCTGCTACGGACGTGTAGTAAGAGAACCTGCGGAGGGTCATCGAACCACGGACACTAAACGCGAAAGATGTCTAAGTAAGTAGGTATATAACCTCGGAAGTTCTATAGGCACATCGTTTATCTAGAACCGGTTGAAATTTTTGCCGTAAGTATGCGAAAAATTGCATTGCCGCGATGTATTTCGTGGGACAGAGTTTGTTTGTTTTATGAACTTTAAAGATGAAATTGGACTTTGTATTATCATAATTGAATCATTTCATGAAAGGCAGTTATCGTTACCTCTAAGAAAAAATAGGTCTTCAAATTGCCGCAGCTCCTGATGCTTGATAGGGACAGTTCGATTTGCGGCTCCATGGAATCCTTTCTGATCAAACTGAGAACTTTGTCTGTTAAACAAAGTCTGTATACAGCTGACGTGTTATCTGACGATAGACTAGCTCCAAGTCCTCGTTTAGCCAACGTAACTTGCCATACATGTTCTGTAATGAAAAAGAGAAAATTTATAATAATAATAATAATATTTTGATCCATTTAGATCAAGTCATTGGACACGTCGACAGTAAATTACAAAAATAAACATAATGAGATGCAAATCACGTAGACTGTACATTAACATTTTAAAAACCAGTAATGTATAAATATTTGTCGATTAACAATGTTTTAAGCATGTTTTTAAATACAGTGCGTTGAGGAATATTCTTTTTTGAAGTAACCAGAACTAAAAATTAATTGCCCTAACTTGTTCAAAGTTTTTCGTAATATAATGAATTTTTCTCAAACCACTCATAATTCTTTTCGACAAATATGGCATTTCTATACACATAAACACTGGTAAATGTCAATATTTTGTTGTTTGTAAAGATTTCTCTACATGTTTCGCGCGGCTTTAAATCAAATACAAGGCGGAGTATTCTTCTTTGAAGCACAAATACTCTATCGAGATTCTTCGTTCGTCCCCATACGATAACGTTGAATGCTAAATGGGGTACTAAACTTGAAGAAGCTGCATGCTGTCCAGACTTGATTTTAATTTAAATAATGCAGAATTCAGTTTTTTGCAAACAGAGTCTACCCGAGCGCACCATGACAGTTCACCGTTTACAAGTAGACCAAGAAATCTAAATTACTAATCGTTTCGTCAGCAATAGAGATTTAGTTACAAAGAATCTAATAGTTGAGTGTAGGCTTTCACGACCGTAATCCATTGTAGAAATGTCTTTCGGGTGATGTCGTGTAGTTAATAAGACTGTCAGTCTTTAGAAATCTTCTGAAGAAGCTGACGGCATGGTCAGCGAAACGTCAAGTAAAATATTAACTACGCGACATCACCCGAAAGACATTTCTACAATACAAAGAATCTAATTTAAACAGTTGAGAATAAGTTTGTTTCTCAAACACCACCCGCGCATTTCCTTTTCACATCGGTAAATCTTCTCGTCCAATTCCTCCTCGATGTCGGCATGCACAACAATGGATGCGTCATCGGCGAAGCTAACAATGCTACCAGAGGTCACATAATCGTTACAATAAGAGTCGCTTCTCTTGTTTCCAGAGAAGCCGTAGTTACGAGCATAACTTTGTTATTTTTATAACTTAGAAGGTTGTGAGAATAATCAAATATAAAACCATCCATATGAAATAGTTCACCTTTTAATCTATATTGGCTCAGTGAAATATGAAAATCCGTAACTTCCTTGGTCTTTCCAACATAATAAAGTTTTTGTAAAATGTCATCCCCGGTAAAGACTCGAACCTGACATCTTCCTTTACAACACAGGCTGCAGTTCAGAATTTATTGCATTTTTGAAATGGGCTTAATAAACTAATATATTTGAAAATACAATAATACTGGCACACTCCGCACCACACAAGTTTAATAAACTTTTGGTGATAATTAAATTAATTTTTGCCAACGCCTATTCCGACCCCTTTTATTTTCTATAACCTCTGTGTAGTATTCCGTAGTTCTTCTTTTAAATCCAATCAGTGTGGTTTTTAATAATTAACTAATAAGAATAATTAGAATGATATTGAGATCGTGTCTTTTGCAATGTGTGTTAAGTAATTTATATATTCACTATGTACATTGCCCTTTCGAGAAGTTCGGGCGGTTGGTAAAAAACATGAAAAGGTTACAGAAACAAACGAAACTAAAAACAAAATGCAATTTTATTGAATGTACAGGTAAAAAAGACAAAAATAAATAAATAAAAAGTTATTCTGGCCTAATATAACATACTGAACATTATATTTTTTTTTCATCGAAAAAAACCTCCTTTGCTGTTAATCACCGCACGAATTATTCTAGGCATTCTTTCGATAAGTTTCGTTAAACCGGATTGTGGAATATTAATCCATTCATGTTGCAGAATATTCCGTAAATGTTCTTGTGAAGTCGGGCATATTTTTCGGATCCTCCTGTCCAGTTCATCCCACAACAACTCTATAGGGTTCAAATCTGGGCTTTGTGGGGGCCATGTCATTACTTTCAGGGTGTGCTGTTCTTCTTGCTCCTTTAGATAGTTCTTGCACACTAACGCAGTGTGTTTTGGGTCCTTGTCATGCATGAATGTAAAGTTACGGCCTACTATACGCAATCCTGATGGCACTGCATGATTCTGGAATATTGCAAAATAATTTTCCTTCCTCATTACACCCTGCACTCTGTATAAATCTCCCGTCCCAGCAAAGGAGAAACATCCCCACACTAACACAGAACTACGCCCTTGCTTCGCTGTAGGCACAATGCAGTTCGGGATCACTTTTCGGTTTTAGATCTTCGGACATAAACTCGTCGATTTTGCCCAAAAACCTCAAACTTTGACTGGTCACTCCAAAGCACGTGTTTCCAATCATCTAACGACCAACCTAGATGAGAACGGGCCCACTGTAGCCGTTTTGCTCTGTTGCCCCGACATAATAAGGGTTTTCGAATGACAATGCGTCCATGAAGGTCCGCTTGTTGAAGTCGACGTTTTCCCGTACTCGCCGAAACTTGTTCTTCACGGCCGCGATTGACTTCGGCTGCTATTTGTGGCGCTGTTAATTTTCTATTGCGTTTGCTTAATAATACAATTCTCAAATCTTCAGCTTTTGTTGTTTTCCTAGATGCTCCGGGACGAATACGATTTTCTATAGTTGCAGTTGTCCGATATCGCTTTAAGATGTCATTTACTGTTGAACTTCTCATATTTATTTTTTCAGCAGTTTGTCGCCCCGAATATCCTTCTTCAAACAGCGTAATAATGCGTGAACGTTTTTCTACACTGGTAGGCTTGCCACGTGCCATTTTCAAGTAAATTTTCTTAAAACTTTCGCGCAAAAACGACAGATGCACACCAACACACGTTTAACAGTAAAACGAAGCAAATTTATATCTTTACGCCTGTGATAAATAAACAAGAGCGATACTGCGGTATATTTCCTAAATGTATTGTTCGTTAATAATCCCCAAACGACCCGTTTCAAAAGATCGGCACTTCCGAGAAATTCTTGGAATGATAATAAAAGGGACTTTATTGTGGTCGTCGCAATATTTCTACTTTACATAATAATTTATGGCTTTAATCCCTTAGAAAAGAGTGTATGCTTAATATTTTTCTAATTTTATGTATTAATAATTGTATACAGTGTGATATAATAGATTTTAATTGTATGACCGAACTTCGCTGAACGGCAGTGTACCTCAGTAATTGTGATGAAGAAAACAGTTTTTCAATATGTAAAGATTTTAAGTTAAATTTTCACACAAGTAGTAGTTAATATGCATACCTCACGCCCATAACATGCATACTAATTTGCTTAATGTGAGAATACAAGAATTGTTTTTTTCCGATGTTTACGTTTAGTAAAAAAGAATCAATTTGAATACGACGCCAACTTTGCGAAATGACAAAGCAAAATCGTAAGCAGTCTCATTTTACTTTCAAAGAAGATAACGACGAACTAGTAAAGTAAATGGTAGACTTAAGCATGAAGGTGGTGTCAATCGCTGCAGTTGTTTTGTCTGCGCGGAGTCTAACGTGTTTATAAATATTTGATAAAATTGTCTAGACGACACGAAGGTTCTAATGTTTCTCATCTATAATTCAATCCTATTATTGACGTCTACGATACGTATAAACATCCCCGCTTACCCTTCGCGGAAGATGGTGCTCTACATATAGTCCAGTATCTCAGGTTATCTTTGTGGAGTTGTTTATCTAACACGGTCGGAATTATTCAAATTTCCTCGCTTGAAGGCATGCAAAACCGAGGTTGTTTTTAAAGCCGTCTGGCCTGGATTACCTTTATAAATGCTTAATGAGAAAGGAATTTAAATGTTTTCGAGAACGCCAACATCTTTCCCTGGATCTCTACCCAAGCATTAAGCTGGTAGAAATCAATCGGGTGAAGGAACAGTTGTCGAGTGCCGCGTTGTAAACTATCGTAAAAAAACATCCTATGGAACATGCCCAGCGTTGTGTTTTAACAACGAAACCAATCATACCGAACAAATACGGTAATATGAGTTGCTATTCCTTCTACATCAGTGTATGTAAAAGCGAACTGCGCATTTCAATTTACTACGACGACCATATCTCCGCAGTAGGTCATGCGGAAGGTAATCGATGCTTACCTAGGACAAAGCAAGCTAGCTAGGTCAGATTTTGCGAAATGCTGGAGAGGAAAAACTGACCTAAATCGCTGTTCCATAGCTGTCGTGTGATATATTTGGGTCGGGTCGCGATAACAACGCCAAATTCAGAGGCAGCATTTTAGGTCAACGGTTAATCGATACCCTAGACGGAATGACCCGTTTTCGGGCAGATATTTCCGCGTTTTAAAGCAGGTAACGTGGTTTTTAAACGAAGAAGAACTATTTTTGGGATATAAAAACGGGTTTTGTTTTTATATTTAATGACCTTTTGGAGTTTTATATATACTTAAAATATTAATGCGGGTTACTTGAAATTCTCCAAAGTTGAGTCGTGCGATGTTATGGCCAATTTAATCACGGAGCATAATGAATGTAGTTAGAATAAATGTTGCCTTGTTTGGGGGCATATTGATTCCTCCAATATTTTTTTTTTTTGTAAGGAATCTAGATTTTAATCGTTTGATGCAGAATGTAACCAATTATTTAGGCATTATTTTTATAATGATGGCATTTGTATTTAAAAGTTGAAGCTGTAAAATACCTTCCACAAAAAAAAATTAAATAGTTGCCCAAATTGAATTATAAGACATTATAAGAGGACGTGTTATTAAAGCGACGCAAGTTTGGACACATCCACAACCTAGAGAGGAAAGCCTGATTGTGCGCGTGTAATAATAGAAAAATACGGAGAAGGTCAGGCATCACTTCCCTCTTTAGATAATATTAAATAATACCTCCAAAATGGTAGAAATTAACTGCTTTTATAGAGTTATCCCTTAGCTTAAGCTACCTAAGACCAGTTGCTCTAAACAAATAAGTTGCCAAGGACTATACGCAGGACATGACACCAAAAGATTTGGCAACAGAAAGAAATTGGTCCTGCCGATGAACTAGAAAGAGTACCAGTTCTTGGTAAATATTTTACGCTTGATGTGTTTGAGGATATGGCCGCATACACAGTTACAAAAAAAAATCAATGGGAAATAAAGAAAAACAGTCTCATTCATGAGTGTTACGACGTATAATAAAAATGCGCAGTTTACGAGTAGAAGAAGGTAATATGACGTCAATTGCTTGAAAATATAGTATTTGTTGTTTTTCGTCATAAAATATAAGTGCCAATAAAAACTATTGTGTTGGTGCACAGTTAGGAAACAGCACAAATAGTTTGTCTTATTTTAGCGGATGGCTTTCTTTCGTAAAAAAATACAACATGGAAGATTTCTCATGAAATTTATAATAAATAAGTTCTGCTTTGGTTTACGCGAGATGGAATAAATATGAATAAACAAACAATATGCGATAGCTTACTCCAACAGGGAATAATCCCAATGTGACGCGGGTTCAACCCCTGATCCGGGCTGTTCATTTGTTAATTGGGGGAAAAAAAGCAGTTTTCTTTTCGAAAAGAAAGTCATGTCCAAATGTCGAAATTATTTTTGTTTTAGGAAGTCATCATTAAATGATACAAGAGAGCCTTTTATAATTAAACGTACGTAAACTTTCCAAAATATTATTTTTTTACAAAATAATTATTTTAGAAAAGCGTTTAAGAAAATTCAAGTAAGACCTTCTTTATCACTAGTTTTATTCAGGTGCAATGCAACGCCCCTCCTTCCATTAGGAAATTTTTGAAAACCACTGTATTTCTACATCTCATGCAATACCAGGAACTGTCCGTTGTTCCTATCCGCGTCTAAGTTTAGCCAATACGTATTTTTTACCAATATAACGTACGAGACTTTGTCCGCTTTGTGTCGCGGTCGTACAATATGCAACGTTTTCCTCGGCTCGCTTGATTTGCGTCGAACGACGCGGCCATCGGCGGAAATGGTATTTTTGACCTTTTTCGCGAATATATGTACATATTGTGCGATACAAACTGGATAGTCTAATAAATCAATGACCAAGACCAGACGGTAGGTAGTTGCGGAGTTCAAGGAATTAAAATAATGTTTTCGTACTGAAAATAGCATTCAATTTCGACACAACAAGAGGCAAACAAATGGATGTTTTTAAAAATTCTACAGGAAGTTCGGTAGATAGGGAATAGCATGAATAATTTACATATTATCGATGTATTTTCGTGCTTATAAGCGTCATTTAAGAGGAATAATTTATGTACGAAACACTTGAAGTTCATTGCTATTTTCAGTGGAAAGTTACCACTTAAAAAAGGAAAACTATTAAGAGTTAATAGCCGGTCGTTTTAACTAGTATTTTTACATCTTCTATATTAGACCAATATTGTGGCTATCACTGATTTCTCTACCAATGCGAAGGCAAGAAAGGCACAAAATCGTCTTTTTCTGTGAATTTATAGGCAACATTGCAGCCTTGGCTAATAAAACGGAACACCTTAAACTTTCCAAAATTTGAATATTAAAATATTTTGCGATGGTGACTACATTATAACATTCTACATGTAAATTAATATCGTGTATAACCTCCTCTGGCTTTTAATGACTCCCTGTATACGCGTTTAGGCACGTGCCTACCAAATTTCACAATGCGCTAATGGAATATTTCATCCACATTTTTTTCATCTGGGCACCAAATAGTGTATTTGAGGAGTGTTTGTGACCTTTAACCCTTTGCGACATGTGAACACATCCTCAACGCCATATCATAATGTTACCATCTCCAAGAATACGAGAATTCTCGTTACTTCCAGCGGTACCAAGAAGCTGAAGAAAGAACTATGGATATCAAAAGCATTATTTCTCCTTTAAAATTTGCATTATCGCGATGAGAGCATTCAATCTAAATAGGTTTTTTCTGTTGATCTCGAATAATAATGGCTGTTTTTTTGCCTTACACCCTTGTAATTTTAATCATGCAATATTTAAGCGTACTCTATCCATTTTAGTTGAAATTTGCACCACCTATCGAACTAATTTTTGCGCATTTGTACAAAGAAGTTTTATTCCTATCCCCAAGAGTCTCTGAGAGAAGCTCTATTCTTTTACTTGCATAAACAAGTGATATAAACAATAAATAGGTAGTGGTAGCCAAATAAAATAGGCGTAGGGTGAAAGTACCTCCAAACTCACAGTGCAAAGGGTTGCTTTCTATCTACCTGTTATTATTTGCAGGTCGCTTTTTCTTAAAATAGATATTCATAAAACTTTTGTGAATTCTCCACCCTTTCTTTTACGACTTTTCCAAGAAATATGGGGGCAGTAGGGGCTGCCGATGCAGTAAACTTTGGTTGTTTAATGTGGTAAACCATAAAACATGAGTGAATCGTATCTAACTGATGTCTTCCTTAGATTTCGACGGGGTGTGTTTATACCGGTCGAATCACCCCATCAAATTAAGGTGAACTTTAATTCTTCCGGTGAACTTGTGTTTTTGGCTCACAATAAGGTTTATGCGTATTTGGTACAAGCGATGAGCAAGGAAAAAAAAAACAGACTTGTTTTGACAGTGCTTGCGTAACGCGTTATTTTTAGAATTAGAAAATATATAAAAACAATAACATCGTACATCATGAACTGCAGATGCAAACGGCGTGGGATGACGAAACCGAAAAAATATCCTAAAATAAAACATGTAATTAGAATTGGAATATTGCGTTTTTAGTTTGAAAATTAGAAGTATTTTCTAGGAATTCTTCAAATTACGATCATCCAATTGACTCGAGGTTGGGAAATGTATTATAATTATGTTTGTCTGAGAGCTGGCACTATGGAGAAAATTGCAACGTCTCCTTTCCAATAACCGTGCAGATGTTATTAGACTTTGGAGCAAGTCGTTTGTGTGGGATGCATGCGAAAGCGCTATTTGCATATGGAAAAAGGCCGGGAGATTGGTAATTATAGTAGTGCGGCATTGCCAATATGAAACCAGTGAATCAAAGGAGCCATTCATTTGCACAGAAAGGGTTCTGAAGCTCTGCGCAGCCTTAAGGGACCGCAGTGCGATTGTAATGTCATGGCGGCTCTACTCTGTGTTGAGTATTAGCAATAAGGTGATTAGTGCGATGGGAAACATAAAAATTTTTACGGAAACGAGAATGGCGTAGAATCGTTTTTTTTTTTCAAGTTTATCAGTAACGCCATCAAGATTAATCAATAGAAGTGAAGCTGTCAATGTAATCCTAAAGTTTGCTGAGTAGCTCTATCCTTTTGGTGAATTTTTGGAGATTCATTCAACGGACTTCATCGGACTGACTTTTCAGTGTCAAAAAATTTCCTCTGAACAAAGAAAATCTGATTCTATCAAGGGCAGAACAGTAACAGAATATCTGCTCAGCTATTCTTCTTCTTCTTCCATGAAGGTGAATCCTTAATCAAGTATGCCCGGTGAGGATTGGGTTAGAACCGTTACAAACTTTTTGCCAAGCCCCCCATTGATTGTTCCATTAAACTTGTCACAAGTCACATTAAACTTTTTTGAAAAAAACAGCGTAAAAGCTCCTATGGTCGGCCTTTCACCTATAAACAAGATTTTCTCTAATAAAGTCCATAATAAGAATAAGCGTGGAAAAACATACATTTATTGTTCATAATAACATTTTTAATCGATCATTTACGTCTGTGGCAAATCGGTACAACATCGAAACCATATACGCATGTAATATACATGGAATCGACACCATTTCGATTCAGATATATACATCCAACGCGCCGTTGTTTATCGACCACCGCTTCGGCGAAAACACGTGCAACAAAGACATCGCTATCGCGTTAGAAAACAAGGCGCTTGAAAGACAAAGAAAATATTACACGTATGTACATGCGACGTAGCGGTCAAGTCTTTTAATTCATGTTTACGGTTTAGTCGAGCAGTAAACAACGTAATCAAATATAATAAAAACATCCTGCGGCAATAACAAGGTTGAAAATTGTATCTTGAACGATGGCTTCTTTCTGCCTTGTACGTGTTAGACCTATTTATGTAAATATATTGTATACGGACAATATATTTATATTGATCACGTACTTATATACAAGGAATATGAGGATGTTAGAACAACTATATTTGTGGCAAATCCCATTGCAAATAGTGGCGCAAAACTTGAAACATTTGCTATATAAGGTTATATATTTTTCAATAATTGTGGAAATGCATCAGAATGTTTATATAATAAATTTTGCCAGCTACCATGTTATGCTACACAAATTGCAACAATTATTTGAATAATTAAAACAATCCACATTAAACTACCATAAATTATGCAATGTTGCTGTAATTATTAATTATTTTTTTAATTATTAATTATTAATAGTTGAAAGAACAAGTGGACGAAATAAGTATTCCCTATTTTCTCATCTCCAACAGCTTTCGCCATTTACTGAGAAGGATTGGCCTGCCATAAAACCCACCTGCACTCGTAGGCAGACGCATTTTGTAACTGTCATCGTTGTACGGGTGACAAATCCTGTAAACATCTGCGTGCACTAGAATAAAAATGCGATTTGCTATTCAAGACGTCGCGTCGCCAGTTTTAAACGTTTCCATTAGAATTCAATCGGCGAAATTAGGTGTTGCATCCGAGAAATTCGATCGTACTATGGAGGACACGATCATGGCAAATTTTTACGAGAAATTTTAGCACGTTAGGCGTAACTTCACTGAAAGATATGACCGATCCGTTAACTTTGAGGAAGGTAGAAGGACGGTCTTCTACATATTTAATTTTACCTATCTTAAAGTGAAATATGTTACTATATACAAGCTGGAAGACCTTCTAATGAAAAGAAAAAAGAAAAAACGGCAACATATTCTAGACAAGAATATATCAATGTTAGTGTTGTTGGAGAAAATCCGTTCCTTGGGAACGAACAACGGTGCGCCGATAAGGCGTCAAAATGTTTTATTTTGGGACATTTCCAGGTTTTATCACGGACCAAGTTAGAGTCCCGGAGGTAAGCACCGTTCTCCGGGTGGTAAGGTGACAGAGTCAACCACACTGTTTGCAACCTTTAAGCGGTATCAGTGGGTATTTAGCTCGTAAGAATTTCTTTGTGACCTCCTTGACGTGGAGCTTACAGGTTAGCTTCTTGTCCAGCATCAGCCATAAATACTTAACCAAACTATGACGATGGCGACGCTATTTTCGCGAGACCGCAGCGCATTTGCTGCAGTTTATCTGAAGCTTTCATTTCGCTAATCAAATGGGTAGATAGCGGTATCATAGGGTAAATCGCAAGTTTGGTATTTGGCGGTTTAGAGACGTCATACGTGAATAGGGTGTATAAGTTTGGGGGCTCGAATGAGTCTTCGCGTCGACTTATGGTCCTCGTATTTGACCACAAAAGTCCTAATTTCCAGTCCTCTCACCTTATAAAAGAGTTCTTCGTGTTAAATACTTCATTATACAGGAGCTTGTTTATTCGCATAAGGAATTAAAGAATAACTATGAACAAAGGCTCGAATCCATCCTGTACTGCACACTAATATGTACGCAACCGGCATTGTAAGGCATATATTCGTATTTTCACAGCAGTACACCTTGGCAATTAAAAAATATGATCACGATTAATTTCTTCCTGAAGGTTCGAATTTATTGCATCGTTCAACCAGTTCCCTATTAGAATAACTATTAAGTCCTCGTATACCTTTCTGAAATTTACAGCTTACGTTATAAATTTCAATGTCTTTAACGATTGTAAAACATCGTTTGAATAATACGAAAAGGCCAATATTTCACACCTTATTTTCTAAATTATCTTTCAATTTGTTGCCTTCGGTAGCGATTTGTTCGTTATCGTCTTATTCTCACTTTCAATTTCTTTTGATTCGATGTAATTTGTTTAACAACTTCGTTGTTGTATTTGGTTCAAACCCAATAAAAGTCGACCGTACAAGTTACAATACGCTGTAATTCTTGTCTATTTAAACTAGCTTAATTGTCCTATTATCAGACTATTCTCGTCTGTACATGTCACATGCGTTTGTTTTATTATTTACATGAACGGTGAACCAAAATATAAAGTTAATAAATGTTCAACGGAAACATTTTTTTCACTACGCAATTCCTGATTGTATAGGCTTAAAGTGTCATCGTCAGTTAACAAATTATTCTGATGTAAATTTTTTTACTAAGGAAATGCATGATAAAGATACCTTTTCCATTACCAAAGCAATCGCAAAATTAATATTATTTGCTACTGGGAAATAACCAAGGATAGGAGACATAATCTCCTAATGATAGCGTCGCTCGGTTTGAAAAAGTAAGTATGTTAATTGTTTCACCTCTGCATTGGTCACAACATTAAATTCAACCCAAAGAGCAAGTTGTAGTTGGAGGTCAAAGAGATAAGGCTAGAAATTACTAAAAAAAAAATGATTGGAGCCCGACCTGGTTCAAATTGGATTTAAACATGTTATAAGAATGCCCCGTCAGAGGGTTGGTAGGCAAAATGCTATTAATACCGCCTATGTGATCGTATTGCTAATTCAAAGAATTGTTACCGTTGTAATGTTTTTTCCACGAGATGTTTACGTTTAGTTTCAATACAATCATACCAGCCTTCTTTTAATTGGCTAAAAGTTTCCCAGCATCCCTTTTCACTAAGAAATATGTTGATCACGATATTTAGTGATGTCTCTCTTTTCGCTCTTCATTAATTTTGAACAAACAACGGCTTTCTTGAATTTAGTAATTTTTTCAAAACAGTCACTATCTCGGTGTATTCTTTCGTGTAAATATAAAAGCGCTTCCATCCTCCTACATCTTCCTGTGTGAGCAAACGTGGAAACTACTTCTGATGATTGTATTAAATGCTTCTCACAGTGCAGGAGTTTTGGAAGAATTTGTATTCGTAATTAAGATTTTAAAATACTTCTGCTCTTAATTTGCTTTTAACGGGGCCTATGTAAAGCGTTAAAGAGCGCGAATTCAACTCCGTCTTTCTCTTTGCGTATTCCATAAAATTATAACGTGAAATTCCCACATTATAGTAACAAAGCAACTGACTTGCAAGTGATATCATAGGAAACGGATTTGCAAGGACGTTCTTCAGTTTCGTTATGGTGTAGGTAGCAGGTGCTATTACCTTGCCGTAGCCGCTGCATTGAAAACGGAATAAAAATACGCGGCTATAAGCATTCTAGGCATTCTGATGCAACAGCAGGAAACCGACAGAAATTAGTCGCGTTATTCTACGCTATCTGCTCGATTCCACATAAATTTAATATCACCTGTCGGGCAAAGTTGTTTATTAGCGAATATGGGATTAATTTTTTAATGAATTTCCGCAGTTTGTTGCAATGTTGCTTAGCACGTATAAGCTAGACGCTAATACTTTACGAATATATATTTAATTAAGCAAAAAAACTTGCTTACTAATACTAAATGTAATAAATCGAATTTCAATCTGCAATTGCGGGTGTAAGAAAATGTCCGCTGACTATACAACTGGTTAACGTGTTAATTGATAGTTGCCCGATTGAATTACAACATGGGGAAATGCATCTTCCGGTATAAAGTGTATCGTTCCTTAGTAACTTGCTGGTAAACCAAATCGACGATAAGAGATGTTCATCAGGTTCATTCGTAAATCGGTATTACGGACGAAATATGCGCCGATATTCCTCTCCTTTGCGAAATAAGATGGTAAAAGTATTGGTGCTTTCAAGCTGAGCTTTGCGACTATTGCAGAGGGGATTCAGAAACTGCTTGAAGAAAGAAACGTAGCCACTAGGATAATGGCATTTCAGCTGCAGTCGGTTGCGACAAAAAGAGTTTTTGTATCTTACAGCAAAATACCTTGCCTTGCTGGAATCTTCCAATTGAAAGCCCTTGATTTAATAAGGTGTTCGTAGCGCATAAGACGAACTTTCCAGCGTGTTGCCCCCGAGGAACCCACAAAAGAATTCATTGATAACGCTAAGAAAATTGGCGAAGCTCTCGGATTTGAATTACGCAAGCCTAGACTTCGTAAAAAGACAGCAACAACGTTGTGATCCTTCAGCTATTAGCGCCATCGAGTATTTTAAAGGGTCTATAATAATTCCATCCGTAATTCACGCGAAATCCTTTTTTTTTTCTGAAGAAAAGATTTAGTATTGCAATCATTTCATCCCTGCCTCATGAACACAGTACAGGAGCTAAATTCTAATAAAAAGAATTGCTGAATTACAAATCGTGGTTCGATCTGCAATTCGGAGTGAAAAGAATTTGAGACAAAAAGATTTAAAACCATTCCGAAAACTTTTCCGTCACACAAGACAGGCGCTGTTGATTTATCTTGCATTGCCGTGCACGACAGCTGCGATCGAACAGGCATTCGGTACTCGGAAGCGTACGAAGACATGGTTTAGATCAACTATGATACAAGACCATCACAATGGACTTTGTATGCTGAATGTATACAGAAAATTGGTAAAAAAAAACGATTAGAAATTCAAAGGCAAAAGAGGATCGCATTTGGTGTAAATTTTAACGTTTTATGTTTAAGTTTAGACGTTGTTTCACTTACTGGAAAAATGAGAAATTGCTCCGCCCCCTAATATAAGTCAACACTTTGCCTATTCTTGTTCAAAAACCCGACTACGCCTATGTATGTATGGCATTTTTTTAACACTTAAGGACGGCTAAAATACGTAATAAAAACGTATCGAAAATAAAAGTTAAATCATTGTTTTCAACACATCAACATTGATACGAAATAACGAACTCATGAATGAATTAAAAGACAATGGTACCTAATCGATCGTCAAAGTACAAAACATCCTTAATTCACCGATAATCGCGTTGCCTTTTCAACCTGTTTATCGGTTTAACACGGTTGAAATCTTCAAACCCGACTTCAAATCGAAATTATCAAAATCATTCGAGAAAAGCTAAAAAAAAAAAATTGAGAACACCGAGGAAGGAAAAATTTGACTTAAAATATTCAAGATACGCCTTTTTCATCGTTTTATGAATTGCGTGTAGTGCAAATTTTGATCAATTTTGAATAATTTCACATTAGTCTACAAAGAGAATTTTAAATCTTTTCGTAAATTACTTCAATAAACAAGATTAGCTGAGTTGTGCATGTTTTAATAGACAAAAAAAGGTTTCTTTTTTTTACGGCAAGGAGGACCATTCGTGTCCTGGAAACGGCCGTCGCGGATTAATTAAACTTGTATGGTGCGGAGGTTCCCGATGTGTTTGTTTACCATTCTACGCCACAGTGTTTGCCATTATTATAAATTATTTTAACTTTTGA
Source organism: Oryctes borbonicus (assembly GCA_902654985.2). NCBI lineage: Eukaryota > Metazoa > Arthropoda > Insecta > Coleoptera > Scarabaeidae > Oryctes > Oryctes borbonicus. Next base: position 7,019,529 of record LR736871.1, read on the forward strand.
AATGCAAATTTTTTTTATTTTCTTTACTGCACAAAAATCCGGCCTCTAATACATCAAAATTAATATTTATCCTACGCATTGCATTGTTGCTGTATTGCTGCATAGTATCCATTAAATACGTAGCATAAAACTACAACAAGTCCTGCATTCTCGTCTGTGTGTGCGTGTATATGTGTTTGAACGTCTATTTTTAGATACCGGATGTTAATCGTGTTTGTTATTAGCGGTTTCTTTTTTAAAGTGTTTATATATACATATAACACACACGCACACACACGTAACATCGTAGGCAAAAACTTTGTTAGTTACACACATACATATAGTTCTCCATCGCGGCCTTCTATTCATAATTTTAGTCACGCTCCTGGAACGTTTTATTTTTTAAAGAATTTTGGCGAAATGTTATTTACCGATTTGCCGATGCTAAGAAAAGTACAACGTATCTAGATGCATTCCGCGAAATTTCTACAGTTTGACATTGGATGATCCAGAAGAACGAATGAAGATTTACAATGAATTAATTAAGATGAGTGGAGTGGAATTTCAATGCTGACCTATACAAAAAGTGGATATGATGAATAAATTTGACCAGCGGGAAAATACTAATTTACCAGGAAAATGCCCGGGTAAATACCCATTTTTAGTGCCAATGAAGAAGCGCAAGAGTTGGATAGGAAACACCTCGTCGGATTTTTATGAACATGGAACTGCTCCGGATTCTGTACTAAATCCAGACAGTGAAAGCAGAACGATTTAGGAGATGACGAAGAAAAATGCATCATCGCGATTTTTCTTCCTCCATCTGGATTCTGGCTAATTTCTGGATAAATACCAAGACTTTATTATCCGCACGCCATATAGATCATGCCAAATCCCATTCCTATTTATGGATCTTCTTGTTTACTTAATTGTGCCTTTATCTATTATATTGTTAAGAAAATGTTGCTACTGGTAACAAATTATTAACATGTTTTTTACCCTTGTAAAACGTGCTTACTAAGCTACTGCTTTATGTTTACTGTAAACTAAAAGCAATTCTCCACCATCAGCATCCCTACATTTATTTCGCCCAACACATTAAGAAGGATACAAGAGAACAAGGAAAGCAAATTTAACTTTACTTAAATGTTATGGTAACATGCGATAATCTCCATGACGATATCAAAATCTTGATGTTGCGCGATTTAAAGTTCAGAAAGCTAACGAATACCGGAGATGGTTTCCTTCCTTTTTGTATGCGGTTTGCGCGTCCTGTTGTTGTTTTTCTCTTCGGTCGGCCGACCAATTTTCGCCGCTGTTCCAAATCGGCCGAAAGACGCGATACTATTAAATTCAGGCGTTCACACGCCGCTGAAAGTGTATATGTGGTCGTGTTGCGTGTATGTGAGTGCGTGCGCGTATTCATAGCTACAGATTCGAAGCGTGAGTCAATGTCTGCAAATGCAAGCGGTCCGGATGTTCGTACGTAATTTTAAATTTGTAAACGGGCCCGATCAGCAGCCGTAGATCAACAGCGTATCTCAGATGTATAGGTGGGTAACATAGCGTAAAAAAAGAGGAGTGTTTTTTGGAACTTTATCAGAATTGATGTATCAAAAAACAAATAGTTCTTATTTTAGTGGATTTCTGCGGTATTTTTTTGAATTGGTTTGCTTGACCTATTTCCATTGGTTGTCTCACGAGCAACTGCATCGATCGATAGATGAGAGTGTTGATTGGAAAATTGTGAAAACTTAGTAATATACTAAAGTCTACAAGTCTAAATCAATCTCAAGGTTTGTTTGATAAAATAAAAAAAAATTTGGTGTATTTAATTTTTGTAAACTTTTATAAACAGTGAAATTGTTTAACTTAGAAAATTGGAATTTTCCCCAACAATTGACCGTATAGGGCAGGATTAGAAACCGAATGAATGTTTCGACATTCTGCAACGTATCCATAAGTACTCTGGGCGGACCGTGTACGAAGCCCAGACTTGTCACTTTCAGAATAAGGTTTTTCTGTAGTTTTTCTTGCTCCAAATTTGGCGTACGATAAAAATTTGCAGCGTACTTTTCATTTGTTCGTGTTTTTTTTTTCATTAAACTATTATGTTGGGACATGCAACAAGTAATGTGCAATATTGCTTCTAGCACACAAGTTCTTTGGAAAAATCATGTCAGAATTATTTGAGGAAATGCAGTTCTTAAGCATTCCTTAAGAATAATAATTATTGTACTCGATGATATTTTAACATCTTCCTAATTATTTTTACTCTATCACAAGTAACGAAATGAAGGAAATCATAATGTCAAGGAGTGGCTGGTGCCAAGAGATTTTGACTGTGAAAATCGCAAAAGCTTATTGTTGGGATATTTTGCGTTTTGGAAAGTGACTAAATAATCGAAAGTCAACAACAGAACTTCACTGGAAGCGAAATACACTTGTTTATGCGACGAACGATCGTTTTCGCAGTAGGCCGTGAATGCGAATATTGCTCGTCGTTTTATTTTTAAGCGGCCACGTCACCGCTATCTCGTACAGAGAACCGCTGTTGTTGGTATCATGTATGTATGTAGTTCGATGTGTAGCATCATCATTTACGATGATGTTCCTGTTTTTTCCACCAGTACGACGCAGAGTTATTTAGAAGCGCGATTGATAAAAATAATTCTTTGTCATTTCGCGACTGTTATTCGTTGCTCTTCTGTTTCCAACAACCGTAGAATCCGCGTATGGCACGGCCTACTAACACTTATACATGCGTACGTTACCGGTAGGCGCAGTCGCATTTAAATAGAATATGTTTTGGAAAAGAGCTGATGACATATCGTCGAGAATTAGTAGGCTGTCAGTGAGAAATTCAGCTGTTCCGGTATATTTTCGATGGTCGTTTAAAAATAGCGCGCGCGGGACGATTACGTCGAAATTCGTTCGTCATTTGTTGTTTTGCGTTTTCACCGCCGGATGAATATTCTGGCTCAATTGTTTTTTTCTATTGTTTTTTTCTCTTTTATTTTCTGGATTATGTATGTTGTTTTTCCCACCCGATACGAAATTACATTTTCACGTGATCGCGGTCTCGATTCGTAGAATTATTCTTGTTATTAACATATTACAAGTAGTAAACAAAATTACATTGATCTATGAGTAACTGTTACTTTCTGTTCTATTTTTGTTTTATTTTATTTATAAAGTCAAATAAAACAAATGATTAATGAAGTAAAAAATGGGCCTGTGTGTATCAAGGCTTTATACTTTTGCAATACATATGTAAGGATTAAGTTTTATGAAAAATAAAATTATTCATTCTTATATGTTTAACTCCTAATTACCGTGGTGCGGTCGGAGAGATCAAGGACGTATTGTGGTTTGTTCCAAAGTAAAGGTTTTTGCACGATTCGGGAATCCTAGCGTGAACCGTATCGTGCGCATACCATAAATTTACATCCTTTGTTGATCAAGAAACATCTCCAATGAACATGTGCAAAACATCCTTCACAAAAAATTAAGTATGAGAAAGCTATTGACGAGATAGGTCTGCTGACAATTGATCAAAAACGGGATCGCGTGGCAACTTCAAAGCAATGCTAGAAGATAAGACATGGACATCGCTATACGCCAGAAACCTCCGCCAAAACAGAAGGTCCCGCCTAGCGAAGAAAAGTTTCTACTATCAAGAAAACGCTCTGGCTCTCACCAACAATTATGACGGCCAAAACGGTATGAATTGGTGCCTCGTCCACTATACTCGCCAGACTTGGTCCACTAGCTTCTTTCTTTTCCCAAACTTGAAAAAACAGCTTGGCGGAAAATTGCTGACGTCAAATGAAGAGCTCATTGCCGCAGTAGAGATCTATTTTTCGGAGTTCGACAGATACTATTATTTGGATGGCTTAAAAAAGTTTCAATATCGCTGGACTAATTAATAGAGCTACAGCGAGAATTATATCGAGAAATAAATCAACTAAATTGTCTTTTCAATTAGGAATGTGAAGTTACCCAAACGTGCAAAATTACCCTTACCGAGTAGAGGTGGCGCTAGGTGCTATTACACGCTCCGGAGCCTTCAGCTCCGTACCTGTACCGTTTGCCGACAGTCTGCCGCTTCCGCAGCGGTTGATGGTCGGCGTTTGACCGCTAAAAGGTCGTGAAACTCTCGAATTCGGCTGGTTCAGCGAAATGCGATGCCCGTGACCGCACTTCCGATAAAATAATCGCGAATGAAAGCCGCACGAAAATAATATGAAGCCTTATAGTTGTCTATTTCAGTTTTCAAGTTTTTTTTTTTTTTTTAATTTAGGTTTAAACTTCTGCGCATTTCTCAAAGTAAAGGATTCCTGTAGATGCTTGGTACTGCGTTATATTCTAAAGTTGAAGGTAAACCAGACACAAAAAGAGGATTTTCACGTTACATTATCCGAAATACACGCATACTTACAACTTGGAACCGTTTTTGTTTCTTTTCGACCTTCTAAGACGAAATCAAAATAAAACTATTTACAGCTGACTATCTAAATATCTCGACAAATAGAATTCTATTTTTAACCAGCTCTAATTCTGCTAAAACTTTGCGCTTTGTTAACTTTAACACTACGCGAGAACGAAAGCAAGGGCAAAAACAACAACACCTCGTTTTAAATCAATGAATGCGCAGTATTAGTAAATATAGTTCTTTATTTTTTTTATTAGGAAAACGTGTGATAATTATGCAATTGCAAAAAATATGGATATTAACATCATTCCATGCGAAAATGTGCTGTCGTCAATTATTAAAGCAAATTTACGAATATTCTCAATATGTGGGTCCCAATTTGAAGCTCCATCAATAATTACACTAAGAATTTTGACCGAGTTTGCTAAGTTAGTGGCATTATTTAAATAATAATAATAACAATAATAATAATAATAAACGCCTTTATTGTGTAAACATTTTAAATTTATAAAAAAAAAAATATATAAGTGAGATACGTAACCTAACGGGGAGTTACATCAAAACGACGTGCACTGCTTTAACCCAACCCCGAATTAATACATAAAAATGGGAAACAAAAGTGTATAAGTCTACGTACTAATCTTAGTTCTAAAGAAAAGACAGAAGAAAAAAAGTAACTGTACGCACGTTAATGGAATACACAAAGAAAGTAAACATTACAACTACATAAGGAAAACGCAGCTATATAAGTTAATGCAGTGATTTTCCAAGTACACAGAAGACAAACAAACAAAGTTAAATAAGCAAAAGAAAGATATACTTAAACTTTTAAACATTTGAGCTCGTGAGCGGACACTAATTACCCATCGAGTCGGCACTTACGTCTGAAGGCACTTGATTTCAGGTTTCCTGCTGGCGAACTGAAGACGCGAAACCGGATAAAAAGGTAAGTAATGTGAATTTTATTGTAAAGATATGGCGAGCTTATACTGATTAGTATCTTGTGATAAGGAGTTAGGATCTGGGCACATATTGAGCCGTTTGGCATCAATTAACTTGTATGAACTATGTTGATGTTAATTCATACCAAATATGTAAATAAGACAGCTGCTTTGCACCCTCTGGATTCACAGCAATATATAAATGGGGAGAGCACGAAGAATTTGTTCAATATTTTGATTCAAATTGATCGAAACGGACATAATAAGGGAGTGGGAAATTATTTACCTACGCCATTTTTTAAAGCATGTAAAACAGTTGAAATCCTAATTTTTTTTTATGTGTCTTATAGTTGGTAACGTATCCTATTACATTATAACAGCAAAAGAAACACGTACAAAAAAAAAAGAATCTGTAAAACGGAACTAAATTAATTACATTAATAACTCATTGTTATCGTCCACATGATCTTGTTATTACGGTATTAGCAATTAGTACCTTGTACTATATATACATACAAACGTATATAATATCATACGTTGGAAATTGATTTACTAGGAAAACGACAATAGAAAAAAAAAAGACCGCCTCATATCCTGCAATCAGACAAACCAGATAGCAATTTCGTCGCCTTCCAGCTACGAGCTACATACGTAAGCACATAAACCTATTGCCTATTATTAATGTATGCGATCTATGATTTATGCATTTTGTACTCTATGCAAATGAGACGAACGTATGTATACTTAATTAGATTATGGCATGCTCTAAAAGGATCTCATTCCGTTCGGAGAGATAAACAGAAGTCGGAACTGGGCTTTAGTATTGTTATTCGTGCGATTTTTTCGTCCTGTTGGAAATTACATGGGAGTATTTATATCCGTGCTGTGTGTCACTTGTTTGTTCTGGATAGGTTTAGTCATACAGGAACTGCAACTGTTTATTGGTAAATACATTCTCGGAATTCTTAGTCGAGAAGGAAGTATAATTCGGAACATTCCCGTTTATTTAATAAATGCTTGAAAAGCATGGATTGTCCGATAAATAAATAAATTATGGCGTTTTGGGTCTTGGGTGAACACCTTCACCTAGGTCGTTTTGATTCCTTGAGAGTCAGAGATGCGTTATTTCACGGAAGAAAGTAACATAACGTATTCGAGCGCTAACTCTTTGAAAGAAAGGAAGCACTATGGGCATTGCCTCGTACTCTATGTTTTAGCGTAAATTTGCAACAATAAGAAGATTACGTTTTTCGTAAAAAATATTGTGGTAATATAATTCAGCATGCGTTGAAAGGTGCTTTTGAAAATCGCTCGGTTGTTGTGTAACGGGCGTTTATGTCGGTCAATGTTAGTATTTCCGTAAAAATAATCGTTTCATTTGAAAGGCCCTACACAAATTAAAGCCATAAAGGCTATCACATTCGTAAATGTCTGCTTTGAAGAACAAGCTGCCAACTATTATTTGGAGGGATTAAATAGATGAGAGCAACTAAAACTGAATTTGACAAAAAAATACTTGTTTCTGCGTTGGGTTGGAAACTTTACAAACTAGCCTCGTATATTAGGGAAGCTAAAATTCGCAGATCATCTTAAATTTATCTATAAAGCTCTAGAGTCACCTAATCCAGTAAATTTTTTTGAAAAGAACAATAACGTTGAGAATATAATAAATAATAAAATTAATTAAGAACGTAAACAGTCAGCGCCCGTGGCAAGAATTTAAATTGCGCCCCCGGTTAAAATATTCCTTATTTATCTTACTTTTGATTTGGTTTCAGGGACGTACATTTTTTAATACACATGTACCATTTTTATTAACTTTGTTTGGCATTTTAGCATTGGCACGAGTGCGCTAAATGGTGTCCATGGCACGTGCCTTGCCTGCTATACTTACTCTAAATGCGCCATTCTACAATTAAGTTGTTATGAAGGCATGGACATTAAAAAACAAAAAAAAAAACAAATACGTTTAAATGAATTTAAATTTGGAACGATTAAATTCCAGCCTTTTATTCTGCATTAACAAATTAAACATTTAAATATAAAAGTTCTACTGCTGAAGATGATACAAGCTTATCTGTTGAAACGCTAGTGAAGTGTTGTGATAGGAGTGGCAGTGAAGTGTTTTGAGTGATTTTTTTGAAAATGAAAAGTTACTTAAATCGTATCCTTGATAATGTGCGTACTTATTCCACTAATCGCAAGCTTCATGCCTCGTACACAAAAGCTATTAAAGTGCTAACAGACTATACGTGTTGCTCGTTAACGATGGCATCAAAATTACAAGCGGAATCGTCACCTATGTAAACAAGCCATAAAAACAAAATAATATGTGAACACCTGTTACACCGGATGTATCCATTTTCAGTGGTATCGTTTGGCCTTTAATGTCAACATTTACGCGTAAAATCTCTTAGTTACTGTTATAAACATTCATCACTATTAGCGTCTTATTTTGCGACGGACATATATGGAAATGTATTTTACGATAAGCAAAATTATTTCTCTTCAACCCTTAGAAACTTAGAATTACCAAAGAAGTACTCGAAATCGATAAAATGGATCGCTGTGGGTTACGCGTGTTTCTCCATACAGTCTCCATATTAACCGTTTCGGAATCAAACGGATAAATACATGCAACTGAAAAATATTGAATCATACATAACATCGTGCACATGCAATCGCGTTCGGTTGATGAAATTTTCTATATTTATCGCAAATATTACACCATCGCCGTGTGTGTGATACAATGAGTACGTACACTTGCTGCCAGTTTGCATGGCCGAGGAGCTGAACAAGTTGCACATCGCTGTTATAGCGTGTAGCAGATGAATAAACTACACGGAATTTGGAGTATGTGATGCGTACATGTTGTGTATTGCACGTGATTGTGCCGCTTACATCTCTACGTATATGATACATAAATCGCTTTATTACTGCGTTTTATTTTAAAAGACGCTGTTTTTGATGTGTCAGTGTGTCGCGTTCTCCGTGTGTGTGTGTGTGTATATATATATACGCCGCTGTTTATTGAATATACAGCAACATCAAAAAGAAACTGATTATGATTCGATGAGTGTATATTAATAGCTTCGTTTCAGCAGAAATCGCAAAAAAATGGTTCGGAATTAGTCAGATATGTACACTGCGGTTCAGAGAAGTTCGGTCGGTTAGTAAAAAACATGAAAAGGTTACAGAAACAAACGAAACTAAAAACAAA
>LR736871.1:7053103-7105603 GCA_902654985.2 Oryctes borbonicus
AACATGACATTGGCTAAAGCAATTGTAACATTTTTTATGTTGTTTTTTTTTTAGAAATAAGCGCAATAGCTAGTAGGATAATATTTTATAGTGCACCACGAATGGATACGCACTTTTTTAGTTTTTTTTTTTTTTATATTTATTGCTTTATCGATAACTTATATCAATAGAAATTTTTTAAAAAATGGTTGTAGAATCCTTGTCTTTATTTCTATTGATTTTTAATTCCATTAAAATTATTTTACAAGATATTTAAGTTCTTTGATGCCTAAAATGAGGTTCTCAATAGAAGCAATTTTAATAGCAATATTGGAAATAAAATCAATTTTGGGAGGGACGCTATTTAGTTTAATCTTTACTTTTTTTTTTAATGTAACTGGAACTACTTCCCTCAAGGGAATATTGAACGCTCTTCCAATTCATTCTTTTGAGGTGACATCTTAACATTTTAAAGGAGTCATTGCTTTTAACAACTTCCACATGCTAAAGGTCAGCAATTAAATTGTCAAAAAAACGATAATAAGTGTTAGTATTCCTGTAATTAGGTGTAATAAACAGAGTGACATAGCGTTTTCTTAATCTTGCATGCAGATACAAATAAATGTAAGAAATTTCCAAAATGGTTTAAGTTTTTTCCTAACGTATAATTATTTGTTTTAATTTGTACGCTCTGTATACAATGTCCTTCTTTTTAGTTATATCTCTCACGATACCCCCCAACATGCGTTTAATTAGGAAGCATGTGCCTGATTGTGATTGTTGAGATGGAGACCCTTGAAACTTTTAGGTTAAGATTTTTATTAAAATTTTAATTTATTTGAATTCCTTCATCCCTCCTTATTATCAATCACCAGTTGCCTGCGCATAGGAAACCGTATCTAATGATACATTCACCGCTAAATCATCGATGTACATATATGATAAACTATAAGGGTCCTATGATGGATCCTTAAAGAACACCGTATTTTTCAATCTGTGAGGCTAACAAAATGCGTTTGTTGCCATATATTCTGTATTAGAATCATTTTTCCATTCACAATTTTGTAATTTACCGCGTCAAACGACAAGTCTGTGTCTTAAATTATAGTCTTACCAAATGTTGGCTTCGGAGTCTCTCCATCGCCAATTTCCTCGCCATGCTGCAACGAGAGCAAAATCTTCAACCAAACTTCCAGCTCCTCATCCGTGTCGAAAGCAATGCAAAACCTATCGTCCTTCGTGAACAGCGCTATCATGTGCTTATGTTTAGGATCCGGTTGCCTGTTGATGTTGAAGCAGGACTTTAAGGTGATCGCGCGCTTAGGAGGTTGTCCCGCATTGAATTTACGCTCTGAATCGTAATACTCTAGCCTCGCGCTGGTTTCGGGCGTTTCGGCCCGAAGCACGAAAAATTTCTTCTTGGACGTCTTCACCTTCTTAAGATAACCGCACTTGACGACGCCTTGACGCTGGTGAAGAGCATCCGTTGCACCGGAACCGCTACCGGTTGATTTCGTGGACATTTTCGCTTAAACTCTTCGGTAAATTTGGGCGTGGGAAATATCCATGTAGTGTTTAGGAGAGCGATGAAGAAGATTGAGAGAGGTTGTGGTGGTTTTAATGACAAAAAAGGAGATCGAAGTTGAATTATTTCATCTCTATGCAACGTTTAAAAAATGATCTTTGAAGAGTTCCTTTTTGGTAACGAACAAGAACACTATACAAGAGCACAATATACACTAGATATCTAGGTATCTATCGCACGTCGTTGCTTCGGAAACCGTTCCTTGTTAACGCTTCCTGCTCGGTTGTACGAAAGCGCGTTCAGCCGGGTACACTTGAACTTCACGTATTATTAGGAATAATGATAACAACAAGAATGTATCCCGTCGAACCGTGAAGATATACGGATAAAAAGACGTTACAACGTAGATGCTGTAAACCGCCCGATTTTTACGGCGACAATCATTCACGTTTGACACGTGCGAACAGCTCGACGAACACTGAACACATTCAACGTAAAACCTGGCGTTTTCTCATTCTGCTAACCCTACTACTCATTTATTACACTCCGCTTTACAACTCCTCTACTACGACATGATCATCACCGCAATCTCGGGACATGCCGCTACACAATTTTCGCACAACTTATCGGGACGGGTTTGACTGAAAACAACAAAGAGGGATCTCGGTTCGAGCAAAATCCGCACGCTTTACCCGGATGATCTAGCTGCGATTTTTCGAATTCACGGATACAATACAGTACTTTTCGACCATCTTGTCAAGGGTCACCAAGAGCGTAGTAGCGAAATCTCGTACGTTAAATCGTCTAGTAGGCGGGCAAACGTGTTTGCTTTCGGTCTTTATCGGTAGGCGAATGCTAGAGAGAGACGAACGCTGGGGCACAGCGATATGATTGACGCATATCTTACGGTACGGTTGTAAACAAGGCGAGCGCATGCGCTAGGTCGACGCTATACTATTCAATAACGATACGGCGAGCAACGTACGCATGACATCGTTCAAACCATAGACCTGAAAACGATAGATCGCTGCAGATGCAGAAGTAAAATATATCCAGGATCATGGCCTACTAGAGACCTATCTTTGAAAGTAATCTTTTTGAAATTTGATAAACATTTATCACTTGGAAGCCAACTCTTTCTTTTGCAATATTTCGTCGAAACTTTAGAATCACCTCCTCATTTTTTGGATGAAATAAGCGAAGCGGTTATTGAGGACTACGCTGCTGAGGAGGACAGCGATGCAGACGATACTTTTACTTCTCTACTACCAAGCCAGGGTACCTCAAGTCCAGGGTCCTTAGACCGTTCCAGAACAAGAATCTGGAGATGATAATGTGAATGGTGATGATCAGAATGATTACTTACTCAACGAGGCTCTCTCTGAAGCAGAATTTGAGGATGATGTAAGAAAGACCGATATAATAAGTAATTTGAAAGTTGAGTGAAAATCTAATACAGAAGATAGAGAGAGTGACTAAGATGGCGTTAACGCTACTGATGTCTCCAATGTCGGTATGAAATTTACAAATGTAAGCCGTACAGCACAAGTACATTTTCGTAAGCCACCATCGATGTTAAAAGTTGAGTATACGAGAATGTTTAGCGGCTTATATAGCAATCGCCTCAAAATTACGGAACGAGAAACAAGATTTAACAAAAGAGGTTTGTTTTGGAATTAATTGTTATTAATACAACTCATTTTTACCATAGAAGTGCAATAAAAACAAAAAGAAAACAGTTTGCCCGTTATAGAATTAAGTCTACTGCCATCCAAGTAAAGGCAACTGTACTAAATAGCGGATAATCGCTTCTTAGAATGGTGTAAACGGAGGAATGTATCAGCTAAATTTTGTGAAAATGATTTACTAGGTTAAATTGAAGAAAAAATCTAAGATATGGAAATTTTCTGCACTTTGGGCACATTTTTCAATTATAAAATTCTTGCTGAATGAACAACTATGAACTTAATTAATTTATTAGTCAGTAAATATTCCTTCAAAAACCCACTGTTTTGACCGTTCCTTTGTCTCCGGTGCTGCACTACCAGTTTTCCAGGCTTGTAGCTGATTGCAGCAACAACCTTAATATTTTGGATAGAAATAATAAGGCTGCTCTAATCTGATTACTTGGACACACTGGCACTGATGACAACGAGATGGCTGATGCGTTTGATAGAATAAGAGTTGGGCCAACTCCCCCGCTTACAGAACCTCTTAGGTGTAAATGCATATTACTCACTGGGTCCAACAAGAAATCAGGTCTATCTCATGCGAGGGCACTGCATCAATTATATTTTCTTCTCTTGCGCTGTTGTCTCATAGATTTTCACCAGTCACCAGTTCGCAGTCTTTGATATGCATCGGAAAATACACGTCGAAATGGCTGACGTCTATTCGGAAATCTTTTTCTGATCTTCCCGGCAACTTTCTAAAGCATTGCCGTTGCAAAAGTCGTAAACAAAAAATAATGTCGGCATATTCTTCATTGCTGAAGTGTATTTTTGACAAAATTTGTACATTTTTTTTTGGCAATTAAAACCATTAAAAACACTACCCAAAGTATCGGACAACTTGGTGTATTTAGCCACTAGTCGGGACCTGTTATCCTCGCAGAAAATCACCCGGTATGTGTTCTATTGAAAGAAGTAATATTATATAGTGATGGTGACGGGCGATGCATGCATGCTTCTTTCCCAACGAGTTTGTGCGCGATGTCAACTGCCCAGCGAGTTTGAAGAGCAAGTTGATACAGGGCCGTGTGCAATGGGGCGGCAATCATGTTATTACAGACATTGGGGTGGGGGAGGTTTTGTCGATTTTGCACGCGGCTGTTCAGGCAGCTAGCGGCGCGGCTAAGTTGAAGATGCTGCAAAAAAAAACCATGTGAAGAAGAAAGAGGATGTCTTACATTGCAACCTCAGACTTTAAATGTATTTATTGACCAACACGTTTTTATATTTATTTATATATTTCATATATCTTTGTTCAACAAACAATGCTAAACAAACGCTATAACATTGACCAAAATCCACGCGATTATTTTCCCGCCATTTTCACCACAAACAGCGATTAATACGGCAATCTAGATATTTTACTGATATCTATAGATGGGCAGCCACACAGGTTTGCGAAAGCGGCCGAAAAAAAAAAAAACAAATCGACCGTCTTCGCAAGCCTACTAGGATCTAACGCATGTATACCCGCATTACTATGAAGCAAACAAACTTCTATTATTATTATTGTACATTATACGGGATGTCAAAGCGGAGACACTTCGTTTCGGTTGGGTTTTTTTCCATTTCTAAACCATTTCCGGGTGTGTCGCTAGCCGTATTCACCGTAGATTTTTTTTTCTGAGGTCGAGTCTCGTACGTTGTATTGCTTTATTGTTTTTTTGGCGTTGTTTATTTGTATCGTTAGTTCGCAAACAGTAACAGAAAGTCGCTAACGCGATAGAAAATATCTTTGAAAGTCATGACTGGTTGGTTCGTTCGGCATTTGTTCGCCGAATAAGACATAGTCACCTACGACGTCGACGAATCGAGGGGATTCGCAGCGTTGCGTTTTGTAAGCGTCCTTGTGGGACGTCTCTTTCCCGCTCGAAGGAAACGATCTTTGTCGTTCGTTGAGTCCGCCTTTGCCTCTCCGCCGCATTGCCAGACGTCGGGCATTGCCAAAAACAACAAAATATTGCACAACGGCCTCGAGCTTTTCTCGCTGGTACAGGATGGGTGGTACAATCGAGGACAATGTCAAGAGGACGGAATGTATCAAATTGTCGAAAAATGTTGAATTCACTTAGCTTTAGTGTCCTTTTTGACGCCTCCTTAATTTCTTTAATATCCTTTTCGGTCCCTCTTTGGATTTACTTCAATTCTCTTGTTTTTTGAATTATTTTAACGCTGTCTCATCACTTAATGGTTTCTAAATTTTCTTTTATGCTACTTTTTAAGATTATTGTTGTTTTGTTGTTTCTGTTTATTCGGAGGATGCAAATCCAAGGATCTCCATATTTAAATCTTTAATCTTTTGACGATTGTATGCCTTGATACAGATAATAATAAATCCCTTGTTCCGCTCATGCAGCTGCCCGAAATAACGACATTTTAGGTTGTTAATTTTACAAGTAACAAAGAATCTACGATTCACTTCCAGTGAATTTGTTTTATTATAATTCTGAAAATAGTAATAATGGTTCAACCAACAGAAATTGCTAACAGTAACTTGAGAGTACTTTGGAGTAGTTGTTAGTAATGGTGTTTTCTTTGCTTTTAAGAAAAGTAGATAAAACGGCATTGGTTTTTATGGTTTTTTGGTTGTAACCCGAAAAATTATAGGCTCACTTTATAAATACTATAACCAGACTTATGCAACCATGGTCTAAAGCTCTTCCTGGAGATATTTAAGCTTGCCTCGTGATTCCATTTAGCTCATTGTGAATTTGTGTCAGACTATGACGAATAAAAACTAGATTTATCAAAGCCAATAAAGATTAGCATCCGAATAATTGATTCGTCATCAATTTTGTTATATTTTTGTCATTTTGTTATGTATTTTGTAATTTACGCAAACAAAAAGTAATTCCTTATGATCAGACTTTATGTTACGTAAAGAGTACGCGAGTTGCTTTCTCAATCCGGAATGCAACGAAACAGTTCAAAATAAACATAAAAATATTTATTTTTACATTACACTATCGTCCGAACGTATAGTTGTTAGGGTTCGTACTTAGTAAGGGTGTGAAGCAAGCCATGGTGAGAACCGCGTCTCAAGAAAGGACAGATTCCAAATTCCCAACCATGACGCGCGTCAGTGTAATCAGTAGAGTACGTTGTATCTAAACGTGCAGACCGTTTTTCGTTTCGATCTGCTACACGCATAACGCCGGCGAACGGCACGGCAAAATGACGACGACGATGGTCGGACGAGGACATCGCCCTTAGCAGGTCATTCATTTCGTGTCCGCACGTATACATACTTACGTATTATAGAGGGGCCCACACCTCCTCATTCTGTGGACCATGAAGAGAGTTCCCTTGCCGCTTATGTACGGCGTGCTTGTCGTAACCGCTAATATTGTTCTGGCGTTGCTGCTGGTGCTTCTTCTTACTCCACTACGCGACTTTCATGCTATACTACCATTACTACGTCGTAGAATTTTGCCCTCGATGCGTCGTCTTCTTTCTGTGCGCACGTTTCTCTATCTTCGCTAGGCCCGTCGAATAGATATAGCGACGTCCGTGTCCGATGTCAGGAATCTCATGTTTCCAAAAAGAGAATTTGATGTTCTAGGATGCAAGAAAAAGTCATGCTAACATAGCTTCGTCGTGGGAAAAGCGATGCAAGGAAAGGAAAAAAGATTTCTGTTTGCCTTGTGTAATCAGCGAACCACGCTGATTACGCTGCAAGAGCATTTTCACCACTTCACTAAAACCCTTAGCGCAATACTTCATTCGTACTGGATGCACGTTTCAAGAACGCAGCTATCATCATCAGTAAAGAAACTGAACGCCTCAGTTTTATTGCTGATTATGATAGCTTTGTGAAGTGTTTCAGCCAAACATATACAGAGGTCCTAAATGCAACATTTAGACTATCGTACTTTGTGCTGCAGGGATTTTACTCATTTTTGTACATTTGGATTGCAATTATCCGATTGTAAAAACATGTGGCTCACAATTTACGGGTGGTGCATTTTCAATTGTAGCCAGTGTATTTTCATGTTATATTTACCTTTTATGCTTATATGACACGATTTTATTTTATTTTTTTTACAAATAAAGAGCATTATAAAGTTTTTATAATTTTTTTTTTATAAATGCCTCATAGGAAACAGCACGGTAAAAACTTCATCTCTTGTTATTGGTTTTTCCACTTTAGCCACTAAAATTTGGCGCAATTGTGGTTTACGGCATGCTCTATAAGATTGAATATGTTTGAAGGCGTTTATTATTCAATGGCGGTATAATTTATTCTCTCGTATTATTAGAATTTAAACTATTTGTTTGGGTTGCTAGATTAAAGAAAGAAAATTTCTAGACAATCGTAACTCATTTTAAGTTGTGATTAATTACCTAGTACGCGCCTTTGAACTGACAGTAATAAATTAATAATTTTTTTTTTACATTTTTGAACAAGACTACAACGCAAAAATGTCTAATAATGTCATGGAAGAAATGGTAAAAATTGTGACGCGGTAAGAAAAAAAAAACGAAAGAAAATGTGAACTTGGCAATTGGGGAAGACCTTTCCAGTAGCTCGAAGGCCAGATCCACCAATTCCAGGTTTTAAGAAGTAGTTGCTGAAATAATTCAAAAGCTATAAACTGCACAACTTTCAGACTTCTAGAGAGAGACCATCTTACTCAAATGGAATTCTGCGAATAAGCAGAACTAATGAAAATCCAAATGTCCTAAATCTAATTTTTTCTCTAATAAGGAAACATTTATTAAACGTTAGAATATGGTCGAGAGTAAAACCTTATTCCTTTCACAAACACACGCAGTTGCCCCAAAAAAATGAACGCGTGGGCAAGAATAAATGAAAATCATATTATTGGGCCATTTTTTATATAGGGGTCGTGAAATAGTCAAAAATGCCTCCAGCTGTTAACTGAAATTACGAGAATTTACAGAATTTTTAAATACACGCTTCCCTCATGAATGGATTGGGCGGTTTAGACTAAACCGGATTTGTAATCTTGTAGAACTTCTTACAATCTATAGATGTATCAAAAATTATCCAATGTGGGAAAACCATTAAGCAGAAACCATGCTATTTCTTATCTGCATCTTTTCTACAATTTCGTAAATAAACTTTAATAATTATATGCATAGCGAACGAGGATTCCGCAAGCTTCGAGACATCGGACTTGGACGCGACTACGTGTAAAAAACTTGTAAAGGCGTATAGGTAAGTTATAGTCGTATACCTATTGCTCCGGTAGGTCGAGAGCTTTTCGATTTATTAACTACGGGCGAAGGACTGAATAGCAGCGACTGGTCGTTTGCCTGACATTGTAACGGCGCAATTCCGACAGTTTTGGCGACGATAGAGGCCTAGTTAAGGAATTAAGTCAGCGCTATTTACTATACTTATAGTATATTTTTCGCGCGTCGTGAAACTGCGTAGTTATAAAATTATCCATTCGCTTTTTTGCATGGAGGATCTTGATTGTTTATAATTTCTTGCCTCAGTCGGCCGTAAGAATGAAAATATTTGAACCATTTAAAATATATTAAAACATTTATAAGTTAAATTCTATATTACTGCTTCATATTAACCTGGCAAAAGGATCATTGCATCGAATTACTAGAAATAGGAAGAATGTAAGGAGAGAAGGTGTTAGCCAAGAGATATGTTTCTGCTTATCCCTCATCATCAGCGATACTTGGAGAGCCTCCCTACCTCCCTACAGCTTATATCACCAATCTCCAAAATAGTGAACAGTATATGTTTTGGCACCATCTAGTGTCAAGAGATATACAGAAAGCAGCAGCAAAAAGCGGGGTACGTTTATTTGCTGCTAACGTTTACGAGTTGCAGTGTATGGCAAGTGAGAGATTGTAAAGGTTTCCGTATGTCTGCACTTTGAAGCCGTCCTTTTTCACAGCGGATGGATACACATACTATAGTTAGTCGGGGTACAGTACCTAGGTAAGCGTTGTAGTAGATGGAATGTGTAGTACGATGATGGCCAATGAAAACGAAACGATAGGCAATTTCAGGTAGGCTAGATCTTCTGCGAATTTCAGATTTGGAAATTTTATTGAACCTTCTGGAATTGTAAAACCGCTGAAAATACATTCTACAAACATCATTTTCTAAAGACGACGAATGAATATTATTTAAAATTAATTTTAAAATGTACCTAATTGGTTAAAAGGGAATGGTAATAAAGTTTTCCGTAGCAATGTAAACATACCCCGTGGTTTAATTAAATTGCTACTTATTTTATGTTAAAGTAACACTGTTGTGGTAAAAAGTAATTAAGTAGCAAGCAGTTGCTTTTTTAGTACCTCAAACGGTGAAAACTTTATCCTTAAGGAGTTAAAATGAATGCCAGAATACCAAGCTGATTTCCACCCTGTAGATACTTAACTTTAGATACATGGTGGTACCTGCGGGATTACCATTTTCTTATCATATCATTCAATTATTTTTTTGTTTTTTTGCTTGCTTTTTATTTAGTGTTAATTTACTTTTGCTTTGAAAGAGCTCGGCTTATTTTTGACTTTGCTCGAGTACAGTAAGTTTTGATGACGATTGCTCTTTTTTCTCTAGCAATACCTGGCGCCCTCTTTCTTTTGAGCGTGATCTTAGGTCCCTGTGTCGAGATTCACTGGCTCTTTTTGAAAACGAAAATACTCAGAGATTGTTCTCACTATTCTCGGATTTTTGACCGAATTTTTTCACCGAAACATAAATAATGCTGAAAGTTATTGTTCCTTTTCAACTCCGCTTATTACGCGACGGTGTTGAGGCAATATTCAATTTTAACTCCGGCGACTCGTGCAAATGGACGCTAAGGAGCAACCAGATGGTATTAAATCTGAAAGTGTATTGTTATCTGTACGAAATCGATGAATGGTGTAAGATTAGTTCACAGTAATTTAAACCAAAACTTATCATTTAAAACTATTAGAGTGTTCCACATACCTCTTGTGACGTGTTTCATACAGGTGGAAAATTATTATAATTTTTTAAGCTATCTTTTAAAAATATTTTATTGTATACAGAACGATATTTTTGTTATTTTAAGTGGATCTCCCTGAATATTACGTCTACATTCTAGCGTAAATTTTTACGAGTTTAAATTGTGGTACTTAGCTTTCTCTAGACGTGGCGCTTCTTTTTTCTAATAGATAAGCAGTTGATATCTCCAACATTTTTGAGTTGAGCGGATGTAAACTCCATCAATAGAAAGGCAAACGAAATTTAAAAAGCCCAATTCATATGTCTAACCAAATGTAGAGTTGTTATGTTTTTCGAGAAATTGAAACTATGACTTTGATGGAGAATTATTGTCTCTGGAACCAGTTGTGAAGGGCCTCGTCCTTTTCGATTCGTCGCCCCCTTTTGCCATTCATATACGTAGAATAGATCGTGTCAAGCAAAGCTTTAGTCAACACCGCTGCGGTAGATTGGAATAAACTCAATTGTAGATCTCGAGAATTTCCCAAATTTGTTACTTATGTAGTATTTTCAATTGCTTTTTACGTACTTTGTCCATGTACGTAGTCTATATATTATTTATTCAAAAAATAATATTTTTATTTGAAAGCTAAATTATTTTCCAACGTCAAAGCAAACATGTACACAGCTAAATACCTATTCAACGCAAAATATGTTATCCTATCATATTTATCTAACTACTTATGTACAACGATGTAAGTTACGTATATTCTCGGAAAAGTAGATTATTTATTTCTAAATTTTTAATGGAAAACACGTTGTTGAAGAAATAAAAAAGACCGAATCAAAAAAAAAATACGAAGCTTTTAAGCATCGTAAATTGCTTCGGACAGCACAGCTATGCTGTACATCTTTCTTCTGCTATGTTTATAATAGTTTTTTGGTGTTCTACTCAATACATAACATTTATTAAAGCAGACGTAAGCTCATAATTTTCGCTATGTTCAGATGTTCAGCCGAAATTTATCGAAATAAATAACTAATAAAAAAAACGGCGAAAATAAAATGTTAGTATATTAGAGTTGGACGACATTAATAACAACGCTTAAAGTAGAGCTTGTAGTTCGCTTATATTGTACTGTGGAGTATCTACTCAGAGACATACGGATAGAACAATTTAATTTTTTTTGCATCAATTTTAAGTTTCCCCCACATCTGACTTCTAAGAAATAAGTCTACTGATAAAAACCTTATCTTCAGAAACAATTTGTTGGTGTAACGCCCCACAAGAAGCTTTTATAGCATATACAAACGGACAACGCTTTACCAATGCAATTTTTGAAAAATGAAATTTTTACCACCAATTTGTCTTCATTAAAATAAACGTGTTCAATTATTGTAAAAAATCGTCAAGCATTGCAAAGTAATTTTTTTTTAAAGAATGAAGATTCAATTTATACTTTGCAATAAATATAACGTATAACGGTTTAGGAAATGTCATAAACGAACGTTGTACAGAAGGTGAATCGAAAGTAACCGGCCAAACTCCAAGAGAGTAAAATAATGGTTTTTTACATCATTTTCATACGTGTACAATACATTTCAGGAGTTTGGTCTGTTCCTCGCGACTCATCCTGTATATATAAGAATGATTCAGCTATTGTTGTTGTAAGTATATTACACTTAAAAGTTAACCAACGAGTTTCTATTTTGTCTCTTTCTATGAAGAGGCGTCGCAGCGCGATCGGCCTAAATTTATGAGTCGCAACCGGCACCGCTAATGATCGCAAATTAATCACCGAAATTCTGTTGACATTGAGAATTAGAACGTGCCATATTTTACGCGCTGTTTATTTGACGTCGATGTCCAGAATTTTTTACATTTAAGACGGTCGAAAAAAAGGAGTTTGCCTAGTCGTTATCGCGTTTGGGTTATAAATATTTTTCTTCTTGGTTGTTTATGTATTTCCGTTATAAATAACGATTGGAATTGGGGGATATTTTATTTGATTTTATTATATTATTATTTTTTCACAATTTCACTACAGATGGCTGGTATATCTTATGAATTCGTAGAAGGTGCTGTTGTGGAAGAATTGCACTTAAAATGATTTATTTTATTTATTATAAATTGAAGATTTCAAGACCTACTACTATACTGTAACAGTGCTACGCCCTTGTGCAAACAGTTTCTCGCGCACCCTTTCCCAAAATGTTTTCCATTAAATTAATTTAATATTTGCTTTTACAATCGTCCTTTCAAAAAAAATCAATTTTATATGTTAGCATATTATAATAAGGCTGGAATGGCCTTGTTGTTAATTTGAGTATTATAATGACTTTTACGTCTGGTATCAGCATTGTAGCAACTAATATAATATTAGAGCATGTATTGAGTGAGTAACAAAATATAATAAAACAAAGAAATAAGAAGGAAATCTGGTGTTGCCTTCAATATAAAACATTTTTCCTTCTAAGCGAGCATATGAGTTACACCTTCTTATTTTTTAATTTTTTTCAGCATTAAATTATCAATGTACTTAACTTGCACATGTATGTGGGAAGAACAGTTTGAATGTGAAAAAAGAACGCTGAGAATTAACAGCCGAATGAGTTTGACGGGTTTGTCGTCCCAGAAATTCAGGACCGAGCCCCATAAAAGCTTGCGTTTTTCTATACACTCAATGCGATCAAGGCAGTGATGGCATCAGTTGTCAAGCAACTGATGGTGGATGCTATAGTTATGCATTAACGGATTGATGGCGAATCTACCAAATATCAAATTTTTTCATTCGCCATTCAAGTCGGTAGATAATAAGTGCGGAAATTGTTGATTTTTCAAGTTGATCGTAAAACCATCAATGGTAAAATACATGTTGGATGAAAAAACGGGCAGCTCAACCCGGTCTAGCCAATTCGCGTAAATAAATAAAATGACAAACAACATATAAGTATCGGCACCCTCCGCACCACACAAGTTTAATTTATTATATGGTAATATAATAATTAGTCCGGGACGGCTGTCTCGAGGACGCGAAAGGATCATTCGTTTCCTCGGAACGGCCGTCCCGGACTAATTATTATATTACTATATAATAAATTAAACTGGTGTGGTGCGGAGTATGCCGATACTATGTATTGTTTACCATACTACGCCACAGTCCTTGCTATCATTATTAAATAAAATGACATCGACAATGTTAAATTTATTTCTTTTTTGTAACAATAAACAAGCAAAAGTGATGTTAAAAAACGATAAATGAATACTGAATAAATAATTTGAACTTTATTTATTTAACTCGCATTTGCATTGGTTCTGACATCTGTTTGGGAACTGCTGAACTAATTTTCTGAAGAAGATGGAAAGTAGAAGTCTGTAAAAAGTGTTTTATCGCCATCGTTTTTTTATAATGAATAATTATTAAATCAAATAAACAATGAAAATAATTTTATAATCAAATGTTTTAATATTTATTGATTGTTGCATCACATAATATATTGTTTTTTCAGGCATTTCATGCTAATTCTTCAGGTACATACGTATATATTAAAGAGACTTTTTTTTTAAGTGATGGCTGTGGTTACCCACTTTATGTATAAAAGATTCAAATTTAAACATTTTTTTTGCTGCTTGTACCTTCCAAATATAATTCAATAGCTTACGTAACTTTAAAATTGAATAAAATTTTGATAAAATTGATTTTGTTATTTCTTTTAAAGAAATAACAAAATACATAAAAATAGCAACAAAGATGAAGGTCTAGGTAGTTAGTGAAGAGCTAAGAACTGCATCTACAAATTTCCATGGAAAATTTCATTAATAAATTCAGTGTTATTCAAACAACACAATAAATTGCATAGGAATAATAATAATAATTATTATTATTATAAATTAATTTAATAAATGAAGTGCCGATATTTTGTGTACTTTCATGTTGTTTGCCATTTTACGCTAGAGTCCTTGCTATCATTATTGATCAGTGTTATTCGTTAAAGAAAGACAATTTCTTTACAGAGCGTACAATTTTATTCACACAAATAAATAAATAAAATAAATACATATTAAATTACATAAATATCGATCTTAAAATCAATCACAAGACAACCTTTACCATCCATAGTTGATTCCCAAACCGTTGAAGCTTACGTGAGCAACGGCTGGAGCTGCAGAGTAACTTACAGCAGCTGGGGCATGGGCTAATGCTGGGGCGGCGTAGGAAATAGCTGGGCCATGGGCTAATGCTGGGGCGGCGTAGGAAACAGCTGGGGCGGCATAGGAAACAGCTGGGGCACCATAGGAAAGAGCTGGGGAGGCGTACGCTAGAGCTGGAGCAGAGGCAATTTTCAATCCAGGGTTGGAGACGCGAACATCAGCTTTGCGGACGCTAGAGTATGGGGTGTCGATAGTTTTGGTGTAAGTTGAAACTTGTCCCAAGTTGCCGTAGCTGCGGAGGATGTTGGCTGATTGTGAGGTTACAGTTGGGGTACCGTAGGTAACCAACGGGGAAGCGTATGATACGTGGGATACGGCCGGGGCTGCTGAATAGGATACAGCTGCTGGGGCGCCTAAGTATCCAGCGTTAGCTACGGCTAAGGCAGCGCAGAGGACGATAAGCTAGAAAAGAATCAGAAATTAAATTTAATATAATCTGAAAGATTGAGATAAATAAAGTAAGGACAGCAGTCGTGTTCTTTTAATTAAGAGTTGCAAATTCCAGGTTTTAAAGTTGAATTCTCAGTAAGTGATAAGCCTCTAATCTTTAATTAAATCGAAATGATACAATGTGAAATTAGCTATAGAAGAATAAAGAGAATAATAAATAAGATTGTTTATTTAAAAAAAAAAATAAATATTATAAGCCTTAAAACAAATTTGCTTTCAAATAAATAACTAAATTTACCATATTATATGTATGTACCTTATCAAACACGTTTTAATTAAAAAAATCTAGGGATATTTCATTACTTACTTTAAATGCCATTGTGGTAAAAGTGGTTGTTTTGTTAAACGGTGGTTTAAAACAAAAGAAGTAGTTGCTTCTTGCTTGGTTAGCTGATGTGTGCCGAATTTCGAGTAAGTCACACTTTTTATATCACGATTTTGAGGGCCCCAGGGCGAATGTTACACTTTCGCTTGCATCGGCTCGGCTTAGACGAAACGGGTGGGACCCGGCCAACACCCAAAAGTACCCGGTGCGTTGTCGATTCATAGATTACGTTATTATTAATATTGCACAGGTATATGTATCATTCATATCAATATTAATAACTGTAGATCTCGTCATCTCTGTTTATGAGCCTCTATTTTTACGTGTAGAAGGTTAGCCAAGAGCCAAGACGAGAGCTAAGGTGGCAAAAATGTGAGACGGCAGCCTATATATTTCATATGTCAAGCATTTTTAATGAAACAATTTTGCAATGGTTGTTTTAATGTAACATTGATAACTTTATAATTTATAGAGAGAACCAAAAGTTTCGGCGCTTCTTAAGATATCTCTTAATAAAGTGTTCTTGATTTTAAAAAATTCCAAACTGCCCCTTTATTTCATACGAATGTAGTTATTAGTAGCAAATTACTGCTTATTATATTAGAAACAGTGATTTCTTTATCTTCCGTTACGTACTTCTCATTTACGCAAACCTAGGCTAGGTTTGCATAGGTTAGCGCGAAATTAGCGTAAGGCTTGGACAACTAAATTAATCTGTTAACATTTGCCCCGGACCACAGAAAGTAATTAATTAATCCGGGAGGATGCGTCGATCCTCATTTTCATCCTCGAAGCAGCTGCCCAGGATTAATTCATTAAACTTGTGTGGTGCGGAGTGTGGCGATACTTTTCTGTTGTTTGCCACTACCCCACAGTCCTTGCTATAATTATTTGCTTTTTTAGTAATTGCACAGAAACATTGTGCGATATCCAAACTTAGTATTAATTGGTGTTAAAGCTCGACGTAGCTCAATTTATTGGAAAGTTTTGAAGCGTTGTAAGACGTTGTAACCCGCCAGATCTTGGCTAACGTGAAGTCGCTGAAGTTCTAGTAATAACATATTACTATTCTTGTGTCTACTGAGTGTATTAAAAGGTTCACCCCCAACATTCATCCTGCAGTGAGGAAAACCATGGAAACCGCCAATATATTGTTGTTTAATACTATTATTGAATGTCATTACCTTAGTTTTTACAATGATGTAAATTAATTAAGTTGAACTGTTGTCGTTTGTTAAACAATGTGATATTCCCACAGCCCATAAAGGTTTAAGCCGAAACTTATATTCAATTTATTCCCTTCTTTTCAGATTTTGAAGAAATTTTACCTACTCCAGAATAATTTGTGGAACAATTCACCGGGGCCTTAGTTACTCTTCTCACTGAATATTTTTCTTGCAAAAACGAATAACTAATCTAAATAATGATAAAATTAATAATGGGTAATACCTTTAAGACCAGGAGACGCTTAGCATTTTATGGTTTACCTGCTTCCTCCAAGTTGTATGTTTTGTCTACGCTGAGAGGACGGTTGTTGATTCAACAACATTTTGGTAGCATTAACAAGTGATACGGCGAAACAATTTTTTTTATTCTTTCAACATAATGCAGTAGTTGATTCTGTTGCTGTTGATTCAATGCATGCAGTCTGATAAAACAACAACATTTAATAAGCAATCTTCTCTGTGGTAATATCTCTCCCAATCATAATATTTGTAATTTACATTATTTGCCATTACCTGAACATAGGATTACCTGCTTTTAAAAACAATTGTTGTCTATGGGTTGCAAATTCTTTAACAAATTGCCTGTAATAATTAAAAGAATATTTATACTCAAGATTATGTTGAATTGTATATTGTATATTGTATATCTTGACATTTTCTATATCCATATGTAAATAAATAAATAAATATATAGATGATTAAATAATAATTATTACTATTACATTTACCTCAATTTCTTTTGAAGGTAAATGATTATTTATTAATAAGTCTTTGGAAGACTATTTCTCTTTCTAGCATTTTGAACGGCATCGTATGTATACAATAGATTGTATCTCTGCATTCATTTAAGTGTCATACACTGCGTAATATTTTTACGATGTCGTGCATTACGCCAAACGTTTCATGTTTCGGATTCGGCACAGCTAATTTATTTGAAATGCCGCAACGAAAGCGCCATATTTCAAATGTTCAACGTTTAACGCCTACTCTGATTTACAGGAATGTGATTTTTTCAAGATTTTAAGGGAAACTTTTTATAAAGATAGACAAGTTTCTTTTTTTTAAGAGAGTGTAAATATAATGTTTTGTATAAAATTTCCAATAAATAGGTGTACTTTCTTTCTGTGTGGTACTCCTTCGGCGGCACATATATTAAAATTGGAACCAAACAGAGAAGATTAACATATTATATTGTCGTGGCTAACGGCCTAGATGCCAAGGTCAAACAACAAGAAAAAAATCGGTGTTCATGAAAATATTTCAACCGACCTATCTACACATTTGATTAATAAATAGAACAATCTGTATGTACACTGCCGTTCAGAGAAGTTCGGTCAGTTGGTGAAAAACATGAAAAGGTTACAGAAACAAACGAAACTAAAAACAAAATGCAATTTTATTGTATGTACAGATAAAAAAGACAAAAATAAATAAATAAAAAGTTATTCTGGCCTAATATAACATACTGAACATTATATTTTTTTTTTTTTTTAAAAAACCTCCTTTGCTGTTAATCACCGCTCGAACTATTCTAGGCATTCTTTCGATAAGTTTTGTTAAAACGGATTGTGGAATATTAATCCATTCATGTTGCGGAATATTCCGAAAATGTTCTTGTGAAGTTGGGCATATTTTTCGGATCCTCCTGTCCAGTTCATCCCACAACAACTCTATCGGGTTCAAATCTGGGCTTTGTGGGGGCCATGTCATTACTTTCAGGGTGTGCTGTTCTTCTTGCTCCTTTAGATAGTTCTTACATACTAACGCAGTGTGTTTTGGGTCGTTGTCATGCATGAATCCTGATGGCACTGCATGATTCTGGAGTATTGCAAAATAATTTTCCTTCCTCCTTACACCCTGCACTCTGCATAAATCTCCCGTCCCAGCAGAGGAGAAACATCCCCACACTAACACAGAACTACGCCCTTGCTTCACTGTAGGCACAATGAAGTTCGGGATCACTTTTCGATTTTAGATCTTCGGACATAAACTCGTCGATTTTGCCCAAAAACCTCAAACATTGACTCGTCACTCCAAAGCACGTGTTTCCAATCATCTAACGACCAATCTAGATGAGAACGGGCCCACTGTAGCCGTTTTGCTCTGTTGCTCCGACGTAATAAGGGTTTTCGAATGGCAATGCGCCCATGAAGGTCCGCTTGTTGAAGTCGACGTTTTACCGTACTCGCCGAAACTTGTTCTTCACGGCCGCGATTGACTTCGGCTGCTATTTGTGGCGCTGTTAATTTTCTATTGCGTTTGCTTAATAATACAATTCTCAAATCTTCAGCTTTTGTTGTTTTCCTAGATGCTCCAGGACGAAGACGATTTTCTATAGTTCCAGTTGTCCGATATCGCTTTATGATGTCATTTACTGTTGAACTTCTCATATTTATTTTTTCAGCAATTTGTCGCCCCGAATATCCTTCTTCAAACAGCGTAATAATGCGTGAACGTTTTTCTACACTGGTAGGCTTGCCACGTGCCATTTTGAAGTAAATTTTCTTAAAACTTTCGCGCAAAAACGACAGATGCACACCAACACACGTTTAACAGTAAAAGGAAGCAAATTTATATCTTTACGCCCGCGATAAATAAACAAGAATGATACTGCGGTATATTTCCTAAATGTATTGTTCGTTAATAATCCCCCAACGACCCGTTTCAAACGATCGGTACTTCCGAGAAATTCTTGGAATGGTAATAAAAGGGACTTTATTGTGGTTGTCGCAATATTTCCACTTTACATAATAATTTATGGCTTTAATCCCTTAGAAAAGAGTGTATGCTTAATATTTTTCTAATTTTATGTATTAATAATTGTATACAGTGTGATATAATAGATTTTTATTGTATGACCGAACTTCACTGAACGGCAGTGTACGTACGTGTAAGCATTAAGATTGCATATACATACATCCATTTATAATTGCTCATTACGTAGGCTGGTTGTTCGTTCTAAGTATTCTTAAAATTCATGACCTACATTCGTTCGAAGCATTCGCCGCGTTGTTTACAATTTATCTCTGTAGATTTTTAATTTAGCAGCCCATTGATTGGTCCTCTTTTTCTTTTTTAAGCACACATAACGTTTCATTTTTTGCATTTTTTTTTTCTCTCTGTTCTTCGAAACAGAATCAGGTAGTCCTTGGACCAGTTCACTGTCATATCTCGGCATCGCCCATAGCTCACTAGAATCTCCGATAATCGAAGAACGAAATATCACAAGGCTAAGGTGGATTGGTGGAAGTATGTGGAGTATATATAAATATACGGCAACAATTTTCGTCGCAAAGATTTATCTGCTTTTTTTTGGAGTATGTATCAACGTTAACACGAACTGTTCTTGTATGAAATGAAGGAAATTTCGTATAAATAATTTTGATTTTACTATTTTTAGTGAAAACTAATTTTTTAATAAATTAATTTTCAATCAAACTCGCAAACAATCAAATTTCGAGGGAATATATATTTATGCAAGAAATTGTTGAATTTTTGTAATATGTGAATTTTGTTAGGAGGGACGCTACTGGTAAATTTTCGGATAATTACAATTATGAATTGAATACATTTTTAACAATTTGCAAGGGAGAAGATATTAACGTGGTCAATAACGGTACTCGATTAAAAAAATTAAAATCTCACATTTCGCTCCGTTTAAACTTTTAAGGTAGGTTTAATCAAAGGATTTTATCGCCACTTTATGTAATGGATATCCAATATCAGTTACAACATAAGCTATCACTAAATGCTCTCTTAAATTTTTTTTCGGAAAGCAGCGATAAGATTTCACAACAATTAACAATATTTTACATCATTACCTTGCCATTACCGCCGTACAAAATGACATCATCGCCGTGCTAATGCAAAATCGAGTATCGAGTTCTTTAATCCTTTCATCCGTACTCATTGCAGGTGTAGTAAATATATATGTAGCATATAGCGCAAGGGCCCTTCAGGATATCCGAAAAAAGGCGGTACAAGGTAGGATTTTGAGGATTATCTACATTTAATCCCTTTGATCATCGTATCTCGTGAAGAATTAACGATGCCTTTTCGGAAAACCGTTCATTGTTCAATTTTCATCAATGGCAGGTGTATATGCATTATACAGATTTTCTTGCAATAAGAAGAAATGGCATTAAATTGTATTGAAGACGGTTGAAATTGAGTTTATCTGAATTTATAAACGTCGATTGTTACGTAAATAATAAGAATGTAATCTTTTCTCGGTAAGTGGTTCCCGAGAAAGGTTACAATATGTTATTCGATTGTGCATAGGTTATGTTATGTCATCCATCCAAAGAATATTCCTCTTGCTTCGTAATATTTCTTATAGGTACCACTGAATACAGCTGAAGCTGATCCCTGAATGCAATTCGATTTATTTGATATAAACACATCGATAGGTGCCATGGAATCATACAACGTGTTCGACAACAAATTACAAAAATTGATTCAAGGAGGTCTGTACACGATTCAGTTAGAGAAAGAAG
The DNA here is from genome assembly GCA_902654985.2 of Oryctes borbonicus. NCBI lineage: Eukaryota > Metazoa > Arthropoda > Insecta > Coleoptera > Scarabaeidae > Oryctes > Oryctes borbonicus. Next base: position 7,073,952 of record LR736871.1, read on the forward strand.
ACAAGGAAAACGAAGGTGCAATAAACTTGTTTGTTTCGTCTTATTTGACATCTATAACTTTACCTGCTTTAGATATTCCGATATTAGTCGAAGAGTGGGTGTCCAAATCAACTAATCTAACATGCTCCTACTGCAGGATAGAGTTCACCGATGCCAACCAGCATAGGGAGCATTACAAATTGGACTGGCATCGATATAACCTAAAATTAGATTTGATGTCGAAACCTCCAGTAAGTGAGCTGCAATTTTATGACCACACTGGTACGTTATCATTTTTCTACGATTGTGTATCGATCTGTATTGATTACCTTATCATCTAGATGATATCTCCAGTATATCTGGCTCGGAGAGTGACGAAGAGGAAACATTAGATACAATGGCTACCGCTCAAGGCAAGATATTCCTTCGAAACGTTACAGGACATGTTTTAAGCATGTACCGGTGCTTGCTAGTTGGAAAAAAGGTAAGTTTTTCAATATTTTCAATATCTTGAAAAGAAGCATACATTTCTCCGATATATTTAGATGGATATTTATGATCATTCCGCTTTGAGTTCGTTACAAGAGTATCACAGGAACGATCAATGGACTGTCCTGATGTTGGGAGGTGGACACTTCGCTGGTGCCGTTTTTAAGGGTGAAGAACCGATTTTGCATAAAACTTTCCATTGTTATACGGTCAGGGCGGGACAGGGTGGGGCACAGAGCGCTCGAGATAATCAAACTATTGGTGCTCATCCCAAAAGCGCCGGGGCTTCGCTGAGGAGATATAATGAGGCGGCGTTAGTACAGGTAAATTTAAATTACATACAGCATGTAGTAGCACTGAAATATTAGTTTATTTAAATATGAATCGATTTGTGCCGGAACATTTTTGTCCCATATTTGGAAAAAGTGTCCCAGACACCAGTTAAACATACCGACATGATATTACACCTATTGGTCACCTCGTATGACTTTCTGGTTTTTGCCTAAAAAAATCGAATTTCGCTATAAATATATTTTTCTTGCAGCATGTAAGGGATATCCTAGAGCTGTGGCAACCGGAAATTGCAAAGAGTAGTTTAATTCTATATAGAGCAGCCGGCCCCTATAATAGATCGGTATTATTCGGTGGTAAAACTCCTCTTTTGGATAAGCAAGATCCCCGTTTAAGAACTGTGCCATTTTCAACAAGGAGAGCTACCTTTACGGAAGTCAAAAGGATACACGAGGTTCTTTCTACGGTTCAAATTTATGGTAAGCAAGTAGAATGAAGCACAGTCTGGATAAATGTGTTTAGATGTAGGTTTCAGATTCGGTCGAAAGTGCCACTAAATTATTTGTGAAGCTAAAGGTGATGGATCACGGTGAGCAGCAAACTAGAAGGTGTAAAATTAAATTATCCAATGTTAACCGGGCTAAATCAAGGGAGATAACAGAAAGGGAACTGCCAGCTCCTTTAGATTCCGTAGTACATGCCGAAAATCATGCTTGTAACGCTTTGGTCAAGTCTAAATCGCCCAAAAAGATCCAGCAAATTCCTCAAACGAACACAGACGAAGAGAAGCCCGACGACGAGGTTCTAACAACTTCGGAGCAAGTGATATCTTTCGAGGAATCTTTGCAGGATTTCGGGGATTCTTTGACACCCGAAGAACGGAGTCAGTATCGTAAGAAAAAAGCACCAAAAAAGAGTAAGAATCAGAAGTTCAAGGAGGCTGAAGACGCTAGAAAAAGGGATATTTGTGAAGCGATTCGTGCTGGTGATGTTGAGAAATTAAAGAAGACGCTAGAGACATCTGTTGGCGATAATAAAGACATGATTAAGGTTGTTAACGAGAAGATCGGTGAAGATGGGAGTACTCTCTTGCACATCGCTTCTTTGGCTAATCGGATAGTAGTTATAGAATTCCTTTTGGATAATGGCGCTGATGTCTGCGCTAAGAATTCGAAACAGCAGACTCCGTACACTGCTACGCAAGATAAGGAAGTGAGGGATTACTTCAAAAAATTCGCTTTGGATAATCCCGAGAAATTTAACTATAATAAAGTATGTAAATGAGGAAACTCTCATGCAATCTTATTAATAATCATTCTAGGCTAATATACCTCTAAACACTCTACCTCCAGAGGACGTCGTAGAGAAGAAACGCCTTCAAAGAAAAGCCAAACGTCAGAAAGAAAAAGAAAAGAAGAAAGAGAACGAGATAAAGAAACAGGAAGAAATCGAAAAGGACAGGTTCCTCCAACTTAGCGATAGGGAAAAGGTGATATGGCAACGCTTCCCACTTATTAAAATTCGCCATGTTTTATTTGCAAATTATAGAGGGCACTGGCCGCCGAAAGGCGAATCCTCAACCAGAACGGCGTTGTCATCTCAAGGTGTTTCCTTTGCGCCAGTGACATGTCAGGAAGGGTGCCCTACGAGTACGGCGGAAATAGGTTCTGCTCCATTGATTGCTTGAAGGCCCACCGTCTGCGAAATCCTGTAATTTTAAGCGAGTGATACATACATATGTGCAATAAATGAATAAGATAGATGATTTTAGAACTCTCATGTTTTGTTGTGTTTATCTTTTAAGTAGAGAAAAAACCGGTCAATGTGTATTTTATTTAATTGTCATATTACTTGTATTACTTGAGGTACTTTCTTAAAGATAAATTTAACAATGTCCGGCAATGTCCGTACTTTTTCTCTTTTACATTTCGATAAGTTAAGGAAATTCTTAGGTGTCCTTTTAAAGTACTTAGCATAGAAAATGTTTTTTTTTTATATCTTTTCTTAATAAATACAGTTTGTTTATGGCTATTATTTTAACAGTACCAACATTTTACCAGAGACAAGATAAACATAGATTCTTTTGTCTGTGATATGATAACTAGAGATGCTTATTTTGTCGTTCCTGCAGTGGTGGGAGCAGCTTGAAGACAAACAACTTGAACAACACCACCTCACCAATGGATATTTTATTTTTGTCTTTATTTATAATTTGTCAAATAAAAGAAATATATGTAACACAGCATGTTTCTTAAGAAATCTTCTTTATTTGTGGATAAAGAGTTTTCTCTTTTTCGGCAGAATTATGGATACTGTAAATTACAATGATAATTGGGAGGTTTGAACCCTTGAGCTTTTCGCCACCGTTTTAATGGCGACGAGTATTTTTCAATTCTGAATAACAGTATTTGATTATTTTCCTCCTTGTAACGCTATATAAATGTATATGTTACATGTTTTCATTTACGAGTAATGTTAACGTGAGAGACACGCTGACCTAGTCTGCAAATTCTCTACCGGCATACTTTTCTACGGTTTCTCGATCATTTGGCGTGGCCAGTCAGTGTTTACATGTGGCGCAGTTCAAGGTTAATCGTGACTCTCTTCTCTCTAAGAACGAAACATTAAAAAATCTTCTCTATGATGTAACGTCTAAGGTTGTTATTCAGTGTTGAGAGATAAATAATTACCTCTGCGGTAATGGAGCTTAGCTTCTGTGGGATGTTTGCGATCTTTTGCGGCGTTATGCTGTTCGAAGTTGACGCCTTGCCTTTGCTGAAAGAATATGATATTTGGGGCAGCGGAAATGAATTGGGTTATCAAAATTTTAGTGTTGCTGGCGCTTTAGCTTCAGGACGAAGTGGTAGAGGTAAGTCTACTTGTACTTTGTAGGAAGGTCTTAAGAAAAGTTCTTTGGGAGGTAATTATTATATTTTTACTTTATTTCCAGTGCTGAATTTCTTCCCTATACCAGTGGAGGAAGAATGCTTAGCCAATGACGGAAGAAGAAAAGGTAAATTTTATAAATCATCGTCAATTGAAAATCTTATTAATAAAAAAAATTCAACACTTTTATAAATAGACCACTATTAAAAATAACGATGAAAATATAAGCTTTTGAAAATTACAGGAATTTGTATGAACACCTATGAATGCAGAATACAGGGTGGTACTTCTTATGGTTTCTGTGCGATGGGTTTTGGTGTTTGCTGTGTCTGTAAGTCAAAATATTAAGAAAAACGCATTTATATATAATTTGCGATTTTCGTAGTTACAGCGACCTGCGATCAAGACATCTACAACAACATCACGTACTTTGTAAATCCCCACTTCCCGGACCCAGACGTGAATATGACCGAATGCAACTTAAAACTAAGAAAAATCGATGAAGAGATTTCGCAGATTCGATTAGATTTTATCCACTTCAATTTGGTGAGGATTACATTATTTCTGCAATGAAGCGTTGGACTTATTTTTGCGTTTGTTCTTTGTTTAATAAGGGCCAACCTAACAGGAATACTGGGGATTGTGAAGAAGACATTTTCACTATGAAAGGAGGGAGTTCTAGAAACCTAATTCTGTGCGGTTTAAATAACGGAGAGCACGGTAAATAAATTAATTAAATAAATATTCAGGATCTAGTGTAAACGCTCCTCGTGCTGATTTTTGATCGATCTATTCTTTTGTGTCCAACATTGTCAACAGTGCTAGACTTATAAAATAAAGAGCAAGATTATAATTCTCATTTCCAGTTTATTTCGATGTCGACAACGTAGACGAGTCCATCACCATAAACGTCAATCTCAGCAGAAAGATAGCTTCTAGATTTTGGGAAGTTGTGGTCACTCAGATCCCATTTTCGCAAAGGGCTCCTGCCGGTTGTTTGCAATACCACACCGGCAAGACGGGCTTCATAAGAACCATGAACTTCGCCGAGAACGGTCGCCATCTCGCGAATCAAGATTACAACGTCTGCATCAGACAGGAGAGAGGAACCTGCAGCATCGTCTACGAACCGTGCGATGACAATTCCTTCAAAATCGGTCCAAATTCAGCTGGGGATGGTATTGTGTCGTTGATGCAGGTTACCATGGGTAATCCATCCAACGAAACAAACGTGGAACAAACAGAAAACGTGGACGAAGGGTCTGGAGATGAACCCATGCAGGTGGAAGTTGGGGAGAATAGAAGTAATGTGGAGATTTGTATGGATAAAGTTGTGATGCCGTGCGATTCCGAGGACTTCCTAATGGTAAGTTTAGATTCATGATAATTTTGAATTCAATCAGCGATAAGTTTAAACATTTTTATAGCCTGGGGACGCACCTCCTGAATACTGCAGCATTGCTAGGTGCGGCAACTCTTTATGTCCAAGGGGACAAAATCCCTGCAGAATTGAGACCAGCGTCACACCTTTTACAATCGGGGTGCATTTCGGCCCATCTGCTAGGGCGTCCAGTCCAGACGATAACATAGGAATGTGCCTTGTGTATCAACAGTTACGTTGTGTGGAATGATTTTGCGACCTAATTTTTTCTTTGAACTAAACGTAGAATTAGTTACCATTGTTAGATCAGTTGTTAATTCGGAGTTATCAAGTTTTTCCTTTAAGATATTTTAGCGTAGAATATAGCCTAGTCATCTTGTAGTATATGGTAAGGTTTGTTTGTAGGGCTTCCCTTATTTATTTTGTTTTTTTGTATTTTGTAAATAATTTATGCATATTTCTAGAATGAGTTTTTCGTGATCAATTTTGAAGGCGACTAACTTCTATGCAGTGCTTTTTATCATGTTTTGTATTAATGTATTTGAAAATAATGTTATTATGCTAGTCATATTGATTACTCTCCTAATTTATTGTATTACTACATTATGGATCTAATTGGTCAAAAATAAACTATTTATTTATTGTAAATGTTTGTAATCTTGCCGATTAAATCATTATTAACCAATTTATTTTCAAACTACAAAATGAAAATTTAACAATACAAGCGGTTCCCCAAAAGGGGGCTAAAGGAATACTACTGATACTATCGTATAGTACCCTCGAAATAAATAAAACGTCGTTCAAAGTTTTTTGGTATTGCATATACTTGTATAAGAGCTCATAAATGTGCAGCACTGCAGCAGATTAAAAAACGAAAGACCCATGGATTCGAAGCTTTTTGAGAAGGACCAAGCGAATTTTTTTTTTTATCATTTTGCTGCGATGTACAAAGTTTTGCTCCAATAGTTCTTACGAGCATAGGAGTTAAGTTGGTGGTTTAAATAAGGAAACATAAAAGGAATAGAAACAAACACCATCGTTCATCGTTTTCGATTTTATTATTTTTATTTATAACATTATCAACCACTTTTATATGTTAAAAATTCTTTTATACATAGGTAATAAATACACCCAACAAACTTAAAAACCGTTTTCTTAATTTTCCTCTTAACTCGATATTTACATCACTCCGAAAAGGGGGGTCTGGTCAGCTTATGTAACAGGTAGGTATTATAATTAATTTAAATTAGCTTTAGAATGTAATAAGATGAGAAGTTGTATGTAAGTATATTACTATGTTATTTGTTTTTTTTTTTCCGAAAGAGAAAGTATTTTTCTATTATGTACTAAATAATCGAATATATATGTACAGAGCGTAAATATACAGCTGGTTGATTTTTTCATTGTATATCCCTTATTTCTCTCAGAATTAAGGTTTCTTTTGTTCTTTTCTAAACTGGACGTCCCTTATTATACTGTATATTTAGATTAGGTTATTATTACTATTAAAGGGTGTGGGGTGGGTTATTTCCATGGACTCTGAAGATTGCACCTGTGTCAATGGAAATTTCTGAAAACAAGAGTTATTTTCTGACATGAGGTCCAATTGGAGTCGTGGAAAAACTAAAATAATATACAAAATGTTATTAAATATTATAAATAAATTATTTGAAAATATGGTTTCACGTGTTTTTGATTCAAATTTCACTTCGCGAGCCATCTTGGCCTGATTTTTTGAGTTTTTCAACCTTTAATTTACACTTTCCGGAAAAGCTTACTACGTTCAGAACACATCAGAAAATGCCTAGAAACAATAACCAAAAGATATCATTTATGGCAAAAGCTATGCAAGGAAAGAAAAAAAATACTCTCGGAACTTCGCCGATGACGCCCGGTAGGCACGCCTCCAGTTTCAAAAAATCCCAACTCACAAAGGCACAATCTTCCGAGTCCACGGGCATGACTCAACCTATAAGACACCTTTTCATTTTTTGCCATGAAAATGTATGTATGTGCAACAAAAAAAAATACCACCTTTATAAAATACATGATGTGTTTATATTACAACAGGTTTCAAAGAATTTAAGTATTCATCTTTAATTTAAATACATTTTTTACTTGAAAAGTCATCGTTTTCAACGTCGAAAAACATATACCTACAACATGAAATTTTTGTGGGGATAATCTTTATTATAAAAAAAAATTTGTTTAATGTACCTAAAATTTTGAAGCGGTATTCCCAATACTCACTTTGAGTTTTTTAAGATGAGCACTTCTCTCTAAAAAAATGATCGTTTCATTTTTAAAATAATAGAAAATGAGTAAAGAAATAATCAGGAAGTATTGTAATCCTAATGTAGGTGTACATAGGTTGCTTAAAAAATTATAATAAAAAATTGTTACTAATATACATCCTGTGTTACTAGTAATTATTAAAAGTTACATTTAGTTGAAAATTTACATTAGTGAATCTTTCGTATAATACAGAAGAACTAGTAACACAGCCTATATTTCGCTTTGTAAATATGTTATTATTCACATTTTCCCTTGGTACCAGCATAAAATGGGTATTATTTAACTTTTATAGCGTTCCTATTGTGATAATTACAATAATAGAATAGGTAATTGTAATTAATAATAGCTTTAATAGTATTAAAACAATTATTACGTTTACAACTAGATGATGGATCAAAATTACTTCAAGATTGTTGTAAAGCAAAAAGCTCGGAAGGACAACTTTCGTTTTAATTTTTTTGCAAAATCAACGAATTTATCGTTGAGATCGTATAATACGCAAAACCAATCATTTGATTACTTATAGGAAATGAGGCAAAAAGACACATTTTGGATTAACATATCATCAATAGCCATAGAAAATATCCATCCATACATCTAGTAACTCTATAGCTATAATATATATTAAAATATTTATTCTAACTGTGTATCACAATTTATTTTTTTTTTATTTCTTTGTATAATAATAATAATGATAATAATATGTATATTAATTAGATATTACGTTATATACTTTAAGGTATTTATATAACAATTGTTGCTTTAAATCGCTTGGTCCAAAAACGAGCATTTTCGGTTAATAAAAACGTACTTGAAAGAGGGAGATAGAGAAACAATTGAAGATATCGTAAAGTATACCTTTGCTTACCTAATATGTATGCCATTTCTTCTTTTGCAATTTTTTCCTTATTTACACAGTAAGTAAGATTATTGTTTCAAGATATTTTACTGTGGCGGTTATTTGTATCTATACAGTAAGATCGCAAAGTATTACCCCCCCACGCCCCTTTCCACTAACTTTTGCAGAAGCAGAGCAACATTTAACATGTATTTTTACGTTTTGGAAAGGCAATCGCAAGAAAAATCTAATAATAGCACATATACCGGGCGTTCGTTTGAAAACTTCCCACCCTGAATTTCTGGAAAAATTTCCTGAAACACGTATCGAAGGGGAGAACTTTTTATGCAAAAATTCACTCACCCATTTGAACCCCCTACCCTTAAAGGTTATCCCCTTAAAAACCTTAAATGGAAAGGGGTACCGCATTTTCCTAGCCAATTTTATATAACAACAAAAAGTAGATCACCAAACCTTTACTGCTGCACATTTTCACTTATTTCTTAAGTTAAAGTTAAAAAACACATGTGATATCGTTGGATTCGTCTTTCCAATAATGTAAGAAATTTAGAAGAAATTCTATTTAAAATAAGAGAGTTGACGTCACTTACAGTGATACCGGAAATGTAGTTGAACTGCCAATTATGCCAAAAGTTAGCTCACGAAAAAAAATTTTTTTTTAAACACTAGCTTCTACCGTTCAAAAGAATAGCAAGCGGAGAGGACGAGGGGTACATTAGAAGCTGTATAATATGTATTTTCTTATGTGTCGTTTATATACACCCAAAAATGAAATTTAAAGATACAGAACAATAATATTTTGAGCTAAAAGTTTTAATACTAGCACAACCGACCATAAAATCTAAAAGATTCTCGAGAAAAACCAGTAAGTATAACATTTGAATTATTTTTAAATTTTAAACAAAATGATCGTCGTGTATACGTAAATTTGAATACAATTAAAGGGATTTCGGTACATAATCTAACAATATTTGTAAAATAATGAGTAAGAAAAGAATTTTTTTAAATTCTATGATCAACAGCACTCAATACCATTCTTTCTCGAACAATAAGAGATGCCCTCGTAGTTCTGAATAAATCAACACTTAAAATTTCCAAGTTAATAGCTATTAAAGTGTTGCGATTCAAAAATAAAAAGGTCTCTTATTTCGTATTTAGGGCAGCTTATGAATTCATTTTGAATGTTACGACATAAACAACATTGGTCCCAAGTAACGACCATGTTCCAATTATTGAATGTAATAGATATGGTTACGTGATAAAATTTTGATACACGAGATTTTTTTTTTGGGAATTGTATAAAAAAACCTACCCTCGTGTATAAATAATAAAAAAATAATAAAATATAGTAAAATAAAATATAATTTCATCGTATATAGTAGACTTAAGATATTGAGGTATAACATTTCGTTAAAATACGTTATTAACAATATTATTTTAAATTTAAATATTAAATTGTGCATATTTATTTTAAATTATTTTCCTTCATATTTTTTTTGAAGATATTTAATTATTATTATTGATAATTTAATACTTTGGTAATTTAAGCTTTTATTTTTGGTTTTGTATTTAGTATTATTTTTTTCTCTGCATGTTTCTGAGATTTATAGCAGAAGAATGAGCATGATTCTTTTACTTCATATGAGGTAAGACTGTTTGATAAATTAAATGAAACCAATTTAGTGTAAGAATAGTGACTTGCGTGAGAGATTGTTAATGGATTTCCAGCTTCTTAAACTCACGGAAGCAATTCTGGACGCAGTGAGTAGAAGGGAAAACGGTGGAAATTGTCTCTGGATTTTGGCCGCGCCTTTGATACCGATGCTGGTACGAGGAACTCCTCTACAAGATACAAGATGAAATTGAAAATTAGTCCCGGGTTCATTATCTCTCCGACAGGTCGTTTGTTTGTTGTCGAGTTCGAGAAACAGAAGCCTTATGCGGGGTGAAGTTTCCCAGCGCTTACTTCTCGTTCAAGAGCTGTTCAATCTGTTCACCCATAACATCTCAAAATCACCACGCATTGAACTGGCAACCTACGTTAGTGACACCGCCGTCTACTCTACGTGTAAAGACCAGCAAATGCAAATCGCCATGGAATATCTAAGCATCTGGATCACGAAGTGAACGCTTCAGACTAACAGCAATAAATATGTCGCAGCCCGTTTTACTAGCAAATTTGAGACTTATGAAACAATGTTGTCGTCGGGCTTGGAATACATTGGCCAAGTACCTAGGCCTGGGTATGAATAATGGATAAACCATGTCAGGAAGGTTCAGAAGAAGCTATTAATTTCACCCATTAGACCGACCAGCGTGCTTCACCTTCGTGGCTCCATCCTGAAACCAGTTCTCACGCATGAGGCACTGATATGGTAAGCTATCGTTGAATACTACCTAAAAAAACGGAAGATATTCCAAAATAAAGTGTTGCGCTAACGATTACCACATTGTGGTTTGTGGGTAGCAGAGACCTAAGAAAAACTCTACAAATTCAATGGTCGAAAGAGTATCTCCGAACCCTCTCCAACAACACTTGAGAGTGAGCCGAAGCTAGTGTTAATCCATTGGTCGGGCTGGTGGTAGAGTCTCCAGACCGTCGACTACCATGACCGGCTCAGTTCTGGCCAACAGTTCTGGCGGCGAAATGGAAGCCGTTTTATGGAAGTTTGGAACAAGGGCCTCGGTCCAACTCCAGAAAAAGAACGTGGACCTTAGACGGAACAGTGATAATTTTTTTTAGGTGTCCAATCGCCCCTTCTAGGGGTTTTATCCAACGCCTCACTATTTGAACGAGTATCATGGAAACTACGGCAAATATTAAAAAATACATTTTTCACTATTTACCTAGTATTAAATGATAACTTTCCATCATCCCAATCTTTTTCAAATTAAACATTTTTATTTGATAAAAAAATTAAAAAGAAAATAATCCAATTTGCGGAAAACATTATTATCGTAAGTCTATTGTTATCGGATATGTATGTCGTTGTTCCCGTTTTGGTTTCATGATTGTTCTAAGATGCTAATCAAATTTAATCCAGGTTAGTAAGCGCTTCGATATCACTCCATTGTTTTGTTGACCGTTCTCAGCATTTTAAGGATTTGTTTATAGATATGTTCTTATCAAATTGCTGGAAGTGGAAGTATATCTCGTCATTGGATTCTTGGAGCGGACATCGTTCGAGTGATGTTTAAAATTTGGTACCAACGAATGAAAAAGTTAATACAAAAAAAAATGCTAGACGTTGTTCCCGTTGCGTTTAAAAATAATTAATTTTTAATTTTAATTAGGCATTAATTATTAAAATTATATTCCTCTCCTGTCATCTAGATTGTTTTTAAAAGTTTAAATTATTTAATTAATATTTTAAATTTGTTAAAATAAAAAAAATAAATATGATGAAATCATTTCATCGAATTGGAAAGCAGATGATTTGTAATTCCCTAGCAAAGAATTTCCCGATATAACATAGGTACGGATTAAAAGGTGTTATCCTCATCAAAATTCGAGGGGTGAATCCCGAATTGAAATTCATGTCATAAACTTTTAAAAACTTTCGGAGCATTGCATCTTTGGCATGCCTAAAATACATTAAATGTTTTAAAAGAGATTGTGAGAGCTCCGTCAAACTTGAATAAAAATTTAAAAAAATTATATTTTAGTGTTTTTTTTTTTGGGAATAATGGGATGAAATCGGCGGTGAAATTCGTATCGCAATTATAAAAATATTAAAAAAATCAGGCGCTGTATTAATTATTTGAGAGTGCAAAGAAGATTAAGGTGCTTATTTTTCTGTGCAAATTGCAAGTGAACACTCCGAAAACGGGTGAATGAACAGAATTACCACTGTTCTTACACTAAATTAGTCTATAAACCCACAAAGTTTCATCCGAATTGGAGGCTATAAATTACCGGTGTCGTCTTAGAGGAGCTGCATTTCCTGAAACTCTGAGCTGCCAAAACGACATTCTCAACATAATTAAAAAAAAATTGTTGTGGCATTTTTTGGCTTTAGAAATTCTGATTATATTCACAAGGAACACATTTTGAAGGAATCATTATTGTAAATCTGATCAACACAATTTTAAAGTTCCCAAATCATGCTCATTACTTTTGCTATACAAACCTCGTATAAATTTAATCTATTAAATTTAACCTCTATTAAATATAACTATAACTAATTTGTATATGTGTATATATATACGTATAGTACAATTATCTAATAATAATATCGCGTTTTAGTAATTAATTAATAATTTTATAGATAACAAAGAGTAAAATCTTGTTTTCATGTTCTTAATAATATGTAATATCTTACAATCCCAAATAACTGCAAATCTTATAGCAAGTATGTAAATTATTACACTTACATAAATATGTATACTTATACATTATGTATTTATATTCTTTTAAAATGCTGTACAATCTCCTACCCGAATTAAGTATTTATTTAAAATCTTTGCTGGATATTATTTATCTACAAGGTTTCCTTTTTGTCGGTTGAGATTCTTGAATTCTGGCGATATTGTTGTATTTGCTCAACGATTAATTTCTCCTTTCAAATCTATTTAATAGATATAGGCATTCTTTTTTTTTTAACTTAATGGAAGTGGAATCAGTTTAACATGCTTAAACATGCCTTAAAAATATAATAAAAATATTTTACACGAAACATTTAAGCTAATACGTACCGTAGAAAACAAAACTTTTAGATTTCTTCCCTACGTTAACTAACTAAATTTATACCGATTTTAACTTAATTTCCCGTAATCGTACATCAAACGATGCTCTCAGTTTGATCATTAAGTTTTGGTCGGAGATTTCAAAGTCGTATAGCATTGGCCTGATTCTTGGGAGAGGTTCACTTGCGACGTGGCGAACTCGATTTTCAGCGGCTTCCCAAGGTTGTCCAAGTTGGGATTCTTCTCCAATCCGACGCCGTTAGGATTTAGCGAGGCCGTTAAACCCAAACCCATGGCACCTATATCGAAATACAGAACACGAAATGAAGTCCTATTGATTGGAATGTTAATAAGAGTAGAATCGAAGCCGCATACTCACCAAGACGGCGTTTTTAATGCTTTTTTAAACGTGAAATAAAGAAATTTACATTTAATTTGTACAGGGAAAGCTATTGTGAAGTTAATTGGATATACAGCGTAAATAGAAAGAAATGAATTTTGGAAATTACAAACGTTGCTAATATATACAGTGTAATTTTTTTAAATATGACGAATAGCTCCTTTTCAGTGTTATCAAATATCTCAGCAGCTAGTAAAACATTTTTTTTTTATTTTTTCAATGGGAACGCGAGATTTTTTTTAAATATAACTTGGTAGGTTCCAGAGTTTTGAATATATAAAAATATTATCTGACTAATATATTAATTTCCTTGGTTTTTCTGATGTAATTTTTGAAAAATGTAACCCCTCTAAGGACTCGAAGCTGACATCTCCCGTTTAACGGACAGGCCACACTACAGGATCTTATGCCGGGAAATCTTATATTAATTAATTAGTGTACTTGTCCTTAATAAAAATGTGTCAATTGAGATGTTATAATAGCTTCGTTTGCGGTGACAATTCGGAGTTTGTTCAGAATATGTCCAGGATAATAATTAGCACTTCTCCGAATTAGGCCAGGATTTTGATCTACTGCGAACGACCAACAGATATGATCGTAGACCATCCTATGGTGACTATGTGATAGACCACAAGAGACAGGTTTAATCACGCGCGTAAGGTATTCATTTACATAACAATTTCGAAAAGTTTGTGAATTTAGAGGCAGTAACTAGATAGTTACTATAAGAAAATAATTAAACCGCAACTAATATTTTTGGGTTTATAGGAAGATTATAGAAAAAAAAAAATAAAAGTCTTAAAAGGATGCTTGAAGAGATATCAAAACATATTTAGAGTAGAACGAAGCGCGGAAAATCAGCTGAAAATTGTGAAAATCGATCGAAACATTTACAGCAAATAAATGAAAATTTTAGGACGTACACGCAATATTAATCCTGTTATCATCCGAAACAGTAGATGTAATAACAGAAAAGGAAAATGTTATATTTGAGACAATTCTTGACGTTAGAGATAGAGATAGATAACAACAAAACTTATTCATGGCGAGTCTAAAAAGACATTTGTAACCGTTGCTGTGAAACAGACATCAGGAAAAGAAAGATAAGAGCTGATGTTCTACTTGAAGAATTAGAAGTGATCGTAAGGAATATTACGGAGCTGGAAAATATTATTTGAGAAGAGATACGTTTTATTACAGCAGAAACTAGTAAGGAGGATATATCTTTGGTTTTATACAGTGCAATGTTGTTTTCCTTCACGATTAATTGCAGAATTGAATTTTGTGCGTTTCAAAGAGTGAATTGCGTTGGGAAATCATGGATTTTCAATGTTATAGAACAATTTTTTCTGGAGTAGCCATTTAAGAGCAGTGAATAAAAAACGGCTGAAATAATCTGTAGTGTTAATTAACAAATTGTGCTGTTTGAAGGGAACCATTGTGCTCGAGTTTGTTATAGAAATAACATTTCTATTTATTTTTTAAAATGGATCAGATTACTTCATAAGAGCTTAATTAATTTTCTTCATGTTGATATGGTGGTTAAATATATGCGATGCGAGTGCTGAATTATCCAGATAAACTTCTTTCGAATCTGGACTTTTAAGATGAAATTTTAGCTGCAGCAACCTACTTTCTAGAAGCATCTTTTATAGCACGCCTAGAAGCATTTCCACGGTGTGTTTAATTGACAAAATTACAAAATTGCATGTCGTTTCGTACATATACGATCGACAATCAGCACCTTGCTTACCATCTCAGTTTACGCGGTATGTACAGTATTATCGCAATGAGCTGGTGTCTGAAAAGTGGATATGGAGAAGGGGTCCAGTTAAGTAGTGTGCTAATTTCGCTGAATTCACGTCATTATTTTTTTTTGCAGGTTTCTTTAAAAAACAAAATTTCAAAGCAATTCATTGGACGTGAGATCAATAACATTGTACTCGATATGTTGGAAAACGCAGTTGTATTGTTAAACGAATCCACCATAAGGAGGGCACAAATTTGAGCATTTATTTTTTAACAAAGAAATGTTGCTTTGTATCGTTATTGCAAAATAAATAATTTAATGATTTTGGCTTTTTCTGGCTTGTGAACTAGTTACTCCAGCAAAAAAAAATTATACGACAGTTTCATTCAGAATGTTGAAGTCCATCAAGTTATATTAAAAAATACGGTGTTGCCACTTAGAGCTTGTTTTAGTAGCTGCTGGGATATTTGGCGACATTGAAAATAATTTATCTCCAATTTTTCTTAGACAAGCAATTTCCTACAATTTTGCTTTTGAACGTACTAGTCTATCCTTTCAAATAAAAAAATAGACCCTAAGTCGGCTTTAAAATTTTAATATTTTTTACACATAATTCATGAATACGCTGTATATGCAAGTTTTTAAAACATTTAAAACAACATATTTTTACAGGTGGAAGAAGTGTGATTAGTTTCTTTCTTGGATCTAGATAGCGTGCAATCTTATAATTATAACACAACAAAAAAAAAATAATTCTCCTTATTATACATCATCACATACAGCGTGCTATAAATAAATAAAAAAATCGATGTTTTAATATTTACTTATGTATATTACTTTTAAAACACGCTGTACGTTATATAATAAGGATTGTCACACAAAAATACTTAGAAGAAACTGTGCAAATGTAATAAGTAATTAATGTTATAAACAATGCTCTTACAGACAACTAAAATGATCAAAAATTTGATGCTACTTGCTAAAGTAAGTTATTATAATACAGTAAATGATGTATAAATGCAAAAAATCAAATCAGAAAATGCATGTCGGGAAATCATTTTTGCCTCTACATATACAGGAGGTTTCCCGAGACAAAACCAGGGGGAATAGGGTAGCTATTTCTGAAAAAACCTACTAACTAAACAAATTCTATTCTACGAAACCCATTTCCTCTTTTTATAGCGGCCTAACACGTACAAATTATGTTTTGGAATAATTTCGTTTGTCTTTCGCTCTAATTCTACATTAGCATCTACTGAATAGGCTCGCAACGGGTGGATATCATTTGTTTTGATTTCAGCCAACAAAGCTGTACTTGACAGTTCGCTAAAAAACAATTCCAAACAGTTGCTGAGGTTCTTGCAACTGACAGCTCGCGTTATGTGATGGCCATTGTAGCGGACCACGCATAACTTCATTCATTAATTTCGAGGTTGTTTCTTGTTTTTTTCTTAATTTAGGCTAAACGAAACGGATGTTATTCTTAAGACTGGGAGAATTAAATAAGGTTGAACGAGTTACTTTCTATTAATTATCAACTTATTAAATGAGCACAATGTCGGCTAACTTAAATGGGAAAATTTCAATTTGCTAGCTTATATATCTCGTCGTAGTTATCATTCACACTTAATAAAATGTGATCAAACCGCATGATTTTCCATTGTTAATTAACTATTTTTATTACTTCCTCTTAATAGAGCATAATGAATGCAGATGGAAAATTAAACTTGATTGACGTTAACTACAAAACAATGGAAACAAAGGGAAAAATGTTGGAAGAAATCGTAAGGTGTTTATGAATAAGTACGGAGGATGCGTAAAACAGAGACCAGGAGCACCGCAAAAATCGGAATTTGATGATATTTCTTTTTGCACTAAAGAGAGAAGAATAGAATCACTCCGGAAAAGCTTTTCAGCTGAAGAACTATAATAGTTGTATAGGGGCCCGTGGAGAAAGAACAACGGAAAATTTTTTAAAGGAAGTCACTCAAATAACATCTACCAGAGGAAAAAAAAAACTGGGACAAGTATTGCAGTCCTCCTAAGAAAAGTTTCAAATTTAGTGAAGTTGAAGCATTATCATTATTTGTGGAAGCAAATTTAAGTAAGAAATTAAGAAATTTAAGTACACAAAGTACTAAAGGAGAGCCACGTTAGGAAAACGACGGGATAGCTTCTATTAGACACTGTACACCTATAAACTTTTGTTTCTAAATGGAAACAGTCGAGCTTATTGCTGTTACTGCAACTTCAACTAGATCAGCACAAAAGTGACATGTTTGTGGAGCATCTCCAAAAGAAATGAACCGGCTAGATTATTTGCTCACTTTTACACTCGTGGATTCGTTTCTTCGAATTTCTTCTTCGCGACGCCTAAAAACTTTACATCAAAAATAGCAAGTGTGCGGACAAACAAATAAAAATCTATTGGCACCAAGAAAGTGCAAAATTCAAAAGGACTCTAGAAAAAAAATGGATGTTCCAAAAACCGAAGGAAGCGCTATTGCTAATGATTGGATACTCTTTGTTGTTTTTTTAAGGACGCGGAAGTCTTCTCTCAAATTATGAACGTTGATAAGGATATTATCGAAAGGCTTCACGTAGTTTTGCAGGAAATTGATACTTATGCCAAAGAAACAGCAAAAATATTGATTCTTGGTATTTTATTCCGATTTTTGTCCATAATAGCCATCAACTGTCGTTGTAAATTTACATAAACGCTTTTTATAGCGTGGCTTATGAAAGAATTATAAGCATTCTTACAGAATTTTTCCCATTTAACAAGCTTTACATTGCACACATGTACATACGTACGCATTTTTAGAAATTGATAAAATTAATATAAATATTTCGACTATTACGGTGCCATTCTACACAGTTTCCACCGAGAAACGTCATCAAAAGAAAACGTGTATTAATATAACTTAGTGCTCAGCCCTTTTGTGACTCCATTATATAGCTTCAATACAATCGAGACGTCGTATAGTTGAATTTCCTTCCTTTTTGGCGCTCCTTTGTGTCGAAAATATGTCAACACGATGTAATTTCTCAGCCGTGGAGAAATATCTTGGTGAAATAATGCGGCGGGACGGTTTGTTAACTAACGCGCGCAGTAGTATTGTCGATTTCAGTGAAAAGGGATATTGTATCGCGTACCTACGAATCAAATTATGTAGTTTCGTAAGTCTGTATTGAATCGGGCCTGGTAATAACGTAGTAAATCGGATATACGTATTATTTTCGATGTAATTACGCCGGGATATTCGAAGTAAAAGTAGATCCAGCCGAATTTTGGATGTAAATTCGGGTCTTCTAACTATTTAATTAATTCCTAGCAATATTCATAAATAAAACTAATAATATATTCGACATTCGGTTCATGCACTAACAAGTGTACATCTTCATTCTTTATCCGTCAATATGAAATTATTAAGGTTCCGTATCCAAACACCATTATTGAAATTAGAAATTTCATGCATTGAAATTTAGGAGAGGTGATAGATTGATCAAATTACTTGAAGATGGTCATTCTTGCGTTCGACGTTGAAACCCAGACTATTTCAATAAAAAGAAAGAAAATCGGGAGCTATCAAAAATCAAGAAAAATGCGATGTACGAATATAATTTGGCTCTTGTCAATAAATCATGGAAATCCTGAATTTCCTTGGTATTTCCAAAGTAATTGTTTGAGGAAAATTTCGTTTCGGTATGGAATCGAACCTGACATCTCCCATTTGCCGGACTGGCTTGCTTACGCGGGCCTTGATGCTAGGAACATTCACTTTTTAAGATCTGGGTGTTCAGGTTTGATTCTTTACAGGGACAAGGAATTTCCAGTTTTTGTATATTGGCAAATTGTATTAAAATTTGTTATCGAAAGTATCATCGTAGGGAAAAAATGTACACTTTTGTTCTTACAGATGATAGCACGGATCTACTATACATTTTTGTTATTACAATTATCCGAAGCAAATATTAACACCTTAAAGAACAGAGTTAATCGTCGTTACTAATCTGTTAACGTTGGAAGAGATTAGTTATAACGCATATTATGTATATTTTATTTGAAGTTTAAAAATACAAATTAAAGAAGCTTCTAGAGGACATTATTATTGATACACAGTCACTGAAAAGAAGACATTAGCTTCCCCTGTTAGATCCTGTATCGCGTATAAGAAAAATTGCATATTATATTGTAAGGCTTTTGGAAGAGCGCCCTTGTACTGGGAAGAGGTTCCCGGGTATCAAATTCAGATATCAATTAAGTTTTATAGCTTTTGCCGAAACTTATCTTGAAGGGGAAAACGCAAGATTATATGTAAATTTAGCACGAAACGCTGCTTAAATTTAAATGAAATATTAAAAATATGAAGCTTTATTTTATACTTACGCCTTCCCATTGCACTTACTACAATAAATAACCTAACAAGTAACAGCATGAAAATAACAATTTTTTTCATTAGAAAACTAAGATCAAGGCGCAAACTAAGAAGTTTGGCGAATCAACTCAGATGGATTTCCACAGCATCATCTCCCGACAACCGCATTATCCTCGGCCGGAAGTTTGGTAACCCTATAGGCGTAGCTAAATCGTGTTTTACGTCGTCAGCATTAATATTTGCAATCATTTTCTATCTTCTTAACTTAAAAAATGCTTCGTTCGAATGCATGCTATCAAAAATTTTATGATATTCCACAATATTATTTGCATCTTTCATAGAAACCGTGTTGAGATTATGTAAAAGCATGAGAAACTTAAAGAAAAATGAGATAAATTGAAAATCTTTAAAAATGTTATAAATGTTGTTTCTAATTTGTGTAAGTTAACGTTTTAAAGATAATGTGCACACTCGTTGCGATTGAACCATTTAATTGTTTTAATATCGTTTCCTACATCCAATTGGACTAAACCGAAAACTCGAAAATCTGCGTTCGTACTTCGTCATTTTTGTTGAAAAATCATTTAGCTTCAATGGAATAGGCTGTGTATTATTTGGGTTGTGTATTTTTGCAACTCAAATTACTTCCAATATTTGCTTTGCCAATTTGTCCTGATAAGTAACGAAGTATTCTACCGTCGAATGCGATTTCCTAATTTCCCTAACCTATTTCGTTTCTTCAAGCACATTTATTTATTTATCTTATTTCTTCCTTTAACCCTCATTACCTTCTTTAACATGCCACGTTTACATAACTCAAAAACAAAAATGTATAGCAGAAGATATTTTTCATAGCATTTCAACTTCCAACTTATTACGTTGAAATAGTCCAGGATTCTCAGAAAAGTCAACCCTCTAATAGAGAATAAGATCCACAGTTCACAATCGATATAGAACAAGCCATCTAAACTAAAACGAGAAAGAACAACAGGAGCAACATCCATTAAAAACAAAAGAAAGAGCGCAATATCTACCAGCAGCTCTAATTCCTGTTAATTTCCGATGTTTTAGTGCCGTTTGACCGTAAATTGGAATTACGTCGCTCGTTATCTGCAAAAAGTTTACCTTCTGAGCTGAATTTTATCTCGTTCGCCGGTGAGGAACGAACCAAAAAGGGTAGCAGAAAAAATATAAACGCAGAACTAAACTAGAAAAAAAGCAAAAGAAAAAAACAAGAAAAAACAACAAAACAAAGGAAATTTACCGGAAGAAAAGAAATAGAACCGAGTGGGAGTATAAAATCGGGTTAGTAGAGGATGAGTGGGGTTAGAAAAGAGGGAAGAAAACAAAGGAACTGACTTTGATGTATGCACTGCTTGTATAGGAAAGGAAACGTCATAAGAAAGAGCATCTTCTATACGGTAGAAAAGACTATTGTTTTGGAACTAGTAAGTTAAGGGGGAGCTTTTAAAACCAGATGGCGATATTTCTTTTAATGGGCTATTTAGATTTGTCAGTAAAATTAATTAGAAATCAATAAGACTCCTTTTCCTTAAAGGTAACATGATAAATGGAAAAATAGTCGAGGTGCTGGGTTATTCATACATTTCGAAGATCTTTTTTTTTATCTATTCTTCAGAGAAACGAACATTGATTTAGACATCTTTCTCTTTAGAAACCTTTTTCCGTTAGCTTATACAAAAATATATTGCCATTGAGGTTTTATTCTGGTTCCTTTTAGACTGCAATTGTACTTTTAAAACGAAAGGTTTTGTTTGAATTTTCTGATGATTTTGCAATTAACTCGTTTAAAGAAGCTTATCTGCGAAGCATAAACTGGATATATCTTTAATTTTTTTCTAAATATTTTTTTCCATTTTGTTGTGTGAAGTATAAATTTATAAAAAGAAATAAATAACAAATATTAATTTAAAATGTAAAATATCGTTTTGTCTACTCAAAATAAGGTTTACAGCGTTTGGTTCCTTGGTTGCATGAGAGGGTCTAATAAGTTGCAATATGGCTCGTTTCAACAGGAGATAATGCCCCATCCTACAATGCTCTACAAAATCTGAAATATTAGCAATTCTTTGATAATTTTATTTATTTGGAAATAAAAAAAATGAGAGGAAATAGATCCAAATTTTAGAAGTGGAAGCAACCATTAGTTGTTACTATGTCTCTTTTATCACTTGTGACGATTAAATGTCTGCAAAAAAAAGCTATTGTAAGTGTTGAAATCACAGAACGAGCTGTTTTATTGGTTAAAAATTAAAGTATCAAATTATGTTGAATGTAATCTTAGTTTGTAATGTTGGCTGCATGCGTATAAGAGGCCACGTAAGTTTGATTCATTCTTGAGGGCACTGGATTAGATATTTAGAAACAACAAAGCTGTGCAGGAAACAATACAAACCAAACAATATACACAGATACATTGAGATTTCAAAAAAAAAAAAAAGATTAAACACATATTGCTACAGGGATAGATTAATAAAGAAAACAAGGATAAGAGAAAGAAAGGCAAAAACATAAATAACATGTAGGTGTAAGTATTGGGATGTAGAGAATAATAAAATATATAAATATATAATTTGAGATTCCTTACTAAAACATTTGCATTTTATCGCGATGATTTCTGTCCAACATTGGCGCAATTTCATCGTGATTTATACCTATGCCAGAAAAAGAGAAAAGAATAAAAATAGCACAAATTATAAAAAAGAAGTTATTTAGTTTATGTAGTCGTTAATTACTTATCACTATTATTTTCTGTTTTTTTTTTTAATAGGGGTTGCGAGGAAAATAGACCATTTTATTTTATTTTTTGCTGTTTTTTTAAAATTTATTTATATGTAAGCATAGTTACATATTCAAATATCTTCAATATGTTTTACTTTGAGTGAAAGGAGGCTTCGGTACAAAGATATAGTTTTTCTATTTTTGCTTTTTTTATTATATAAAATTATTCAATTTTAAAAAAATATTTTTTAAATATTTTTTTTTATGGAAGTACCAGCCGTTTGTATATTCTATATATTTATTTGTTTTATGCAGGTTCCGTGGTGTAGCGGTTATCACGTCTGCTTTACACGCAGAAGGTCCCCGGTTCGATCCCGGGCGGAACCAACTTTTGTCTTTTCTTCATATTATTTTTAATTTTTTTTTCGTTTCTTTATACTTCTTTTTATTCAACAAAGCAAACAACATAATTATTTGTAGAGACGAGAAACGTAAGTGCAGCGTAAGTAAGACCGCAAAGGCGCTTACGCCCCCAGTGTCATATGTGATTTCTACTACCGGCTCAAATTTCCGAGAAACAACATTTTACAAAAATATTTGAAGCTTATATAATTGTAAATGTTGTCGATTTCTGTTATGTACTTATCGCTATGTTAAATAATGTATTTATTACCTTATGTAGAAACGTAAGATTCCATTACATCCCGCTGTACGGTAAATCGCGCTTACGTCCCTCCAATCAGGGCAATAATGCTTGACTTAGGCGGTGATAAGAAAAGGTAATCTTACAACTTTAAAACATTTTGTGTTGCTTTACATGCTTTACATTTTAAACAAAATTTCGTAGAAAAACAATTTTTCAATTTTCTTTGGGAGCTCCTCAATCATACAGAGAAAAAATATTTTTCTCTCTATGATATAAAATTATCAATAAACAGTAGATTTTTTCATTTCAAATTCGCAGAATAACAATTTCCCGTCGTTATATTTCCTTTTTAGCATGGATCCTCTGGATCTCGACGGGAATTGTTTCAAAACTGTGCCGATAGATTCTAATATTAGAGACGAAAACGTCTACAGGAGCGTCAGAAAGGGCGGGGGAAATGGATGCCGCGAGTTTGGGGGTGCCCTACTGGAACATATTATTCAGTAAAACCAATTTTTTCCCATGCCGGTCGTAAAGGGCGTTGCGAGCAGCGTCGGGACGTGTCTAGCTGAACGATTCGGACAGATTCTGGTCGCGAAAAACAATAAAACATCTTATTTAAGATAGTGCTTGTCCTGTATCGCGACTATTCCAAAGTATACATTTTGGAAAAGGATAGGATGCTGTTGGGAAAGCTACGGAAGATGGGATGTTAGGTTTATGGACGTGGAAAGGGCAGAGAAGGATAACGGTTTTACTGTTTTGTTTTGTTGATTTTGATGCTATAAAATTTCGAAAAGGTTTGCGGAAAATATAGCATAGAACAATTAAAAAAAAAAAAATCAGAAGAGCATGTTTTGATTGAAAAGTATCTCTGTGTTTACTGCAACATTGGTTAAGTTGTACATTGGCGTGTTGTATTAATAATAACTATGACAAGTTGGATGTGTTTCAAGATGCTTTCTAAGGAAGTTATAAAATAAAAATGCAAATTTAGTTAAAGAATATGTGACGTAATTTAATATTGCTGAGAAAGTAAACATCCACTGAGTAGTTCCTTGGGTGTGCTCCTTATTATGTCCCTGCTTACTTGAATCGAAGTACTGTAGAAATTAACTATGTTTTGGGACTTCTTGGCATTGAAGCGGAAAAAATACGCAACCTTGAAAAAGAAGAAAACATTGGGAAGTCTGCCAAACTAGGTCACCAATATGATACCCGAATATGAAATTACTGAAGCAAATACAAATGTATCAAACAAAAAAAAATGTTTTGTTTCAAGACATCTGCCTATTTGAGATACTTGAAATGCTGTTGTAAAACGAACGATAATGTAATAATTTATTACAAAGAGCGACTTGGAATACAAATATTTTTTAAAGAAAAAAAAATATTTTATTTTAGAAATACAAGAATATTAACAGCAATAACATTGATAAAATACTTACAACAATAAGATCTTTAGCTTCTTCAAATTGGTTTCTTCAGTATTGTTTCTATATTCACTATCACCTACTGCCTTTGCTTTATCTACTTTTGTAGCCTTCCAGGTTTTTTTGCCACGATCGATTTCTTCATACAAATTCAAATTCTCGTCGCTATTTCGATTCTTGTAGTACTTGTCTTGATTTTTCTTCGTTTTATTCATGACAATTATTATTACTTCTACTTAGATCTTGCTTAGGTATTTTTTTGAAAACAGCTCCAAGGTCTAGTCGAAATAATTGTTCGGAATCCAGATTTGATATTATCAGCATTATTACAGTTTTCTTTAAGCATTGTAAAATGTAGTAGGCCACTAAACCTATCGTTTCTAATAGGTCTTCTTCTATGACCTGAACATTTTTCGCAATATTTCTCTAATACGCCGGAAGCAGCATAAATCTAATATTATTTTCTTCACATTCTTTAATGGCCCTTACAGGAACATGGCCCGCCAAATTGTGGGCAAGCAATGTCAACATTTTAAAGGGTAAAAGATTCTGCACGTATCAATGCACAGGAATAGTATTTTTGACGTTGCAAAAAAAATCTGGCACGAGTCTCCTCTTCAAGATGCAGATCCACCGGCGTAATAAGGATAATATCGTCGTTCCTTTTGGGCTAGAAGATTCAATGCGGATGAACGGGAAAAGAACTCATTCTCAGCAAGGGTACCACAGTGGTCCGTGCTATTGCCGATTCTCTTTTTAATCTTCATGAGTGATAACCAAAAAAATAATGCTAAGATAGCTTCCTCTTGGGATTGAGGGAATAATTCACGGCAAACGCAGAAAAGTTAGATGGTATGTTAGGAGTTTCTGCAGTAATCATGCGTGTACAGTTTCGCACTATATCAGTTCTTAATTCTGCACTACCCAGTTATGTGAACGGACGTATTAATTTGCATTATGCAAACTTTCACAGTGCACCTTTATTTTTTGACTAATTTCGCATTACGCCATAAAACCGCATAAAAATGTTAGGTTTATAGAAGTTAAAATTTGAAGGACATGCATTTTTAAAAAGGATTTTGGCTCGGGCTTTTTACCAAAAAAAAAAAACTTTTTTATAGTAATTATTAATAGCACACGCGTGTACTGCCACTGTTATAGTAAACACCTTGTATTATCTAAGACGATAATGACAAATGCGTAGCCTATAATTAAGATATAGCCGAATTAGTATTAAACTAACCAAAACTACAATACTTAAAGCTGTGTAAATGTGACCAACCGAATACACAAACCCATATTGTATGTACAGATACTGTGCGTTGTGTTAAGTTGGAAATTCTTCAAAAAAACAAATCCAAACAATGGTTTCCTTTTTTGAAAGTTTTGAATCAAATAATTGTAAATAATTGGGATTGCTTCTTGAAGAACCCCAAAGAGTGTATTTAATTTTTTTTCCATTACTGTCGCTGAACGTGTTGTTAAATAATCACTAAACTACTTATTGTACATCTCTCTTTTTTGTATGGGTGACGTACATCTTATTAACTTTGAGCGATATAAAAAAAAATATTTGAAAAAGATGAAATAAAATAAAATGGCGTGTGTTGATTTCTTTGCATGTTGAAAGATATCTAAGATGGTGTAATTTGTTTTCGATAACTTTTATAATGTTGATGAATATTTCTACTTAAACAAAATGAACTCTACGTGTGTATCAACCGATGCTGTACAAGTAGTGATTAAATCCAATTATGAACCATCTAAATTCATTACTTTCAGTCCATTTCTTTGTTATTATGTTTATCATACCTGATACCATTTGCGAGACTGTTGTAAATCGACGTGAAGAGGATTAGAACAGAGAAATGTAATATTAGAATAACCTTTTTAACTTAGAAAAATTCGTAAAATTAAAGGGCTGCAGACTGCCTTAGAAAGTCTGCATAATCCAATAAAATGCCAAAAGGAAAGCAACGAAAATAAACGAAAACACATCAAAAAGCTAGATGATAGACTTGTTTTTTTTTTTTGTAATGGAAGATATTTGAATATGTTTATTTTAATTCGGATGATCTTCTTTGGAAATATAAAGAAAATTAAATAAATCGGAGTAAATCGAAAAGACATCTTACCAATTTTTTGGCCTGGTGCTCCCATCAAGTCTTTTGGATGGTTCGATTTTATGGCGTTCATTCTGCGATTTTGAGCATTTGGCCCGCCCATGGGGCCGCATTGGGGACCGCCAGGCGGACCCGATGGCGTTTGGCCCGGAAGCCTAGGGCCTCTGGTTGGTTCTACCGGCAAGACTCGACGTCGTTTCTTGGGAAGCTTCGCTCTCGCCTAGGTATTGAGAAAGATTTAAAATAAGGGGTTAGTGGAGAAATACATTGTTGGGAAACAGTTGCTCCAAAACTGAACTCCTTGATGGCTTGGTTAGATGACGTAATGTTAAAAGTTCAAATTTTGTGTGTTTCGTCTTTATAACTTGAAGTTACTTATAAAACTTTAAATTTTTCTACCAATGTTCTTTTAAACGATATGATCTTATCCTGAACCAGACCTATTTAATTTTTTTTTCATATTTTCAGGTTCTTCCCAAAATTTTATTTTACCTTTTTATGCTACTCACGATGGCATTCACAAAATGTTTGCACTTTTTTTTTTAATATTTACAATATATAAAGTTAATAATCTATTAATTTTTTAATTTAATTTAATTAATTTAAAGAAATGTACAAATTATATTTAAGGACAAGAGCTTTTCATATAGTTCCGAAGAATCCTATCGAGCAAAAAATTTGTTTAAACTTACCTGCGTATGACTATAATACATTGCGAAGTTGGATACAATAACAGGTACGGGCAATGCTATCGTTAATACACCCGCTAGGGCACAAAGGGCGCCTACGAACATGCCAATATAAGTCTTGGGCACCATATCACCGTACCCCACCGTGGTCATGGTGACCAACGCCCACCACAATCCCAACGGTATGCTTTTAAAGTCGTTGTGTGGGTTGATTTGGATCCTTTCGGCATAATACACTAAACTAGCGAATATAACTATCCCCAATACGAGAAAAAATACCAGCAAAGTCAGCTCTTTCGCTGATGCCCTGAAAGTCTGTATGAGGATCTTTAAACCTGAGGAATGTCGCGTTAACTTGAACAATCGCATGATGCGAATTATGGAGAAGAACTCCATGATGTCGGCGTTTTCTAAGTGCGACGCGAATTTCCTTAGCACCAGGTCGATGTAGAAACTCGCGGTGGCGATGTAGTCTATGATATTCACCGAGCTGTTGATGAATTCGCACTTGTTGGGGGAGGCGACGAAACGTACGAGGATTTCGAAGGTGAACCACGCGTTGCAGATGCATTCGATGTAGAAAAAAGCGACGTGGGCGTCGGTTTCCGTTTTGTCTATCGTGAAATCGGTGCCGTTTGCAGCCGTTCGGACTAGGATCTTCTTAATGACCGGCACTTTCATGTCCGGATGGGTCTTCAGGCAAAACGACAGAATGGAGACGCATATGAAGAACACTGATATCACGCCTATGACCTGCGGGACAAAAAGCATTGATTTTGGCGTGTCAAGAGATCAAATAGTAAGTTTAGATGGTTACAATTGCAGCACCGACAAAAACAAATGAAATTCTACCGATTTATTTTGTAGCATGAAGTGAAATTTGGAGCTATTCTATAAAAAAAAGTGTTTCCCAAGGCTCAATTATTGGGTTCTTGGGCTATTCTCGTCAAATGGTAACCGCTTTAGTAGAAATGTCTTTCGGGTGATGTCGTGTAAGACAGTCTTTAGAAATCTTCTGAAGAAGCTGACAGCATGGTTAGCGAAACGTCAAGTAAAATAGTAACTACACGACATCACCCGAAAGACATTTCTACTATGGATTACGGTCGTGAAAGCCTACACTCAACTATTGATAACCGCTTTGCACCGGCAGGTACGTGGCAATATTCTCTGGCAATGCTGTTAAGTAGGTGATAGTTAGTGCTTTCCTGGCAACTGACCTAATTGTTTCTGATGCAATATGAACAACTTGCTTTTTTATTGTTTTTGGGTTCAACCCAGAAACAAAATAATACTTTGGGACTTACTTCCAAGAAGTAAGGGGCTGTCGAATAATGTTTGACAACGAAGGCATAGTACGCCACGAGTTCACGGCTCTGAGAGAAACGGTTAATGCGGCAGCTTGCGACAAGTTTGCGTGAAAAGTACGTTTTCTAAGGTCACAAAAATTGTGTCTTCGTCGGAAACTCCAACATGACAATGTTCCCAGCCATAAGGCCTTAGTAGTTCGGGAATTTGCAAAGCAATTAATTTGAACTCCATCTTGAGATTTGTGTTGCTGGGTAAGAACTCTTAGCTTATATACTAAACTGTAATAATATAATTTGTTTTTATTGGCGGTGCAACTTCACAGTAAACAGTAGCGTAGAATGTTACCTTAGCCGCTGTTGAAGAATAAGGTTCGTCAAACAGAGACCAAATTTTTGGCTTCATGATCTGCCACCACGATAGCGTTCCTTTATAATAATCCTCTTCGAAGCCGAATTTCCTGGCGACCTCTTCATCACTCGGCTTCTCAGTATCTAAATCTAGCCGGTCCAGAACAGCTAGAGTCTCTTGGGTGTCCCTATGCTGAAAAAAGGAACAGATAAAAGGATCCCAAAATTGGTACAAATAGAATTTAAGGCAATTCGCGATACAATTTACAATTTAGAGTTAATTTCGTGTACGGATAATGCATAATTAAGTTTCTATATCCACGTGGATGATGATGTAATGTGTTCGAAACTTCCGAAGAGGTACGTAGTTTGTATGTACAGTTAAGTTGCTAAACTAAACTGTTTCGCGTGGAAGTTCATCCTTTTGCTGTTTTCGGAGTTAGCGACGGCGGGCTGCTAATTGTTAAATTGATTATTTAGAACTGCGATATAATGTTGTGGAGTTATTTATGAAGTTTCCGAGTACAGCGTACGGTGCAGAATTTACTGCGGAGTACATAGAACGGAATTTGAATAGAAAAAGGGAAACCCGAAGCTTCGGTTGCAATTACTTAGACTGAACTAAGATTAGTTACGGCAGGAGCAAGTAACTTGCTGTGTATTATATATTGTTTCATATTTATTATAAATTTATTCTTTTAACTTGATAATCAAAGA
Source organism: Oryctes borbonicus (assembly GCA_902654985.2). Lineage (NCBI taxonomy): Eukaryota > Metazoa > Arthropoda > Insecta > Coleoptera > Scarabaeidae > Oryctes > Oryctes borbonicus. Next base: position 7,103,355 of record LR736871.1, read on the forward strand.
ATGGCATTATTAATATTTTTAATAGCTAAATATAGTTAGTTTCGGAAACTTACAGTAGTTTGTTACGTTTTCATAACATTCCAGATGGCGATAAGGTGAGGCAAATACTTTGTTGTTTAGTTTTCAAATTTTTAATTTTTTTTTTTAATTTAATTTTCGAATTTATCCAAGTTTCGTCGATTTTGAAGTTCCTTTGTCGATTTTTTCGAACATTTCTTTCCACCAATTGACGCCATCCCTCATTTATGCTTGGATCAAATTATACAGAATTCATCGGAAACATATCTTTTTCACACCTAATTGTTCATGCAAAATCTAATCTACTGCAGTCTTCGATATGTCTAATGCTGCCTCTTGTTGCATGCTGATCCTCTTTATTTTTTTTTTATTTTTATTTTGACAGTAACCGATTTTAGCTGATCTTTACGAAATTTATCACCAACACAAGCACGACCACCAAAAGCTAAACGAGGCGATTTGTAGTATTATTATTGTGTTAGGCGTTTACTAAGATCGTAAGAGATCATCCAATGAAAATCTTTCAATTTTTTTATAAAACAAACTACGTTGCCAATTTCTGTGCTATCACCGCCTCAACAATAATGAATGTAAAATTTTACGAAAATAGCAATGTTAAATCTTAATAGCGTCATTTGCTGGTAGTTTGTAAAAGCTTAAACCGCTATCCTCGTACAAATCATTTGCTTCTAAAAATTCTTTAATTCGTTTTGTGTTATTTTTATTTGTTGTCACCTTGGCGACCTGTGACCTGACCGTGTCGCGAATGATACGGAACGTTGTCGATTACAATGGTACTCCGGAGGTTACCGCAAAAACCTGTGAATTCGATATCTTCTAGCTATCGCTAAATTGTCGCGGTAATTTAGGACTTTGCATAATTGTGCGGCGTTTATCAGTTGTATCGAATTTAAAATCAGCTATTTTTATGATTCGCCATTGCTTGCGTAGAAGGAATGTTGAGATTATGTATTAGCTCCATTATGAATGGAGCTTACCTGAAGCTTTAGTACGGTTAAACCTGTTAATTACACGCTATCACCGTTCGTACCTTCTTGCTTTTTGTCCAGATACGCACAAATGCAATAAGGTCGTTCAAAAAATTTTAAATATGTTGCTAATGTGTTAATTGAGCTATTAACGATATTATTTAATAAACCAATAACTTTCTCGCAGCGAATATTTTGAAAAACAAAAAACGATTTTTACCAAAAACATTTTTTCATTGTTTAAAGGTATCATTCGTAAAAAAAAAACTATTGTAATTATATTAATAAACACCAGGTTTATTAGTTTAATTTGTTCTTTATGATCGAATTTAATTGGAGATTCTTGTCCAACTACGATTAAATTCATAGGAAGAATTCGCTTTTATGCACTTTATGCATGAAATAAATTCTTTAATTAAACTCATGTCTGAACAATAATCAGTTTTGCATGTAATATCTTAATCTAACTTCACCCTTTGCTTCGCAAAGTGTGGAACAGTCTTTAGAAATCTTCTGAAGAAGCTGACAGGATGGTCAGCGAAACGTCAAGTAAAATATTAACTACACGACATCACTCGAAAGACATTTCTACTATGGATTACGGTCGTGAAAGCCTACACTCAACTACCAAGTGTGGATTTGTTTCGCGATGGCTCTGCTTCGCTAACGAGGCTGTTTTGGGCGAGCCAACGCTAGTCGGTTTTTGGTTATCGTAGGTGACTCGGGGAGTTTACCTCAAGGAGTTTGCTTCGCGTTAAGCTGGGAAATTGTTTCACGAGGCTGAGGGAAATCGTTCACGAGGCACGCCTCGCGAAATGCGAATTCATCTTAAAATTTCCTCATAGCAGGCGTAAGCGTGTCTATTGCTTGAACAAACTCTATAAAACTATTTAGCAAGGCGTAAGCTATTTTCTTCCATTTTGAGCTATACCGCATATAGTTTTTATTGCTATTTTCAAAACCTTCCAAAATAATCAATAATAATTATCTCTATGTATATCGATACGGGAAATATATGTTGTTGCTTACGTCTTACAAATAAAATTCGTATATACTCTTTTAAGTTTCCCTTTTCGTTATTTATGATTCTTTTTCGGTCGATTTCGTCGAATATCCATGGCGAAATGCAGCAACAAATATAAAGGAAACATATTCAAGCTTCTCATGCAAGCGTGTAGATATTGTATTGGTAAATAAGGTCGGATATGGTTTCTTATTCAGTTTGCATGTTTCATATCGCGC
>LR736871.1:7105613-7148476 GCA_902654985.2 Oryctes borbonicus
TTGTATTCTAAGTCGATGTACCACGCGAATTGTCTTATAGCTTCTGGGTTGTCGTAGATGGTTAAATGGTTCGTAACATACTCGATATCATGGGGGCACGGTAAGACGTGTCTTTTAACTACACCCATCGTAATCTCACATCTGGCAGCAGCTTTGATATTCACTCTACAGATGTGGTAGTATTGTAAAGCCAAGGCGCAATACATAGAGAGGATACTGAAGATCTCCTCGTCGTGGTTGGTGAATCCAATAGAATCTTTCTTGTTGATCGCTTGGAAGACACCTACCGTACCCTGATTGGTATTCACTGGATAACATATGACCGATCTGGTGATGAGGCCGCTTTTCTCATCAACTTCCGGCACGAATCTGGGATCGCTAGGGGCATTTCTCAGGTTTAACTTCTCACCGGTGAGAGCCACATGTCTCGCGATGCCTTTCTCTTTAGCAAATCGTAATTTCAGACCCCTCTTAGCTAGATCGTCCGACCTTTCCAAGCTATCATCAAAGATGTCAGCAACTAAATCATCTTTTAATGGATCGATTATATATATTGTTGCGCGTTCTGCGTTTAGGGTGGATTTAGTTAGGCTAACTAGCTCCACTAGCATCTTATCGAATAACCTGATGTCTGTAAAGTAGCATTTGATCAATTCCGCAAGGCAATCGTTCAACTGATCTATATTGGTCATCTTGGCTTTTTGTTCGTTCATGTAAACAGATGCTCCGATCCAGCTGGCCACCGTAATCGCGATTTTCAAATCCGCCGTTTGAAAACGTTCCTGTAAGATGTCTCTGAACAGTTCTATAACGCCATAGCAAGTTGTTATCGGGGTAACAATTGGAAGACACATCACAGATTTCACGGTAGCATCTGTAAATGGTATCCCATCACTGAAACGAGGATCAGCAGTAACATCTTCGACAATTATAGGCTCCATGTTATGAGCAACACTGGCGGCAATCGTATGGCCGTCCTGAATCTTCCACGAGAGTCTCCGAAGGTAATTAGTGGCTTGCTTAGACGCCAGATAGATTACATTAGTCATATGGTCCACCAGATATACCCTAGCGCCTGCGGCGCTGGTTAGTTCCTTCAACGTGTCTACCGTTTCATGAATTAACGTGTGAAAATCGAGACTATCGTCTAGAAATTCGGTTAGCTGCCTCGCAAGAAGGCTAGGCTTCTTCTTCAAATAAAACATGAAATGCGTGTCGTCTCCCTCAGGTTTTACGGCTGCTTTACGGCCTTTTCTGACGATATTAACGTAGGGAGCGATTACCCTCATCGCAGCCTTTTCGTTGGTTAAACCAGTAATAGAGAGTTTGCCCACTTCTGTCTTTTTCTTCACGCTCTTTCCGTAACGTTTTTTCTTCATTGTCCATTCGGTTTGGGACATTTTCGGATGTTTTGGCGACTCTCAGATAAATCCTATTTATAAAATTTAGTACAAACCAAGAAATGGGGTTCAAATCTTGACCATTGATTTTTTAAAACATGCAATTACAGTTGTTATATAACACATAAAGTTTTGCACCAACAAAAATTAAAATAAATTCTATTTGAAAAATACAAAAAAATATATGAAAAAAAGATATTTAACACCTTAGGTGTAGCTGGACATCTATCAATGTCATTCGACGTCGATACGTCAAATTATGGTCAGGTAATAATGACGATCTTTTGAAAAACAATCTCGATTGCCGTTTGGAGAATTAGACTAAAAATCAATTTTATTCAAACTCTACTTTGCGTAAAGGAGGGGTGACGGTTTTTTAGAAAAGCGGCCTCACTTGGAATTCTGTCTTATATATTTGCAATTTGTCGGCACACTTCGCACCACACAACTTTAATTAATTAATCCGGGACAGCTGTTTCGAGAATGCCCCTTCGAGAATGATACCTTCGTGTCTTTTACCATATTCCCCCCAATTCTTGCTAACATTATTCATCTAGTTGATATTCTTTTCATGTGATTTTTAAATAATGATTGATCAAATGGTTATGCCTGGTTAGGTATCTCAACTAACATTGAGTGATATCACCCTCCGCTGCTGATACGTTGCTCTCAACAATAACGTTAACGTATCGACTCTTATTTACTTGTAAAAGCTGCTTTTAAGTGTTCAAAACTTTAATTACATTTAGCCACTACCGCTTTTTGTTGCTTAAAGAGAGGTACTTAGTAAAGTATTTAATTTAAATATATAATTTATTTATTAGTGTGAATTAAAAAGCACTAACTTCGCGTCTCTTCGATAAACTCGCGTATTATATCAAACAGTTTTTATTTCTTCGCAAAAGAAATGAAGAAATAAAGCAAAATGACGAAACGATAAAGAAACTAATGGAAAATAAGACAAAATACATATGACGATATAACGCAATAGTTAGGGCAACTGCTATGTTCCTTTTTTTTATAAGCTTTGAGATCGAAATTAGCCATGTCACAAAAAATCTAAGAAACGTCCTATTGACAAGTACGTCGTGTGGGGTATCGAATTCGCGGATCGGGGGGTCTCCGATATAACTACACGGTTCGTTTGGGGAATTTCCATTTCGCAACAGGGGAGTTCTTGTTAAAATCATCCGAAAAGGAACCGAGCAGTAATTCGCGATTCTGGAGAAATCGATGATTAGCATCGCGGAAGATTCAAACTTTTAGAATTTAGTCCCATGTACCTATCACGCAAGCATTAATTTTTCGAATTGGACAAAATTTGCAAGAGATTGAAATTTCCAAAGATGAAGCCAACCATCTCCTATCAAGCCGTGGACGCGCGGAAAGATCTCAAGCCGAAAAGTTCCACTGCGCTCTTGAAGCATGTTACCGCTTCGGAGAACAAACTCGGAAGGCCTTCTCTGAGGCAAGAAAGCGGCATAGGGCTGATTACGCGAACCCAAGAATTTCTAATTAAACGCAAGCAGAAACTCAAGTTGACGAAGAAGGGCGCCAAACGCGATTACGGCAAGCTGGGGACTGGAATCGAAATTTCGGAAAAGGCTTGCAAACGAATAATAGCGCCTTACGTAAATATCGTAAGGAAAGGACGGAAGGCCGACATCAAAACCGTCGAAGAAGAGTTCAGGTTTCACTTGAGGACGAAGCCTAGCGTTTTGAGTAGAAGCCTGCGCGAATTTCTAGATGACAAGATCGACCTAAACGTGCTCATCCACGAAACTGCGGATTCGTTGAAAGATATAACCGGCGCCGTAGCTGTTAGAGTATATTTAGCCGATCAAACATCAAATGAGATCTACATATCGACCAGACAAGCTTCTTCTTACGCAAGAAGGATTTGCTGGAAGATCGAGCAAGGTAAGCACTTCATAACACGTACAGTTGTTCAGAATTCAGTTACGCTTTGAAAATACTGTAACTTCTTAGTGTAATGCAGTTACTGCTTATAGAGTGTATTTTTTTTTTAATTTGGCACCGACCAACTACTTTATTTGAAGTGTTTTCATTAGCAAAATTGTATTATTTTAACAGAATGCGATAGATCTAAAAATAATTAATGCAATGTTGATCAGCTCACGCAGCAGTAGTAGCATGTAGCCTCTTCAAAATCAAAAAAAAATAGAAGAAGCTGGCAGTATATGCAATATTTTAACAAATTGCTTTAGATATAGTATTATTTTAATAATTGTCTCAAGGGTACAGTGTTCCATGTTATGTAAAATCTTTCACCCTGTATATATAGGTATATCTATTGTTGTACAGGTAAAACGGTGGCTGCACACGTCGCCTGTACTATGCAGGCGGTAAGAACTGACGACATTATCGCAGACCCGCGTTTTCCAGATGGCGTAGCTTACGCGGACCCAATGACTAAGTCGGTCATCTGCGTCCCGATGCTCACCCCAAATGAGGAGTGCTACGGGGTTATAGAACTGTTAAGGGACGTCACGCAACGAAGCTTCAAAGAAGCCGACTTCAAGATCGCGAGCACAGTGGCCAGCTGGATCGGTACGGCCATTTCCACCAACCTCCAAAAGGTGATGCTGGACAGCCAACAGAGACTGAAGGAATGCCTCGTCGAATTGACGACGTGCTATTTCACTAATAGAAACATGTTCGACAAGCTCATAATAGAGTTAATAAAATTCGCCAGAACCTCAATGAACGCGCAACGAGCAATCTTTTACGTTATCGATCCCGAAAAAGTAGATCTTCTAACGAATATTTTCGACGAAGGTATCGATCCGTCGGATGAGGTCACTAAGAGAAATCTAAGGATCAATTTTAATCGTGAAGGATCGATTGCGAGACACGTAGCGATCACCGGGGAAACGCTCAACATCCGAGATGCCTTTAACAATCCGAAATTCAACATGGAATTGGACGAAAGGACTGGAATGATCAGCAGATCGGTATTATGTATGCCAATTAGAGGCATCCATGGGATTTTCGGCGTGGTGCAGGCCGTTAACAAAATCGGCGGCAAAGGATTTACATCGCAGGATGAGTTAATTTTGAGCACGTGCGCGACATTTTACGGTCTAGCGTTGTATTATTCTTACGCTAGCATAGCAAGCCATCAGCCCAAATCTGTAGTTACGATGGGGATCGTGAGGAGGCACTTTAAACCTTGTCCGCACGAATTGGAATATACCACGAACAATTTAGAGATCTACGAGAATCCTCACGCGCTCCAACATTATTCCTGGTACGTTTCTTTGGAACACCTCGAAAATATGCCGCAGATAGCCATACACATGATCATGGATATAGGGGGGGAAGCCATGGATCAAGACGAGGTGATTAAATTTGCCCTAACGATTAGAAAATTCTACAGGGACGTTGATTATCACAATTGGGAGCATGGCTTCAATGTATGTCATTGCATGTACAACCTATTGATTAGAAACAGCGAGAGATTTTCGCTTTCCGAAAGGAAAGCTCTAATGATAGCTACTCTAGCTCACGATGTCGACCACGGTGGCGTTACCAATAATTTCTTGATTACCTCAAACGACGTCATGTGGTTTCTCTATGAGGAGTCACCATGGGAAAGCCACCACTGTTTCGTCCTTATGCAGATGCTCATGGAGATACACGTCTTCAAGGATATCACTCCCGAGGACTTCAAGTTCGTCGCCGAGGTGATGAGACACGCGATCTTATCTACCGACCTCGCGTACTACTTCAGGGTCAGACAGAAACTGATGCCAATAGTGAATTCTGGGGAATTCACCTGGGATGATCACGAGCACAAATACATGGCCATCTCGATCATGATGACGATCTGCGATCTATCGGGACAATGCAAGTCGTTCCAAGTCGCTAAGAGACTGACGGATAACCTCTATCTGGAGTTCTACGCTCAGGGAGATCGCGAGAAAGAGATGGGCTTGCAGCCGCTGTCGTTGATGGATCGCACTAAGGAATTCTATCAACCCGAGGATCAGGTCACCTTCATAACGGTATTGGTATTGCCTTGCGCCGATCTAATAAAAAAGCTGATGAAGAGAAGCGATAACCTGTATACTATGGCGGCGAAATTGTGCGAAGATTGGCGCGAAATTATAAAGATGCGCGATACTAGATGCTGGAGACAAGCTGAATCTATTGTTACTGATAATACGGAGAGTTTTCACGTTAAAAAATTTCCCAGTAAATTCGATTTATAGCCTCTATTTGTTGTTTATTCTTATAAATCGTAAGATTTAGAAGGTCTAGCGAAATAACTAGTTGCGGTAGTTTGCTCCAAATTTTTGCAACAATGTATTTTTGCAAAAATCCATCTTTGTAAAGATGGCCAAAGTTTCTCCGGCACAAATTAGCACAAATCGTGGTCATTTTTAGATTTTAAAAGATCGATGGTGTAAGGCCATGTTGACCCCGTTAAATTTAGGTAATTATCCTGAAAAATTTATCTTCAACATTGAACATTTATTTTATTTCTTTATATTATTAAACCTCTTAATCTGCCAGGAGAAACGTTTGTACGCATAACTTATTCACTTTTGCCTATTATCATCCGCTCGTCACGCTAGGATAAAATTAGTTTTCCAAATCTAACCTGTCTCAGAGTGACATCTCCATTACACTGAATTCATTGGGACACATTCAGCGTGAGAATTTGATCCTGAAGGATCCAACCTACCTGTGTATACGTCATCCAACAGCACGGCTCGACTTGATTCGCGTCTAATCCCCAAAATTCGAGTTCCTCTTCGAACAACGGACCGCAGACATCGGAAGGATAATGTAATTTGCCCGTCCTGAAACAACAAAGCACGCCAGAAGTAGAGGAATTAACTTTAACATGTTGGACAACGCGGATGAGGGCGAATTCTTCTCTTAGAAATAACACGTAATTACACGATAACACTCTGTCTACTTATTCCTTCTTCAGGGCATAATTTAGAAGTTCTGCTATTTGCAGATATTTCAGCCATCTAGCTGGTAACAATACGGTTAATTCCCACAGTGGGGAATAGTTAAAAAAAAAAAAAAAACAGGCTAGTATATAATGATTGTAGGGAGTCGTTTCGGGACTTTTTGTTCTATACCAGTCTTTTAAGCAAGATTACTGAATCGCTAATAAAGGATGCTCAAAAAGGAAGAGCGTATTTCTTTTTGCTTTGTAGCGTTTTTTGTTTTCCTTATAAAATCTGTTCTTTCTGTAAGATTAATGTTTCAGAGGATCAGAAAATAAGAAATAAGATAATTATGGAATTTGTTTCTTCTCTGTTATTATTTTTTACTTAAAAGAAATTAATTGTTATTGTCCTACGGTTTAGTATTGGTTTACGAAAGAATATTTAAAAATTCCTTTGATATTTTCTTATTATACGTAATTTATTTACACAAGGTGGTCGGCTTAACGGATCCTGAACAGAAATTTTGCAAGATGGTTTTATAAGATCCGATTGCGGACATAGCTTAGAATCATACGCAAATACACAGCGTATCATCGCCATCATAAGGCCCACGCACTAAATAAATTCTAAATGATTTGTATTTATCGGATTTGCTACATTTCGCATGTAAAAAGGCGAATCTCAAACAAATTTTAACGGCCTCAATTTCGCGGACTAACGCCACCTTCCATCGATAACATCCATTAACGAGCAAAATAATCCTCGCAAACCGTTAAACAACGGGCGAATGTCGTGAAAACAAGTCTCTCGTGCCATCTAAAGGCCGTATAATTCTTTTTAATCTCCTCCTTTTCAACCGGGGACTCGGTCCGTTGCATTTTTAAATAGCGAGAATTACGAACTAATTAAAGATTTACGAATATCTCTTCTGACCTCTGCATGGAACCGTGGAATATGCAGAATGTCGCCGTCTCTTTTCGCAAGGAAAAAGCAAGGGATGTGGAGACATCGAGCAATGCTGCGAGAAGTTTAACGGGTAGACAGTGACGTAGAAAAATGGATTTTCAGGGTTTCATTTAAGCTTCGGGGTCGATATGTTTTTCTCTTTTTAGGTAATAGCGAAATGCAAGGCAGATTGGTACTTTATATTACTCATAAATTTAAGGGTGTACCTAAAGGATAGATAATAAAACGTACATAATAGAATTGAGTTAATGGCCTTTATCACTATGTTAATAAGCTCTGTTACAATTTTGTTGTTTTTTCATACCTGGTACGTCGTTTTTAATATACAGGTGTCCCGTTCTTCTAGAATTGTAAAGGTGTGCCTGATCTAGCGTAAATTTTTACATTTATATTTGCCTCTATCTAGACATGGTGTTTAAAGACCTTCGAAATGTACTGGGCGTTCAGTATTGAACACCAACCTTTACCTAATTCAAACATCAGAAACGTAATTTTTTTAATAGCTACATACAGATTTTCATATATAATACAGGATAATTTACATCTTTAACGCTTTGTATAATCATGCATATGTCTAACATTAATAATAAAAGAAGTAGTCCGGCCTACCTGTAATAATTTAATACTTGAGCGAATACTCCTGGATGCCTATCGAAGAAATACTCGTTCAATATGGGATCGTAGTTAGCCAACGCTTCGGTCAGCCTTGACAGCCTTGTCGCTGGTATCTTCTTCAGCGTAGCTTTGTAGGTTTCGTGTCGTATACCTCCTACGTTCAGGACGACGCGATTTTCCGCGTCCATATTGATGAGATTCATGGTTGAAGCTGGGGTTGGTGCGGCTTCTGAAAATGACCAACTAAATCGAACACCAAGCAAAGTCTTACCATCAGCAATGTTAGGTGTGTGAAGGATGTCCAATAAGAAGCGTCTTAAAAAAATAAAATAGGAATTTTGTATTTTAAATCAGCTTACTTTAGATAATTCTAAATTTGAACGAAAACGACCGGCCAATAAATCTAAAATCACGTATTTTACGCTTGAATTCCCACGTTCCTGACGCGCTTATTGAAGAAAATATTTCACGATTTTAATCTCTAAACGTCCGAGATTTTCCTTTCGTATATTTAATAAAACGGTGGCAAAATAAATCGTCGATTTTTTAATCAAGAGCTTCTCCAAAGCCTTTTAAAATCTACAACAGCAACCGTCAAATATGATTCCCGATATACCGCTAAGTGCGTCCTTCACTCTCCTCAGAAAATGCCTTCATTTCGATCCTCTTCTCCCTAGAATTTCTTTATACTCCTTCTCTCTTAATTTTAGGTTTTGATTAAAAGGAATTCGCGGTATGGTTTTCTTCTTTTAGATGGCGGAGATATTGCTTCGCCGTCGTTTTTAAGAAAAGATGTCGTGGGTGTTGGGATTGAAAAAGAAAGTACGCTCATCCTTTCGCCCGAAAGGGATGTCTCTCGTAGAACGCCTTTATTGGGCCGTAAAAGATTACGACTTGGTGGGATTCTGTTGGGGGAACCCTAACTGTGGAGTTGTAAACAACCATAGCTTAAAATAAAATCTGGGATATTTGCGGTAGTAATTAAGATTTTTTTGCTATTTGGAAATTGGAAATGTACAATTTTATGGACGACGCTATGTTTGATTTTGAACGTATCTCTTCAAGGTATACGAGAATTGGATGATAAATATTAGTGTTATGAAAGATTGAGATGCAATTGTTTTAAAATAATAGGATTTATCGAACACTGCAAAATAAGCCTCTGTTTTGGCTTCGGCTGTTATGACTTCTTCATATGGAGTGGCTCGCTTTCCGCCGAATCATCTTTCTTGGTTTGGGGAAAGAAAGAAATTAATGTGACGATCTGATCGAGACCGATGTTCGGCCACGCTTAAATTTATTAAAGCAGCGTCTGATGGTTGTCATCGAAGATGCGTTTTCCCATGTAAAAAAAAAAAATTGAATCCTTCACCGGTATTGTTGGTTTTCCATTATTCCACAAATACATAAACTTGTTTACTTTCAACAGCTCTCAGAACAATATAACAACTCAATGAATCCTTAAGAAATGTTGACAGAAAGCGTCATCAGTCTCTAAACATGGGTACTTTTCATACCATCCTCGTACTCTTTGCTATTTCATTCATATGAGGAAATTTCCTAATCCTCTAAATGGAAATTCCAACATTGTCTAAAAATAGTAAGCGTGCATTTATCTTTTGTACGTGATCGCATGAAATAAAGTATTTTCCATTTTGCTCACGCGTCAGCCTCGAAATCTCAGCTATACGACGTGCTAATTTTCCAAGACGGGCTTGTAGTATGAAGCTAGGCTACAGCAAGTTAATTTTGGACAAAAGAAATCTTTAGAAATTAGGTTAGCTGCCAAGAAGTGTTTTTTTTTTGTTTAGCTTTTGGAGATACTCGTAGAAAGCTGGTACCTATCTCTACTTTTATGTGAGCTGATGATAATTCGAACATTTTTCATAAGGAATACTTACTGTATCATACATGAAGTGAATTTGGATATTATTCTGTTGGTGTTATAAATATTTTCTTCGCGTTTGATGTTGTTTGTGGGCCAGAGCCATCGCTAAGGATATCTGTAAAACAAGAAAAATCCATATAGCATCAATAATATCAATTTCGCCCTTCAAATAGTTGAAAATTCCATTAAAAATGTTGTTATGTTAATAACATGTCAATATGGTAAATACATCGATCGATAATTTCAGTTCTTTTGTTTTTTTTTTTTGTAATTTGATGTTTTAAATGTTTATAACTTTTTGGACAAGCTATAAAAGCTGTGGTACAGGTAAGCTAACATTACATTTTAAAACTTTGAAGCCCCGCTTTACAGAACATATTTTAATATTGAATTAAGAATATTTACAATAAATGTTCAGAGATGCCTAAATATCCATTTTCATAAATTTTTCATAAATTTCCCAACGCAATTTTGAATTCTGAACAATTTAAAGATTAAGTTCCAATTCTGGAAACATATTTTTGTACATTTGAAAAAGCTGATAGCGGATGCTCAACCAACATTATACTTATCAGGTAAACATACGTAGTTGCACAGAATAAGACCGTTCCCCATTCTGTTCCTTTTGTCCATGACGAAAATAGCTTTCGATGGCATATGTTTAGTGATCTGTAGTAAACGTGCTTTAAAATGCTTAAGTTAACTTTTAAACTGGAGAAGTGCATTTCGTGAAATATTTGGAATATAAAAAAGTTAAATTTATTTCTTTTTCAAAATACCATCCCCAAGAAGATGACGTCCTTCTTGAGACGAATGTCTTCAATCTACGTTGCTCGTAGCGGCAGACACATAATTTTCTCTTTTATTTATCATTATCTTTTTCCAACGCAAAGGGGACTGTAGGATCTACTCTTTTTCCAGCTTACGTCGGCGGACATAAAATAATATTAATGGCTCTCGCGACCGAGTTATGACAGCGTAGATGCCATCTACCGTTTTACAAATTGTAACCGCCTAAGCTGCATGGAAATGTGTATCATGTCCCTGTCTATTTCGATGCCATTTTTCCAATTACACCTAAGCGGCAAGGCGATGTGAAACGCGGCTTTCTACCGCGCCCAAAATATGCGAATTTCTGGAACCCAGTCGAGGTTGTCATCGACAATTAATCTGCCGCTTTTTTTCGGTTTACGCGAGCGACTAACCGAAAGCGATGGCGGTTCATAATTCGCTAAACTTGAGCGAAATTTAATTATAAGGGTCATGTATTTTTTTGTATCTGCGTAAAAGGTTTCTGGGAGATGGGATGATGAAATCCTGGATATGTTGTCGATTTTTCGTGTAATATAAATAGATGAAGTAAACATAGTCATTAAGGTCTATTTTCTGATTTGTTTTTGGCAGTGAAAGGTTTTTAGCTTAACACATCTCAACAAAGTCTCCTTGTAAGTGCTTATGCTTTTCCTAGTGAGGTGTCTATCTCTGTAATCTGTCCAAATAGTAGTTGGCATCTTGTTCTGTAAAATAGGGATTTATGAATCTCATTCAGTGAAAAACTCTGCTATCTGAACGAAACTTTGAGCCTAGGAAACAGGAGAAAATCGGTGGGGGCCAGATCTGGGGCCAAATCAATGCCTAATTCGTGAACATTTGCTGTGGCAATCACTGAAGTGTGAGGCGGTGTTTTATCTTCAAATGCGGCCGTTTTCCCGCAATTTCTGCCGCCGTTATTATCCCCAAAAGCGTTTTCCTGGTCCATGGAACAGTTGGGAGTCGATTCACCATTTGAGTGTACTGGTGTCCCCAAGTTTCATTCAGTTATTGATTTGCGTCAAAACTACGACTTATTTCGCTTAAACTACTTTAACTTTAATACGTTTTTGGTCCTAAGTGAGCAAGCGCGGCAATTTTTCATGCCAAAATCTTCGTTTTTTCAAGATCTCTACTTGCTATCTTTCTAGTCTCTAGCCATAATTCGGCGGTCGTTTAACACCATTTCGTGGACTTTTCCGTTGTTATCGGTAGTCGTGCAGTTTCGGGCGTTTAACTCAACTGTCGCTGTTTCAATTGACGGCGCAGAGTAAACAGCGTCCACCTTGGCCTTAATTTACGTAGACGTATTGCCTTTTAAATCCAAGAGTTTTTTTCCATTTTTACAGAAATATTAACATCGGCTAACCCAAACGACTGTTAAACAACAATCGGGGATTTGGGGATTTCTCCTTGTTTACTTTTCTTATGTGACTCGGCAGAAAGAAATTGGTTCAAATGGGATGATTTAATGGGATTGGGAAAAATTGTATCTAAGTATTGTTAGACATTAATTGCAAGCAATGAAAAAAAGATAAAAATTATTGCCATAAGGAATCATTTGAAAAAATTACAAATGGTGGAACATAATAGAAATATTAAAATAGAGCCTTACTTCTGCCAAACCGGTATGTGTGTATGTATTAAGCCGTTTTGTATATAGATTACACGACCGGGGCTCCCACAATCAAGGATAATTTGTTATTTATACGTTTCACACAATAGGTTATCGATTGATTTGTAATATAATTGTAGGTAATAGAAATATTCCCAGTTTCCGTTGTGCGTTACCGACTGAAACCGGTGCTGCGCAACTAAACGCTTGAAACGAGAATCTTCTTGGGGGCTGATCCTTCTGGGTGCGCCTGAAGCTACTCTACGTGGTTCCACAGGTTCGCGCGTAATTTCTCGAAAACTAACATCGCCTTCATGTAGCCCAATAGTCTGGCCACGTTCGCAAGGGGTTAATTGCTTAATTACGATTGTTTAAAACATACAGCACGGATTTTACTCATTTCTGTACATGATTGCAAATACCGGGTTGTAACAGGTGTTTCCCGTGAAAACATATGCGGATAATTTGGCTCTTGTAAATACCGGAAAACAAAATGGACCAATGCAATATGATAAACAATCGCTTCAGATGACTTTTACAAATACATAAATAAAATTTTAACGAAATTTCGAGGTGGAGCCCTTTTAATTGCAGCCGCTGTACTTTTTAATTAAAGAACTTGAGTCAATTGAGTACATTGCCCTCATGCGTAGGTATTTCTTTTACAATCATCTTGAGCAAACAGTCCCCACAAGCGAGCAAAAAATTTGGAATTTTTTTTTAATTTCATTAATTCAATATATAGATGCTTCGATTTAGAATTTTCCCTGAAAATCGAAATGTAACCATCACGCGTATAAAAAATACTCAAAGAGTACGAGGATGTTAACATTTCCAACGTGAACGCAGGAACAACCCGCTGAAAAGTTGGCAAAATAAACTCGTACGTAAAATGAACCGTGTAGAATCGAAAAGAACGACAACAAAGGAAGAGTAGCCGTTTTATTCGATTTTGAATTCGAACACGGAATTGATCGCTTTGGCATTGACATGGACAGATGAACTTCGGAGATATAAGATGTATAGCGGAGGAAATTGATACTGACAAAGCGAAAAATTGAAATTTGAATTCGATATCCGACACGTGAAGTTTGTGCGATTGGTATACCGGTTGGTCTTATTCAGCTTAGCTACCACATTGTGCCATTGTGCCAATTAAGTTCAACGTGGATTCTTTTCTTGTCAACAATTTGTTTCCCATTGTAATGGGCAATTAACGTAGTAAATTAAATCGTAAATAAGATATTTTATACGGTATAGAAAACGCAGAAAGACAAAGTAACAGCGATGTTACTTCGTCTTTCTGCTGTTGGTATTGTTTTTCTCTCTTAATTAATAGGTGAACCGGGGAAAGGGTAAATTATCTTGCTGCTTGTAGTCTAACTTTAACAAAGGAAGGGACATCAGAAGAGTGCCGCTTCGATAGGGTTGTAACCCTTTGTTCTAAGCTACACGGATGCTTAGAGTTGAAACGCAGACCACTGCGCACCGTCGTGTTTATGCGAAGCATACGTTTTACACATCATAATTTGTTTGCCGATCCGTAAATCCCGATGGGGTATTCTCGTTACTAAAGTTGGTTCTTGAAATAAACCTTTCGAAATACTTGATTTTTTTTAACTTTAAATAACGCTTTACTTTAAATAGCTTCTAACAGTTGCTGTAATAATTTGTAGCGTAGGTACAAAGAAAATATAATAAAATCTAATTAAACTAAATTTGTCAAATTTTGCCATATAGTTGCTACATCACAAAGAAATAATTCGAAAATATACAAATTAGGGACTAAGATTTTGAAAAATGGACATCCAAATACCACTTTTCACTGAAGAACTGCAGTAAGTAGTTACAAAATTCATTATTTAGCAAAATAAATCAAATTATATCGGGGAAACTCAAATAAATTAAAAGAATTCAAGAACATTTAAATTAAATAAATTAATACATAGCATCTGATAGAGATTGACTTAGGTAATTGTTGAAACTCTTCGCATTAAATAAATTGGACACTTCCTGCTGAGTTCTGGTTTCATCGCCGTTTCCAACGAAAATTAAAAATTTCTGTGCGGCAAGTTTCACTTAAATGATCCATATATAGTTATAATTAACAAAAATATTAAATTGTAATATAGATTGGGTTTAAAATTGAATATTATAAAGGGGGAAGAAATAAAAATAATCTGCTTAGAACTAACGACTTCATAAAATGTTATTAGCATGGGGGAAATGATATCGTGCATTAACGGTCAGGTGCAAAAACATGCAATTTAGTTTTACGCGGATTTCCTGCTTTTCTATTCGTTTTACGACAAAAACTGCCGGGTGCGAAGTTGTTCAGAACTAAATGTTGCTTTTACATTATTTATAAAGTTACTGGTTTCTTCGCAATTTTAACAAGAATTTTTTTTTTTTTTGTCAGTAGTAATATTCATGATTTTGAGTGAATAAAAACAAAAATATTTTATTCGTGTCGTGTCATGGTGGATATTTATACGAGCGGAGAACGTGTCTTTATTATTAAAAATTATTAAGCTGGTAATAGTTCCACTATCTCAACAATTTTGAAATTTATTAGTAAATTTAAGAACACAACTAGTGTAGGTGTTAACGAAAGCAAGGGGGGAAATAATAATAGAAGACGTCATAATGAAGAGAATGGCGTAATAGTACCGGTTATGATAAGTTTAAATCCTTTATATAGCACAAAACATATTGCGTTTGAATGCTTTTTTGTTTTGAACAGTTTTCTAGTTTTTAAGGAAGAACAAACTTCCACCCAGAAAGAAGTTCTTCCGCAGAAGAAGTTATCAGGTTATCTGATAACTTCTTCTGCGAAGTTATCAGGAAAAAGTAAATTGTGATCGGCACTTCATTTCATCCTTTTCTTTTAGGAATGAATACATTTTTACTAGGGCTGTTACTCGAAATTTTTAGCATAGGTTGTATTCGATTTCGGGCATCCGGTTTCGGGTACCCAATTCAACGTCTTGACTTGTATTATACTCTGTATAAAGTTATCATAAAAACACGAAAAATCTTGGAAACTAGCAAAATACAGGAAAATCAAACGTAATTAGCCCTAATTTCCTTTATAAGGAGTTAATCGCCCCAACTTGAGGAGATATCATCTTTTTCCTTCCCTTGGCACAGTTTCTCAGCCCCTCGCCTTCTCTCCATATTTTTTTCCCTTTCTCTCCCGCATCAGCTCCATCGTGAAAACAAAAGGGATACATGTATATTTGTGTAGCTTTCCCTATTTTTTGGTTCTCATTCTTTTTTACGGTTTCTCCGGTTGACCGTTATCATATCCTTAACCTCAACCTACCCCATTTGGTTCTCTATATCTTCGCGTAGAGCGTAGGCAGCGATGGAAGACCGTATAACATGCGGAAATCGCACCGCCAGAGGGCGCTTGCGTTACGTACAACACGGCCGCCTACGACAGGCGTAACGATCGTCTTTTATTTCTTTCGCGTAGATAGAGGCGTCTTTTTGCGGGCGAAGGTGCGATGAATTTGGATACGTCACTAACTTACCATTGATAGCGTTTGTCGTTAGCGAGCAAAGTTTTTTCATATTTTCTTTCCCTGAAACGTGTTTAATCGCCTTATCATTTACATCTATTGCCTTTTTTTTCCTGTTTTGTAAAGTATGTAGGTTAGTGTGTCATCTAGAAGGCCATGCGTAAAGTTATAACGGGTTGTACATGCTATGTATACTACCAATCATGGGCGCTTACTCGCTAAGTATACACGCAGTGGTGGTTCTGTGGGGAACCCCTTTCAACAGTTAACACACATGCACATCTACAGGTTGTTCTAAGTTATCGGGCCACTATTGCTAACTTAGATCTAGTAATTTTTCTGCTGATCACAATGTTGAGAAAGAAAACAATTGAACATCGTATTTCAGCGCTAACTTCAATTGTTTGTGCCTTCTAATTAAAAATCTTGCATATTTTTCAATTGTTTAATGTACATTGGCCAATTACTGCAATAACTTCGTTATTAGAGCAGATATTCAGATAGTTGAAGCATGAAAAACAAATAACATGAGATAATCAAAAAATGCGCATCATATTTCAACGTTTGGTTAAATTACTGGCTTTTTGATGAACCAGCCCGTATATCTTTTCCCAAATCGATACGGAGTGACAATTCCAATAAATTATTTTTATAACGCCTATAAGGCCCCGAAATAAGAGAAAAAAGAGATATGATGGATTTCAAGATGAAAGATCTGTAATATTAATCAAAGCAAGTTAGCGTTGCTTATTTAAGGAGGCCATAAAATTAATTTAGCAAATTTTTAAATCTTGTTCGGCATTGTGATCAGTTGGAGAATTTATTTCCGAGAACAATTGCTTTTTCTTCGCAGAGAGAAATATATTATAAAATTAGGTAGATGCAGTCCAATGTATTTTTTATTAAACAACCCGTATAATAGGGGTCGTGTTTAGCCAAGGGAAACGGTAGGTATGACGAAAATGCGAAACACCTGGTCGATATTCTCGATGTTGTGAGTCATACTTGTTGCCTATTTCACGCAGTTAACATGTTAAAGAATCGTTTTAAAGAAAAAGGAATCCGTTTCGTTCGCTTTGCAAGTCTTACATTACAATCGCGAAAATGACAATTTCCGGTCGATAATTTGCTGTAACTAGACCATATACGAAGGTTGTTCGATTGAAACACATTTGTTGGTTGTAAAGCAATTTTTATTGATTAAATTTAAGTCATTTTTAGTCGAGTGCATAAAAATATCATTTAAGATATTCGACCTGTAGAATCGTCTTGACCCGTTCCACTAGAGCGCATAGAACCTTGCAAATTGTAATGGTAGATGGCATCGTCTCTTTCTAGCATATTCTTGATCTCATGCTGTAAGTAGCGATAACATCATAATATACAGGTTGGGGATATTTATTAAACTCTGATGTTTTTATGAAGGGAACTTGGAAATTTTGGAATAAGCAGTTTAAAATATTTTTGCCTGCTGAGGACTTCAGGTTGAATCGGAAGCCGTTACCTAAAATTAAATACATTTTCATAACATTTAGCGAAAGTTCACCACACCGACTAGACAGTAAGAACCGAAATGAACCTCTAACTTGTGCGGCTGTTATGGATAATTGGTTCCGCGTTTTCGAAGTTTACTGTACAACGCATAGAACAATGTAAAAAAAAAAAAACAGATGCATCCCCACCGTTTTTAGTTGTTTGGAATTAAACATACCAAAACGTTAATCTTTTCGGAAATATTTAACGTATAAGCGTTATTCAACAAATGCGAAAGCGTATTCAACAAATGTACATCCCGGATCTTTAATTTTCACGTCATTTGCGTGTCTAAGGATCGTGAACAGGGCGACAACAAATATTTTGTCGAAACACCCCGTTCTACGACCTAGTCGGCGACCGGTACGGAGTCTTCTCTCAAGGTGAAGCGTCGGAATGTGTTATCGTAGATATTTACGTGCTATTGGTGTAAATTTGGCAACCTAGAAGAGTGAGAGTGGTATAATCTGATCTAGAATAAAAAGGGATGATTTTCGACAACAAATTTTATGCATTTGCGATAATTATTCGGTTAAAATGAAGATTACTAAATTTATTATCCTCTATAACGTAATAGTAGATTGTACGAGGCCGACTCAAAAACCTTTTACAGTATTTAAAAAAAGAAAATCGGATTCCAATGTTTAACGCAGAAAGTTTTAAATAAAAAAATAAATTGGAATTTATTTATCTGTATTTCCTAGAATGTCCAAAATATTCCGTTCCAGAACACATTTTGGTACTGTTTAATGTCCAAATACATCGGCTAATATCAGCTACGCATTAAAGAACGTGCCAAACTTCGAAACTTCTGCGTAGGAGAGAAAAATGGAAAGCTCCGGGCTTTGCCGATTACTCGCCGGAAAATCGCTAACCTAATTGTTAAATGGAATGATGGCAGATATTTTTCAATAAGCGTTCAGGGAAAATATTTCGCGCAAATCGAAGGTTTCGGGTTGGAGGAATGCGGTCAGAAAGTCACGGATGAGGGTTGAAAGGAGCGCTTTAGACAAAGGATAAACTGCGACACGTGTTGCTAAACTAAATAAATCAATCTCTAACATTGCGTATGAAATATTTTATTAAAAACTTGATACCTGCCCACGGCACTGTTGGTGAAGGTTTAGAGCTTCTTGGATGCTTAAGTTTTAAATTGTTAATCGACGTAAATAAATTTTCTTACCAATTATACTCGTTTAGATAGAATCTTTTAAATTAATAAAAAATCAGCGCAAACCGCAGTCCCTATGCATTTTTTCAAATTAATATATCGTGTGCTTATATTTCTTGTTGCATGTTTATTTAGTGCTCCCTTTTGTGTACCTTTCTCGAGCCGTTAATTACTTCGTTGTTCATCGTGAAATGACGCAGTATAAAAAGAGGGGCGGAAGGTGCGCCCTTTGGGTCTTATCTTTTAGCGAATAGCGGGGTTCGGCGAGGAGAGACAACTTACTAGCGAAGAGAACGACGAAAATAAATTTGTACAGCGGATGCAGGTCGAGATGCTGGAAATACCTCGGGGAGAAATGCGTCAGTCGGAAGAGTACGTCTTCTTTAAATGTTTGGAAAATGTTGCTTTTAATTCGAAAAATTAGTGCCGGCGCGAGAAATAAAGAACGGAACAAAAGGCAAGATAAAGCGCGTTGTTGGATTCATTATTTATACGCATGATTAATTAAGTAGATCAGCAAGATCAGCGCTTGAATTTACTATCTGTCGACCAAATATTGTTCATCCAACTAAAATTTTTGTTTGAATACGGGCAAATAAATATCATCCTGATAATTTGTGCTGTACCAAGGCAAACGCTAAAGTATCGGCACACTCCGTACCATACAAAATCTTTATTTTTCCTTGTTCTATTCTTATTCTAAAGGATTTTTAGTTGTGCCGACTTTAACCGCCTACCTACCCTAAAATTAAAACATGCAAAGTACTCCCAAGTAAAAGAAAAAGCGCTAGCATGTGGCACAAAAACACAAAAACATACCGCAATAAATCCATCAACATCTTGTTTAGGAAGTCGTTTAAACCACAAAATATACAAACATATGTACTAATTTTTTTTCTATTTACAGAGGTACAACAGATATAAATTTTATTTACTTAGAAATTATTAATATTATTGCATGTACACTGCCGTTCAGAGAAGTTCGGTCGGTTGGTAAAAAACATGAAAAGGTTACAGAAACAAACGAAACTAAAAACAAAATGCAATTTTATTGTATGTACAGGTAAAAAAGACAAAAATAAATAAATAAAAAGTTCTTGTGAAGTTGGGCATATTTTTCGGATCTTCCTGTCCAGTTCATCCCACAACAACTCTATCGGGTTTAAATCTGGGCTTTGTGGGGGCCATGTCATTACTTGCAGGGTGTGCTGTTCTTCTTGCTCCTTTAGATAGTTCTTACACACTAACGCAGTGTGCTTGGAATGATAATAAAAGGGACTTTATTGTGGTTGTCGGAATATTTCTACTTTACATAATAATTTATGGCTTTAATCCCTTAGAAAAGAGTGTATGCTTAATATTTTTCTAATTTTATGTATTAATAATTGTATACAGTGTGATATAATAGATTTTTATTGTATGACCGAACTTCACTGAACGGCAGTGTAGATAGATTAAGTCAGCTAATGGTCTATGTTTAAAAACAACATAATTGGAAAAAATGAGAAAATGAATAAGTTTAGTGCGGACGATATAACTTGTGAAAAAGCTGAATATGCAGATATTATTTATTTTCTGATAGACCTTCAACATTTCCACCCAGTTTTCGGCCGACTCTGGGGCGCCACAATTACCTTTTATGAAATCTTCAAATACTGCGATTTCAATACTGATGGACGGGCATCTTTAGCAGAGAACTGCTTGGGTTAGAAGTTTTATCACAGAGGCTAAATACAGAACACTATCTAATTTCTTTAGATAATGTGCAACTGCACAGCACTATCAGAAATAACCTCAGAATATAAGCAAGAGGGCAAAGTTAACCTAAATGATTTAGTGAGGAATCGGGATAGATTTGAAAAGCTCGGAGTTCGTTTTCAATTTTAAAGAAGGTACCGATATTATTGCTGAACGTTATCTTAAACGTTTTCTGAACCCCATAGAAGATTATCTTTACACATTATAATGTCTGCGTGATGTGGTTCGGACATTCTAGAACATCTACCTTGCAGCCATTCATTTGCTTATGGAAATAGCTGTGAGAAACGCCAGTGGGAGCCTTTGGTTTATAATCCAAAATGGAAATTACTTTTAAATTCATTGAGTAGCTACGTAGCTTTTAAACGTGCTTCCAATTCTCAATGCCTTCGCATATCTTTGCTAGAATCGATGTTAGAAATTCGCGTTGAATGTAAATGTATTGCGCAACAAAGAGATCTTATAAACAGCAATCTCCCTCCTTTTTCTGTTTTCGTAGCAGGCGCAAAATATTATCGCCAGCGTCCTTATAATTAGAATTATCCATAATTCATCGCCAATGTTAACTGGCGAAATTGAATTGCTAATTATTGGAAAATTAAATTAAACCGGAGGGGAATAATAATTACAATTTCATTTCCATCTTGTCGGCGATGAGGTCGTTGTAATTTCTGGCATAATTTCCTTTGAAATAATTTGCTTCTGGTTCCATTTCTAAGGGATGGAAAAGTTACTTTTACCCGATGGGTCTGATGCTTACATACATAAGAAGTTCTATTTGGGAGAATGCTTACAAAAAGAACGCTGTTCCTAGGAATAAGACCAGCGCCATGACGGAGAACAAGAAGAGGATTTCATTTGTTTTGTTTCTATCGTACTGAAAGAAGGAAAAAGAAAATGTGGAAGCGAATAAGAAATGTGTTCGAAACGTTGTGTAAATGGCTTGTTTAGCAAGTTGTCGATGTAGTTTCGTGACGATTCGACAAACGATGTTAGAAAAGCGTTTAGATTTATTGCGGAAGTGGAACGCTTAAGGTTCAAGGCTCAGGGCATCGTCCATTAAGAAAATTGCTAGAGTACGTAATAGATTGGGGTCATAAAGAAGGAAATGGAAAGTATTGTAGCTGTTGTTGTTTTTCGTGTGAAAAAAAGTTAATAAATCGATAGTCAATAAAAGGAATTATGCTTTTGTGTAAACGTTCCGAGAGAACGGATTAGTAACCGATTAACGTTATTGAATAGGTGGACGGAGAAACATTTATTGTAAAATTTGTATTGTTAAGAAAATATTTTTACTGTGATAAGAATATCTTGTAGATCGTTGCTGGAAACACAGGAAACCCTAAATAATACATTGATTTTTTTAACTGTTTGTTAAATGTTTTTTTTTCTTCAATGTTATACGAGGAATCTTCGAAAAATATCCGTATTAAGGAAGACAACGAATTTTTTTGCGTTTACTATTTATTTCTCGACATAATCGCTTTGTAGCTCTGTATACTTAGTCCAGCGGTGTTCTGTGTTATGTAATACAAAAATGTTCATCAATATATTAATTTTTAAAGCTTTATATTTTTCCTTTGTACGTCCTAAACTATGCCTCTATTTCGGCAGAGGCTAAATCTCGCGAATATGATGGATAGGGCACCAATTCCTAACGTAACGTTCCTTCCTTCGTGAAACGTTCTTTGCGCTTGAAACCGACAACGGATTAGATTTTGACTACATTTCGTTCATATGTTACGGAGATTGCAGATAGAAGTGAGCCATTTTCATCTTATGATCTAGAAAATATTCGGGAAGAATATGAGGGAGCACGTGCACTAGAAGATGGTAATATGGATCCCGGTTATAAGACGAGGGCTGTTAAATTTTGGAGATCGGACGAATCATCCCTCGCCAATCCAAATTTAAAAAAAGAACTCTTCGACAACTGTGTAGGTGAGAGAAGGAGGAACGCAATGGAAAAAGTTATTGGAAATTGCTGATGTATACTCAATTTTAATTCGATAATAGGAATAATTCTTTCTAACTAACTTCTCTTTAATTCTATTGATTTCACCGGATTTTTACGATAACTTACAATTTTTAAAGAATCCCCTAACTCAAAACTACAAAACCGTAAAAGACCGAAGAAGATATCTTTACTTTAAAGCGAGTTAAAGAAACAACAATTTCATTAAACTTAGCCAAAAGAAAAATAAAGTATAACATTGTTTTTCTAGTAACCCTTTGTGAATCGTTGTTGTAGATTCTTACCGTCTTACTCAAACGCAGCATCAAAGGAAAATCCAATCTGTCATCCCCAAAAAGCGCCCACTCCTTAAACAAGAAAGGATGAAAGATATATTTTAATTAAAACTAAACTTTCAGCATCGAAAATCGACTTGGAATTGATAGAATGTTAGGGATGTGACTCGCTAGCAAGAAAGACACGAGTGGTACAGAGGGCGTTATCCAATTTAAAACTTTGTTAATTAATGTGGTAGTGGATCCTGTTCTTCGGGAAATGAGAGGAGCCAAGTCGCGTTTAAAGAGTCCAATTTATTTTATCTTTCTTTTTCTTTGTTTTCGATAAAAAATGTTTGCTGGAAAATTCTCTTCTTTCGATGTAGTTTTGTTGGAGGTTTTTTTTTTACTAATACAAAGGTGCTGTGTTGATATAATTATGAACGAGGAGAACTTTGGTAATTAGTACTTACGTTCGGACCTTTTCCCCGAGTCAGCAATCCGTCATTTCCAGTTGAGAATCTAAAACGCAAAAAAAAGATTATTTAGTCTCGTCTTTAATTAACAGGAAAACAAGTTATCGACGGAATAACTAACTTCACCATGTATTTAACAATCATCTTACTCTATTCCGTTAATCCTACGCAAGTATGAATATTAATGCTATGCTAATTTTAATTTATTCTCCACTTGTTTGCCGCAGAATTGAACTCTTATAGGATGTGATCCCAAGCGATGTGCATAATACTAACCCACTCAACCGTTATAATCTTTTAGTCGTTAAAAAGTTAACGATCAGAAATAATTATAATTGACGTCCGTAAGCGATTGCCCTGTATAACAAATGGCAGAAATATTGAATTTTGATCAACCAGGAACAAAAGCGAAATTCCAATTAATATCCTGCCTTTCGTCGATGAGAATCACGTGGAATTTTAGTTTTTCTCAATCTTCGAACCATTCCATGAAATGAAGAAAATTTTCGGCATAGCGTTTAGCTCCTTCCGCCTTGGTAAAACGTAGATCCTTTTAAGATTCTTTTCAGTCTCGAGAATAGGAAGAAATCACGGCGGGTCATGTCTAGTGAATGCAGAGACTGAAGTAAGGTTTTGAGCAGGTGCATTTGTAGCACAATTGCTATGAATTGTTCCGCTACAAATCCTGGCATTTTCTTCGGATTGCTTCAGGCAATCGGGGTAGAACTTCAGGTAATACCCAACTTTACGCTGGGTAGTCGCTTCCTCATCCCAAGGTACAAATTTGTTATGCAAAACTTTTATTGCAAACTAAACCAGAATGCGTCAGGAAATACGCAAGTTTATAATCCTCTTTAAAATAATTTCAAATTAAACGAATAGAGGAAGTTCATTGTCAAATACCTTAACAATTCTCATAGTATTATTGCTATTCTCTGTTGCATTGTGTTATTTTATCAACAGCTTCGCGTGTTTATTTTGAAACGTTTACTCTAGTAATTTGTTAAAAAAACACTGCGAGTCTCGGCAAAAATTCCTGCGAAAAACTAGAACAAAAAAATCAAAGCTATCTTGCTGCCAGGCATCTACATACATAGAAAATAAAGAGTAGACCAGCTGATTGTGTGACAGTCGTTTTTCCAACGCCCTAGAGTGACACGTTAGCAAAAAAGTCCTACGATTGTCGAAGATAAGACCTTCTGTGTGTAAAAAGGAAAGAACAAATGGAAACTTTTCTCGTATAGAATTGAGACGTTGACTCTTTTAGGTTTGAATACCTACATGCATACGTACATAAATGGGAGAAGAGTGCAATGGCTTTAGGGCGTTAGCGGGAATGGATTTTAGACGATGCGATGCCATGAAAGTTTCCAAAACATTTGGATGGAAAGGGGTGTTGAAGTTCGAAATATGTTAAATGCATTGTAATAAATGTTTCTATTCTTTCTCTTAATGATAAATGAAAGTTGGTCTAAGAACAAAAACATTTTCTTCACTTATTATATCTGAAATTGTCGATTTTCAAGGTAGACGGTTGAAATAAATTTCTAAATGAACAGTAATATTGTAAATTTATGCAAAAAAATTAGACAACTTGTGGAAAATTATGTCGTTCAAGTGCGTCCCTTGTTGATGGATGCATTCTTGGAGTCGGTCACCGAAGTTCCACATCGCTCGCTCAGACAAATCCTTTGGAATGGCAGCAATTTCATATCGGATTAACGACTTCAATTCCTGAATTGTTTGGGGCATATTCATGCAAATACTTGCTCTGAGGAAGCTCCATAAAAAAATTGACAGGCGCTCAGATCAGGGGAGCAAAGGGTCAAGGGAAACGTGAACTACCTTCTTGAAGCTTTGTCCAGCAAGAGTCGTCGGTGCAAAGTAACAGACGAGCTGACTAGGAGTTTGCTGCGAACAAAATTTGAGCGGTTCATATACTCGATTTCGGCGTGACGTTTGCGCTACTTGCCTTCTAACGTGTATCAACCAGATATTCTCTTACGTAAATTAGGGTTCGATTGATTGACAAAATTTATACATTGTGGTACAAAAATATCTACAGTGTTTTCAGAAATTATTTAATAAAATAAAAATTTAATACAAACGAAACAAAATTTAAAGGATTTATTGTAAAAATTGCCCGGACGATACATGGTTAGTCGCATTTTTTTTCTTTTTAAGGGGGTGACAGCTCAACGGGGTAAGCTTTTTGAAGCTCGTCGTAACTTCAGGAGCCTTTTACTAAATTCTGTGCGTATGTCTACGTAAAATGGAAATCTCTGACGAAAATATAGAATTGGGGAGTGCTGATATATAGGATAAGGTATCGGAAAAATTGTTTTTTTGTGAGTTAAAAATTAATATTTGGGTCATCCTCGATAAATATTTGGGCTTATATAATATAGTATATATCTTTCCATTTGCAAGTTGAAATTTAAAGACTAATTCCGAGAACTTTTTCATTGAAGCAATGAAGCTTTAACATTACATAATTGTATTCTGACCTAACACCACATTATATAAATAAATACACATACATACATATAATATTTGGCATGAAATTATGATTGAATTAAAAGAGAATAGGTCCGGAAAAGCTTCTAAGAAAAAAGTACTCTTTCCACATCAATCGTTTTTCGAAGGAAGAAATACGAAGGAAAAAATCTAATTTCCAATTCGAAAAATATATTTTCCATCGCAATGGGCTAGAATAATACGAACGACGTAAAATCTCAACAACGAATAATACCGAAAACAGCAGCAATAGCTCGCGTATTACGAAAATAAACCGCCGAATAATTGAACAGCCCCAGTGGAAATCGACCGGTTCTGGCTCAGTTCGATCCCCCAACAGAACAAATATATGTCCGATAGAATGGTTGCGTTAATCTTCTCTATCTAAATCGGTTGCCTGTTAACCGATTGTAACGAACAACAGGGAGTTTGAAAATTAACAGCTGTTTTACAGCACGACAGGTAGTTTTATATTCGTTTAATAGTAAGTTTTTTTGTTGACAGAGTTAAAGGTAAATTTGAATATTTATAAAATAAAATAAATTTTATTTTATTATTACATCGATACATTGATTGTGCCAGCAGGAGTTGTAAGCTTGGCAACGAAATCGTTTCTTTCACCGGAGCTGACTTCTTCTGGAGAACCCTTTGTTTGCCCGGCGTATTGTTTTCTTACTGTGGTTGTATGCTTCGATTTGCAGTGTTAAATTCAAATATCCAATTTTCCCGTACTTTCTATGGAATCTTTTGGCTTACATTAACTAATCCAACTGAAGGAAGAGGACAATTATCTTTTTTTTTTTGAGATATCGAGGGCTATTGTTGTTTGTGACGGTGAAAACCCAATTCTCAAATACATCTGGGCTAAAGGCACTGAATTTTGGAAATACGTTCGATTGAAGAAACTGGCACGTTTTCCCCGGATTTTGATTCAATTTCTTGATCTTGAGAGCTCGAAGAAGCCAATAACTAATGCTTGGACGTGGTGAAAATAATCAACCAGGAAACAAAAGATTGTAATACCGTTTTCCTTTGTGAATTTCAACGCTTCAAGATTCTTGTGGCCGTCCGAAAGTAACAGAACGTTGCTTTCTTTGGACGCCTTCAAAAACGTTTCAGGTATTTTTGAAAGATTTCGGTTGATATCCAATCTTTCCGTTGAACAAGACAAGTTCCTGCTTCATTCTTTGTTGGGAGAAATATGAAAGCGGGAGACACATACGTTATAATTACATTTATAAAAAAATATTTTAAATAAAACATTTAAATAAGCGAATGTATGTATGTTATTAAAAGCCCAACTTCTTGCTAGAAATGTGCTTTTTTGCGACCTCAAAGATATTTGTGGATTACGGTTAAAACTTCTGACCAATTTCCATGTCAAATGCTAGTTTGCGTAAATCTTTACAAGCCAGTCCAAAAAGATCTTGTTGTCAAGTAATTTAGCGCACACTTAGACCCGATTTTGTCGCTTGTCCTTGTCTAGGTTTAATAATAATTTAGCTGTTTTTTATAAGATGATGACGAACGTTTGATTCTGTAGCATGTTCTGATAAATATTCAAAGCATGCCGAAGTCTTTTAAAAAGCATATTCAAATTACCCAGGCATTATTTCACCACTCAAAAGCCTAGGAGTTCGCAATCATCTCGCCAGCGTTTTACCAAAGAATATCCATAATAATTAGCGAAGTTGAACCATACAAATAACGCAGTATAATTAAACACAAAAACGACGCGAAAGGGGGAAATTACGTTCCCTTTTGCGCCGTCCTCCGCTATGTTTCGTCCTTTCGTCCCGCCACCTGCCTAGTGAGTAGAATTCTCCTCAACGCGTATAATTCCGTAATTTCGTTACGTTGAAGGGTTTGTTGCGTTATGGGGAGCGTATTGCAGCCTGCCTATGTGTATATCTACGTATATATATATATGTATAGCGTATACATACTACGGAGACCCACCGAGGAAAGAGAGTCTAAAAGTGGGTGGAGGTAGATCGATAGTACTGCAGAAATTCAACGTCCCGACGTATCGTAACCGGTGACGATAGAAATTGTTTTTTTTTATGTGATTAAGAAATCGTTTTTACTTTTCAATATTCACGCTGAAATCGCAGCGCCATTAAAAGCAAACTAGATATTGGAACATTTACGGTCATCAATCAAAAAAATCTTTTAATAAAGGTTACCGGAGCAGGAACGAATCAATTAAATTAAAAATTCATTTTGCAGGAATTGTTACACTTGCGAAGTATCTGGCAGATTCGAATTGCATTTCAGATCCACGGTTATGCTCAATAACCAAATTCATCCAACCGCTCATTGATGATGTTTGCAAATTGTTATTTCGCATTATCGGTACATTAACTCGATTTCTTTTCCAACAAATGGAGCTAACTTCTTTAAAGTCTGGCATTTTTTCCAGTTTGTCTGTAGTTCGTATTCTTCTCTTCAAGGTCTTCCCAAGCCTTCAAAACCCTTCGTTTTGAACCTTCGCATTTTAAATTAACTTTATTAAATTAAAATAGTGAACATTGCAACGAATAATGACGACACGCAGCTCATTTTTTCTAACTTCGCACGTTGGTCTCATTTTGAAACTTTTTTTTTGAAAATGCGGGGTATATCCTTGTTACTTACGTTAGACTCGTTCCAAGCTTTGAGCGGAGCGTATATAACGAAAGTGTTATGGATTTTATTCCTTAATAATGCAAGTTGGCGTGCCAGTAGCTATTTACAGATTGACACAAGGTCATCCATTCATACTATTCAACACTGACCTGGAAAGCGGCCGGTAGGTCGGATGGCAAACCAGTGCTTCGCAACTTTCCTTGGCTGCCGTGGCGCGATATCGGGACATATTTAACGGTACGAAGCGCCACCCGAAACCTTTCTAACGCTTCCAGTACCTCATGCATGAATTTTAATAACAGGCAGGCCGTATTTAACGCATAAACTCATTGTTTCGGAACCAACTGTCGAATATCTAACTAATAACGCCCTCTGGAAGGTAAATTAGGGCTTAAGGAATTATAGGGGGTCGTACGGTATGTATTTCGTGAAATTAGGTGGAATTTGCTGCAGGAATTTGAATTTAGGTTAGTGCTACTTTTTCTTCGCACTCGGAGATCGTTTTTGGCTTTTGGCTTTGCAGATCCTTCGTTAACGTAAAATATCAAAATTTGTTCACAAACTAGTTCTTATATTAATTAATGAAATTTTGCAATAAATCTTTGCGATTTCTGTTTGTTTTCTTTTAAGTTAAAAAAAAATGGTCTTTAAGGGAATTTTGTAAGAAAGAGCTGGATGCTTTTTATTGCTTTGCACTATTGCAATTGATGGAAGATTTTTTGACCAATTAACCTACAGCTATTCACCTCGAACCAAATTCGGCGTTTCCGAAGTACATTATTACCATTACCAGGCGAAGAAAACGTTGATTACCGTTGAAAATCCCCATAACGCCCCCTTTATAATACTTTTAGCGACGTAATTTGTGTAAAGAGCCAGTTAAGAGACTCTTTTACGATGCTAGAACATCCATATTATCCGCCTTTAGAAAGATCTCCTAAGGCATTCGTTGATTCGACTACTTCTCGAAGGTTAGGAACGGCCGGTGAGATTACCTACTTCATATCTGCCCGAACCTCGCGCGTATCTTGGCGTTCGGAACGCAGCACAGGTCTAGGGATGGAAAAATTACTTCCTTATTAGGGCTCGTTCGACTTAACAGGTTCTTCGCGAGGCTAATTCTAGGCTTTCTGAATTATCTCGAGAGGTTTGCAATGCGGGATTAGCCCTGAAATTACGTCGAGGTAATTAAATGCGAAGCGGAGGTAAAAATTTAAATAGGAAGCAATGTTGACTGCATTAATCGAAAAAAGTGCTGCAAACCGCTAGGATTTTTTTATACTAGTTCTGCGACCATGTTGGAAATTGTTTAAAATTGTAGATTTTCATAAAATCGATTGTAACTGAAATAACATAAAATATATAATTTAAAAAATGAAGAATTTGTAGGGTTGGAATACGAAAGCTCGCAAGCGAAGGTGGAAGGGCGGAATCTATTCGTCGAGAAAAGAACAGATGATTTTGAGTTGCTTTAAATATTTTGCAATGCACATAGCTGCGATGTTTTCTATTTAACTAAAAAAGAAAACCATTCAAAATAGTTGTATGCCGCTCAGGAAAAGATGTGGTTTCCTGAGTGGCATCGATCAAAGACAATTTGGAAACGTTACCGTTCTGTTCCCGTTCCTTAATAGCTTTTGATAAAATTCTATGTCGACATTCAAAGTTTTCAATAGTTCTTTGGTCAAGTAGCTTTAATTTTGATGTCCTCCTAGCGTAGGATACAATTTGAATTCAATCGATTTTAATTTGGAATGTAATCTTGCGAGTGAGCGGAAAAATGATCAATAATCCTAAGAATTTTCATATTTTCTGATCTAATGTGATCATCCACATTTCAGTCGACATCCAGGCTTTTTTTATTTGCTTCTTATTCAAGAGTAAAATTTTTCCGCAATTGGCAGGGACTTTAGAACACGTTTCGGGGGGATAATTGACGTCAGTCCTAGCCGAATCAATTGGCGATATTTGCGCTAGAAGCAAAATGCATACCAGCCACTGTTTGCGTAAGCGCATCGAACCTTGAATAAATCTCGGTCTTACGGAAGTTGTTCGTGTAGAAATATTTAGAGCTAAGAAGCACTTCGAGTTATAGAAATTCGAGATATATAAACAATTTCTAATGCATCGCTTATACTGAAATGCTGTTGCCACAAAGATTTCTTCGACTTAAATTAAATTAAATTATTATTATTTTATAAGCTTTCTAGAAACCCATTATTTAGACAGTTTTTGGTATGAACACTTTTCTACTTGCTTTTCCGGAATTTGTTAAAAAATATCATGTTCTATTTGGAAAGCTTAACTTGACCTCTTTGTGACCTTGAGGAGCTTTTCTAGAACTACCACAATATCTCGTGTATCTCTCGCTTTCACATTTTTTTTTTAAATAAAACTAACTACTTCTAAATTAATCGGATGATTCGAGAGCAAAAAAAAAAAACACTTACGCTAACTTCAAATTGTGTAACTTTCTTATGAATAATCCCGCAGCACAGTATAACTTCTCCCACGCAAAGAGAAATTCTACAAAACTCGAAAAAAGAAGAAAACTCCATCCATTTTCCTTCGGTCCAATATAAGTTTCTCAATTAGCGACACACGAAGAAAGACCTTTTACATACACGTCTAAGGAACACAATCTTCCACGCGTGTCACCCGTCTTCGGCGATATGCAAAAATAATTTCCCATGTCGATAACTTCAATATGTGAGGGTGACGGCTCTTATACTTTATACAGTAACTTATGTACTTCCACCGCTAGTCTACCTTTACTGTAACTTGAAAAAGAGGGTTTTCTGAGCCCTTGGGAGGAACCTCCGTCAACCTGACTCGTAGTGAAATGGAATTGGACGTAAATTATCGTCATACGTGTCAGAGCTTGGACGGCTTATATAGAAAAGAATGGTTTAGGGATTCGATCTGGTTGTATATAAAGGATGTTTGAGGAATTTTCGGAATTGATGCGAATATGTTTGCAATTGTCAATATTATTGAAAATATTAAAACAATTAATTCTTTGTATTAATGGATGTGAAAGTTCTTTTGTAAAAATGGAAAAATCAATATTCAGCCAAACTAGGCACTGTTTATGAGGCATCTTGCTTCACAAGTTGCCAAAAGTTTCATCTATATTTTACTTGCGTTTCATTTCGCATAGCTAATTACACATTCAACGTTTTCGGTAATTGCAAGAAACCACCAAACCGTCGTCAATCATGCTAAAAGGCAATATTCTGCCATATGAAATCAGATATCAGTATGCAAGACGTAATCATTTAGAAATAGAATTATATAAGTTGCATCTAAAAAAAACGCGCTTTTTAGATGAAAATAATTTTTAGAAATGGCGAAAATTTAAATTAAAAAAATTAAAAATGCTATGCCTCAACAAGAAAAACCGCACGTTTTCTGGAGAGCACACCATTGATTTGAAACGAATACAAATATTTACCCATCAAAGTGGATAGTCTAGAAAATTTACCAGATTTTGTAAATAATTTGAACTAGATGAGGAAGATGGGGAAATTTTAGTATCGTTTGATGTTTGTTCAGTCTTCCCCAGTGTGCCGATTCCAGAAACCGTAGAGTACTTGGTTGAACTCAACAAAATCGATGATGCCAAAATTGCAAAATTCAAAAGACTGCTTCAAACTTATCAAACAGACTGAGTCATTTTAAAATTTGCATTGAAGGATACCTACGAGCATGTATAACGTGCCGACTCAATATGAATCATCACCAATAGAGCCTGCCGTCGCTTCGCCGCATGGTTATAAGTTCTAGTTGGTTAAATAAAACTGAAAATCAAATTATTATGTTGGTAGACATGATATGATGATATTTGGTGCGGTTGAGTGTTAGCAAGAAAGGAATGGCAGATTCTAGTTTGACGAGTTCTATCGATTCATTCTTTGAGCACTGAAATTGAATGTTCTTTACATGGCGATGTATGACATCTAAGAATACAAAAATACCTTCGGTATTTCTTTTTCTAACCCTAAATAAACAAGCAATTGTTACGCAAAGGAAAGATACAAGAAAGGAAGGCTTATCATTTTCTTTCCGAACGGTTAATTTCACTATTACAAATAGAGATCGCCCGTTTTCTAGCCTCAAATTGCCCTTTCCACTATTTCACATGTATACGGAGACCGTTCCTACCACCTTCCTTGAACATCTGCCAAGATAGCGAGTTCATTGTGAGCGTACATCTAAAAGAAGACTCATCTTCTACGGCGTCTTTGCCTAGATTGTCGACGCTAAATATACTCCCCTTAGGGCGTAAGGGATGGAGATCGTTCGAGGGACGGGGCCCGTTTTTCCTTTCTTAAACTCCTTCGCGTTGGAAGCAAACGGCCGCGCTACGACCGAGCTTCGAGGAAGGAAAAAAAAAAGGAGGACGGGGAGTCTCTATAATATTCCATTTATAAAACCTTATGGGGATTTTCCTTCGTTAGCCGCGGAGGTTTGTATAAATGCTTCGCGTCTATTTTCGAGGTTGTCGGTGCGAATTGATGGAAAGGAAGGATCAATAACATGTTAGTCGCGTGAAAATGGTGGTAGTTTTGTTGCTTTAAATTTAAGCCGTTAAGGATTGTTAACAGATCGAAGATTTAGTCCGAATTTATCCCCAGTCGAAACCAGTTTTTAGAAGAACTGTTTTCTTACGTGTTGTGATGATATATGAGTTTGAAAGTTTGCTGTAGCTGTAACTTCCGGAGCCTGTTAACGTATAGATAATGCGCGTAAAGCTTTCCACGGCTTTGTTGCCATCATCGTTGTGGTAGAGGCTGAAGCGTAGTTAATAATGTTTAGGAAAAATTTTCAATTTTATTTTGGCAATTCTTATGGTGGAATATTCCTGGAAAAGTACGTAATATTTCAGTAAATTCCTTGACGACGAGGAATATTACAAATGTTATAATACATTACCATGTAATATTCCCCGGTCCTATCAAAATTACATTGTAATATTATTATTAATGCGGCGCTCTTACTTGTGTTTCAACTTTTCGCAATGGCAATTCGATTTAGGTAAACGTACTGAACTTCGAAAATTTATCAAAGTATCGAGAAGGTGCCCTCAGGTTTTCATTGTTCTTTGTTTTTGTTTTTCCGGTGTTTTATTTGCTTTGGAGTAAAGAAAATAAGCTTAATTTTCGTCGAGATCTTCATGGCTATTCATAATAATTTTATTTATTAGCAACCTACAACGTTTTTCTCTCTTCTAAAAGTTCACTTTTATTAAATATCACTTCTTGTTCCTTTCCGTTCCTTTCTCATTAATTAAACAAAAAAATAAGAACTGAATTTTTTTATTTCCTTTTCAGATTCTTCTTGACTTCATATTGTATCAGTTGTAATCTTTTTTTTTCCTTCTTTTACTTTCACTTTCTTTCATTTTATTTTTTTTTTAATGTTTAATTATAGTTCATTAAATATTTCTCTTGAACATCCTACTACGGAATAAAAATTACACGTAAAGTAAGTATCACACATTGAAACATAGTAAACATAAAAGGCTCCATTGTTAAGTAGAATTGCAAGCAAAAACCTTTGGGAACAAGGTCGCCGTCGATTTTACATGTAATATTTATTTAATCCCTTTTACATAAAATGCTCAGGACTCATTTGAGATTAAAGAGGCTAATTAATGAATTAGATATTAGGCTGGTCTTCCAGTCCTAGCAAAAATTGAATTAATCCCCAACCTGGGGCAAGCATGCATAGCCATAATTTAACGAGTTTCTCATTCCGTCGGCTTTAATTTTTCTACATTGCAAGGGTTCAAAGCTCTCCGTTAACATCCTCCCGCTACAATTCGCAATATCTCACGTTAGGAAATAAGTAATAAAGCCATGCCTTTACCTGCTGAAGTATTTATTTCACGCTTCGACGATTTTCTCCTGCTCCTGGGGATTTTTTTGTGAATTACAAAAAACCTCATTTTGCCTCGACAATCTATAAGGTTAAAATTTATTCCAACGTGATGAACGTATTATCCGCAGTAACGTGTAGTGACCGCATTTAATCTTCGTTTTCGTTATTATCCCGTATCCCGTATTGAAATTTTAATGATGTAGTGTCAGAATATTTTTGGCTTGTTAATATGTGTTAAAATAAAAATGCTCGTAGGTGGTCCATGTTGTCTGCGGTTTGGAAATTTTATTTAAAATGTGCTTTAGATCTACATATTACGCCATATGCATCGTTATAAGTAAGGCCGAAACTAGTTCTGGAGCACGATTTAAGTTAAGTTAAAGCTTTTGTAAGGAGTAAAGAGCTATTCTTTAAAATAAAAATAATAGTAAGGATTTTCTGTTTATTTTTTATACGTGCTTAAAAAAAAGGAACTCACCTACTTTTCAACAAGAATATTATCAACAGAAAAAGGAAAGTATTTAAACACGAAAAGCCGATAAAAAGAATGAAAAGCTCAGTGATGGGATAAATATTATTTGGACAGGAACTCTTTTTGAGGTCAAAATTATTAATGCTGTTCATTTATTGTACGTAATACTGTTGGTGATTTTATAAACAACATCCACATCAACATCCATTAAACTATGCTATCGATTCTAGCATCCCACACAAAGAAATTAAATTTCCAAAATTATCCTTTGAGCGCCGATACCCAAGAAGAGCCCAAAGCTTACCCCCCGCGCGAAAAAGATCTTACGAACGCCAGTCTAGACTCCGGACTCATAGGATCCGAATTCAACTTGCTCCGGTTAATTCCTCAAACAGAAATTTGAATTTCCTATTGATTAAGGCGGTCGGCACGATATAGGCGGACTTCGGACGCCCTTAATAATGACGCTCGATCCGCCCTTCGACGTTGGAACTTCATCACGTACCGCCACAGGCGAACCAATATCGCGAAGGTATTGGTAGGTGTTGTGCCGTGTATATGCAAAACATGTGGTTGATGAGGAACAGAACGTCGGAGCGGAATAGCGATGAAGAGGAACGACCTTAAGGACGCTTTATTACCGGTTTCGACTCGCATACGAATCGCGATAGATTAATGAAGTTAAATTGACCGATTACTAAGGTCCTTTGGATGCGGTGGGGTTTCAATACTTGCGATCTTCAGCACACTAAAGAGCAATCAAAACTTTTATCTCAGAGGTTAAATTTTTTTCTCCTTCTGTGAGATAATTTATAAAATGATACGGAAAAGTTCAGCGAGGTTAAAGCTGCCAGGCGCTGTATATTTAAATAATCAGCTTTAACAATTTCGGTAAAGAACTTCTTCAGAAACAACTAGACAAGCCAAAACTTGATGTTAAATATAAATATGTAATCATTCGTTCCGAGATAATTTTCTTCTCCGCGTTCCAGTTTAGAATCGTCAGAGATAAATCTCTGCACGATCTCTCACAATAATTCAACTAATTTGCTCCACTTGCGGTAACAAATTTTAGCATGCCGAAGCAACAATTGGCCAATAAATTCAGTTTCTATCCTTGATAAGCCGCACGAAGATCAAACAAAACCCCATCGAGATACGGCCCTTCACCGACACGAAGAGATAACTAACCCCATCCTTTTGGTGCTCTTTCGCCCGAATTTTGACGCATTTCGCGACCCTGATTATCTCTATCGTCGGCAAGAACAGATGTTCGTGCAGATAATTCCATGATAATTAGAATTTTTATTTCACTCGTCGATTTAGCAGTTCTAGGAGGTTTAGGAGCGTCGTTTATAAATTTGTACGCGTGGCAATATTGACCTCCTATCCTATTTTAATCAGATAAATGCTGTTAGGTTTTGTCGGCAGCTTCAAGTATTTTTGGAATAAAAGTGCCGAAAGGCTTGTTGTTTTGTTTTGTTCTAACTTGATTTTTGACCACTTTAGCGAATTTTTAAGCCTACTGATAACGCTGAATGTGATTGAGTAATTTTTAACAGAAAATTAAGCTCCGCCTAGATTTTCAACATTTGAAACTGATTTTTCCATAGATCGCATCAGTTGAACGAACTGCTTCAGAACCATCTAAGATTTTTATAATTAAATTCTCTCTCTCTCTGAAAACTAACGGACGAATATGGACATCATTTCATTAATAATAAACCTCCAACGAAATGGTTTATAATCTGAAGTAACAGGTTTGCAGATTGAAAGGGTTCTGAACAACAGGTAGAGGATAAAATCTAATTCTAGAAGCAGCGTGTATCTGTGCATATCCATTATTTACATGTAGCTGTCGCTGGGATCCTGTCGCCTTTAATTAACGTTTTAAAATTGGGATCCATTAGGTTGTGTCAGGTTTAATTTAAAGGATTTTGTTACGACATAAGGTTTTTTTTTCATTTATTGTCATGATTTAATCGCAATTACCAGAAGGGTAAACTCCTCAAATCCTTACTGAAGATTTAGGAACCATGTTTGCAGAAACTTGCTTAACATCTCGCGCTTGTTTAAATGTAAACCGACCATCGTGCTGCATAATTTCCATATTAATCCCCAAACTTAACACCTATATAGCGTCAGAACGATGAACGACAACTTAACTAACAATAAGTAGACCGCAACAATAACGATAAATAACTCGATAGTCTGACGTTGTTAATTTCGGCGGTTAATTAACGATCCGAGCGCTATCTACGGGGGTGTTAACACAGGTATTTATTGGTCATCGCGATTTTATGCCGGGGATTATTAAT
Organism: Oryctes borbonicus; assembly: GCA_902654985.2. NCBI lineage: Eukaryota > Metazoa > Arthropoda > Insecta > Coleoptera > Scarabaeidae > Oryctes > Oryctes borbonicus. Next base: position 7,142,348 of record LR736871.1, read on the forward strand.
AGTAAGCGGCCAATGTTGACTATACAGACTTCGAGATGGAGATTCGCCGCAATTAAAATTAAACTAGGTAAAATTTTTAATTGTGCGAAATGAGCTTTTATACAAGATGTTCTCTATTGTTTTATCCAAATTTTGGCAGCGTAAAGTAGATGTAATTTTCTAGGATAAACCACAAAAGTGGTACTAGCTGCGGAGTTACTACGTTCAGTTTTCGTAAAAAAAGGCAAACGAAAAATACATTTGGCGAAAGGTTTTTTTATTTGTTTTGCGTTACATCATAGGACCCGTAAATGCTGGTAAATAAATAATGGCTAAGATAGCCAAAAGTATATTCAATTAATATGTTCTAAGCTATCGCAATTTATTTAGTGCTTCGCCAGAGAAACCAGACTGGAAAAGGCATTGCAATTGATTAAATTTGTGGAACATGCCATCACTGCTGGTCTTGCCTATTTGCAGAGATCAGTCTTAATGGATTTTACGATGATTGTTGAATGCGAAATAGATAACATTGTCTTATTCTTGGATTCAAGATGATCAGGAATACTGTATAAGCCGTCCTTTCGGATTGCTACAAGGAGCCTAGTTTCTCAGGTGGATACATCAATTGTTATTCCCTTAGCTATAAGACTAATGCTCTAAGAGTTATTAGAAATTCTAAATTTAATTATAAGAATTTAAAGAACCTTATAGACAATGATTTGATTTAATACAACGTTGTGGCACCACTTTATAACGCAGCACTTTGGGGTTTTCCTTCTTCTTTTTTCCCCGTTTGCCCATTGCTCCTCTAGCGGGTTTCAGTTCCGGCGAGCAACAGAGTTTACCTTCTATTTCTCTTCTGGACATGGCTGGATTTCTGTTTAGATTTTTCTTGGTCCTTGGTTCAACTTGTGTGAAGCTGTGTGAAGTTCTAATTCTTTCCAGAATTGCGGACGGATGATCTTCCTTATCGTTTTTAACCCATTATTGAACCTATTCTCTCTACTTCTTTTTGTTTTGTGTTCCTCCCATGTACCGTGGGTTGTTAATCATGTTTCCACTTCTTCAAAAAAAACTATCAAAACTACGTCCTTGCAGGAAAGCGCACGAAAAGAAATTAAAAGATTCCAAACTTAAATGAAGCACAAAAAAAAAAACGAAAATCCAATAGATAGATGTATTGGCAGGAACACGACAATACACACGATATATTCGTTGTAATTTGTCCGAAGGAAGGAATCTACGGAATGTAATTTGAAGCTTGGCCGCCTTCTATAACCAACATCTTCGGTTCGGTTCGTCGATTCACGTCTAGAGAGCATCTAGTTAGGGACGGAAGTGCCGCAACTACGGGGGTACGGTTTTCCGGCTGCCGGCTTGTTAAGGATTAGTACTACCGGTCTCGCCAGACCGGAAATTGACTCGGGGCTGGCTTTCTGGGGAGTCGATTGCGCGACTGACCGAATTGGCTTACACTTGAGACGAGAAAAAGGACCGTGGAAATACGTGGTTATATACATGGCGGAAGATATAGAATAATAGCTTCAAAGAGTTCGGATTTCTTGCGCTTTTAATGTTTTGACATTCGTTGTTAAGTTATACATGTTAATCTTTGAGGGCGTTTCAGAATTTCCACTATATCAAATGTAATCGGAACAAGCACGCTTAAAAGTAACATTTTATGGAAAATTGGAGTTTCCTTCGCATTAATTAAGTTCCGATGGTAAGGTTTAATGTATAGAAAAGCTGCTGTTTGTTATTGCCGGCGTTTGGGTTGTTCTTTTGAGTATTTTGTAAATGAGAGCAGCCATTGTTACAACATAATAATTAACAACACTTATGTCGTTACAAAAATTTACAATCGTTCCGTGATTAATAGTAACCGAACGTCACGAACATAGATACCACTCAAACATGTTCAATGTTACATGTGTGCGCATTCTATGTATATAATAATATCGATTTCGCATTAACCGGCATTTGAGCACTCTGAATTTCCCATTCTCCACGTTGATAGACCAAAAAGAGACCGCTATCCCAATACAGTCAAGCAGAGCAATCTAGTTGGCGGTCTTGATGATGATTGATGAATGTCTTTTTCGTTTACGATCACGGACAAGTAGGAAGGCGGCTTGGCATTAGCGTAGCTTTGCCGCAATACTGTCCTTCGCTGGGAAAATTGCTCGGATAATATTGTGTATTTTCAGGAATGCCTTCCACACACGAAAGCCGTATACGAACCATTCTACTTGCTTTCTTAGAAAATCGGAATATGTGTAGGCCTATCGGCGTATCTAGAATTTAAGAGGACAGTGGCCGATTCAAAAGTCCGAGTAGCGAAATTGTCCGCGTCCCACTTGTTATTCAGTGCAAAAACACATCCGTCGACTATTCATTTTTTCCGGGGTGGTTCGGACTGAGAAGGCATTAATATGTATGTATGTACGTGTAAATGGAATTTCGCAGGGATCATTTGTGCGTTTCTGTTCAATCTCCTCCCTGCCAGAGAATGGAAGAATAGTAATGAATAAATTTATGGAAGGCGTAATTAGAGATCCATATTCTTTTTTATTATTCGTAACAACGGTGTAAATTGCAAAAATTCGAAAATCGTCGAAATTTCAGGGATTGCTTTCGCCTTTCGCTTAAACGCGAAATTCAGTCGAATCGAAAAACAGCATTTTACGATACCCGGAAGGTCCTACAAATCTGCCAAGTTTCAATCCGAATAGTGAGAGTGACCAGGGCGATCACTTGTAAGTTACCGATTTTCTCAGCGTATTCCGAGGATAAGGCCCATAGTTTTGAGTTTTTTAAGTTGATATTGATTGATGCCCATAAACGAATAATTCGTTTATGTCACAAAGAAGTGAAGTCAACTCGAAATTTTGGAATTTATGCCGGGTTTAATCCGACAGAGTCAGAGAATGTCAAGAGAAATCGGGCTTGTCAGATGTAATCGGGCCGACCCAGGTTTTGATTCGTTTTTCCTTCAATAGCTAATATTAGCTTTCAATTGCAACGTTTGTAAAATGCGGAAAATATTTTAATTAATTTAATTAATTTTCATAACAAACTTGTAATTGGAAATGTAATAAAAAATAAATTAGTAACTAATAACTAATTTATTTCTTAAATTATTCACATTCCCGATGACAGCAGAACTTCTACGGTAAAAGTCACGAAACTTCGTAATTGCGTCATTGATTGATCGGCAACGGGAAGACAAGCAAGATAGGTGGATATAACATACGTCGTAACTATACGTAAGATATACGTCCATATTTTATTAAATATCAATAAACTAGCCGAAGTGAGACGAGCAACGCGTAGATAAGAGCTTTCATAATGTACGTTGCGTATAGAGAATACCCAATTCCTTTTATGTTCGACACTTTGCGCTTTTTTTAGTTTTCAATAAGGTTTTATATACCCAAAATTTGTGTGACGTTTCGTTTTTAAGGTGAATCAATATTAAAAATAGAACGTTAAATAAAGATATCGGCAAATGGCAAAATGGAAGAAAATTAGTGTCATGATTAAAAAAAAAATGGAATAATAAAAAGTAATACATAAATATTCCCTAATCTTCGAAAGCCTTCTCACATTTGGGGCTTTCGCATCCGGCAAATGCGAGATATTTTCAGCTGTAAGAACTTACAGTTTGACGTGGAACACACTTTGTTGAACCTTTGTCAATAAAAAGCGGTCAGTGGCTTCATTTTTTCATCAGAAATAACATCATCATTATTTTAATGCAAACTTGCTGTGTCTATTCAAAAGAATGTAGGTCTTCACTGCCGGTGTCATGTTATAAAGAAGCTTTCGGGCTATTGAGCCACGATTAAAATCCGTCTATACTCTTATAATATATTTTTATTGTGCGTTGCTCCCAGTAGAAATCGCGACAATGTTATTACAACGTAGCTCCCTAATATTCGCAACGTTGTCTTGAAGAACCGTCGCTACAAAAGCAAAGCCATAGGTATGCTATTTATATTAGCAAAGCGTTCAATAACTTTATTGTTCAGCTCCGACGGATCCCGAAAGCAGGTCATATCAAATAGATACATATATTTCACCCCATATTTGTACACTAACCTCCTCCCTATTGCCTGCAAATGGACGTTTTGCGAAAAGCTTTTGGTATTTGGGGGGAAGGCCTATATTTAAAACGTAATTGTCCGAAAAATCACGTCGTTTGTACCGGATGATAAATACGGGCCCGTCACGCCAACCGCCGTTGTATAAATCGTTGTATACTTAGGCGGAACAACGCGTGTGTGGGACCAAATGTAAAAAAAAAGCGAGGAAAACAATGTAATGCATAGCACCATTTTCAAAAATACCATTTTTGTCACAATGAAAAGACAGATGGGTAACGGATCGTTTAAATATAAATTATTGAGGATTTATTGCGAGTATCCAAATGAATTTTTAATTGTGAACTTAAGCAAGAGCAGTGGCAGCTCGACATTGTTATTTTCGAAGGGTGCTTGGTTAATATTCTAAATTTAAAAATATGCTTGCTTACACATATTTCAATGAAAATGTTACGGCTTTTATTCCAACGAAATTACAATAAATAACTCTTAAATTTGTGCATTTAAATAGTTATTTACCGAATAAATATGTTAATTCACAAACTTGAACACAATGCGTATCTTCTGTGGTTGTAACCAAAAAATAGTGCTCCTGGATGGAATCATTTACGCCAAACGCAATGGAAAAAGAGAAAAAATACTCCACCCGGCTTCATCAATGTGGTTCCGAGTGTTTCCTTATTCGACCTTGCACCTTGCTATTTTACCATTATTTTTTGCTAATTGGTTATAGGCATTTTCTGAAGTATTCTGCTAACACATGATGGTTGATTTATGCACCAAGTACAAATAAATTCTTTGTAAAGAAGGAGATCTTAAAAGAACCTGATTTACCTCAATGTGCAACCTTTAACAGATTCTATTAACTACAACCATATTTTCTGATATGTTAGGCTGAAATTGTATGAAATATTTAAAAGTACAGTAATAAATACGCCGTTTTCGAGTCTTTAAACTTCTTAACAAGCGCTAATACAATTGAGACGGAAAAACATTGGCTAAGTTTAACGTTAACAAATTGTGTAATATATATAACGACAGATATGAAATTTTCATGAGACGTTGAAATTCAAATTTAAATCTGGAAATATGATGGCGAATAAAACGTGTCTCCATCTCGAATATTTCCGGTACAAGGAACTGTACTTCTGTTAAGAATACGACCGTAATGGTTCTGATGGAGAATATCTACGGTAGATGGTTCGCTACAGCATGTTTGAAGTACGGTTATTGCTAGTCGGAAACTCTCGGTATCGCGCAAACCGGACGACAAATGCAGAGTTTTAGAAATATTTCGGCGGATTACAATTTAGATGTGGAAGTACGTATTCTAGGCGATGATCGCTTTGGGTTAGATTGTACCTAGTTCAGATGGAAAATTGCATATTTTTAACTTTATTTTTTTTAATTTTAGATTTGACTAATGCGCGTTACATAAATAGGTGATCAGATAAATGACCCGAACAAGCGCAAAATAAAGCAGAATCACTGCTTCCAAAGAATTGAATAATCGGGTGTTCCTTATAACGCCTTCAGAAAGGATTTGACGATGGCCCAGAAAAGACAATTCGTCGTCGTAAATTGTTGAATACATTAGGCAACACATTATGCACGTTCGAAACTGTTCGATTCGCATTTAATTGTTAACATACTGTACACAACAGATTCAGTTTTAAATAAGCTTGCAGAGACAAGTACACTTTACGAAATTAGCAGATACTAGATAAGACTCGTGTTTCGTCGACTCTCGGGGTAACCAGTAGGCAACACGAACCCACGCGACGAATATACACGAGACTGTCTAGTCTCTGCTAATTCCGCGAAGCGCAACCCGGTTCTGCAGGCTTAGTTTTAAACGTGGTATTTAGCTGCTTCGTTCAGTGTCCAATAACCATATTCCTAGCCATTCAACGATAACAAATGTAATTGAAAGATTCTGATTGTATTAATATCATTCGTAAGAAGAAAAGATCTACAAGGCCAAAGGTGATGGCAGAAGACTTGAAATTAGATGTTCTGGATTATGTGGAAAAGAACAACTTCT
>LR736871.1:7148486-7213724 GCA_902654985.2 Oryctes borbonicus
AATTAGATGTTCTGGATTATGTGGAAAAGAACAACTTCTAGCTAGACAATCTCAAAAATGGAAATAAGGCAAGGGACGCTTTCAACATTTTAAAGAAGCGCAAGTACAAATCATTTAAGTTCGAGAAGCATCGCGCGTGAAGACATGATAGTAAAGAAAGACTCCGATTTTGCGAAAATTTATTGGAAGGAACAGATACTGACAATAATTCTCAGAAAAATATCCACCACATTTATGTAACACGAAGAACCTCACCGTGAAAACTGTAGATGCTGGTCAAAGGAAAATTTACATTTGTACATGAAACCAGAACGCAGTACCCCGAAACAGGCCTATTTTTCACCGACGGCAACTTAAATACAGACAAATATGTTAAATTTCTACAGAAAAGAATTAAATGATGGTGCACCACCAAGAAAATTTTAAATAAAAATTTTCCTGAGAGGAGGATCGGAAAAGATGGACCAAATTCGTTACTTTATAAACTAATAGATAAAATAAGTCTTATGTACTTGCTGGTATCAAAGCTACGCATTTATCTGCGCGTTTGCGGCGCTCTATCGCAGATATTCCGATCTACAGAAGCCAATATCTACAGTATCTAAAACTGATACTAATCCACGACACGCTTAATACTTATTGCAAGATTCTTCACTTTACATCCGACACTAAAACCATCAGCTCTACCCGTTAAAACAGACATATGAGGCGCGTTTAAGAGTGTATTCGTGTTTTTATGAGCGCCACTCAAAAATTTACGACAGACGAAAGGAGGAGCTGACAACAAGCACATCACACGCTCCATCTTAAAGCTCGCATTCGCACCTGTAATTTCGCCATTTTACATCTTCTCGCATGATGCATCGCGAATTAAACTTTTTATAACTCGTACGTCGTCAAACGCCGTTAACTTTATGCGAATTCCCTCAGATTTTTTCGCTAGCTGCGAAGGCAGCCTTCGTATGCAAATAATTTATGAAACATTAAATTCCGTTATGGGTTAGCTTTATAGGGACGCGCGTTGTAGTTCTACAATGTGTCGGCGGTAAAAAAGTAAGTGCTACGTATTTACGTAACGGGGAAACTTTATGCTCGCGTGCGTTTTCAATCTGTTTTGGCTCACGTTGGTGCATATGTAAGCTTGTCTGTATGTTAGTTAGGTTAAGAAGGTTATGAATAAACTGGAAGAAGAGTTTTGGTAACCTCACTGTTAATTTTTGCGTCTTTGAATCAGCAATCTTCTCGTCAACGCCAATAGTTTTTTCAATGTCCTCCAGTGTATTAATTTATGTACTTTTTACTACCTATTTTGCTCCGTGTATTCAAATCAGATAGTTACCAAATTGTAGATTGTAAATTGTAGAAATATAAATTATTTACTAAAAAAATCTAAAATAAAACAATAGTTTGGTCAGTTTAAAATCCCAGTTCCCAGCGTTTGGTAACACCAGCAACCGTTTGCCAGATACCAACCATTACATATTAAAAAACCATCCCTAACGAAAGCTTTCAATGCTTGATACTTAATAAATTAATACCTCCGTATAATATTTACGATTCCCACTGACCACCAAGTATGTTCTCCAACGTGAAGTTAGCCGATCTCGGCTCGGTGCAAATTACGTATTAAATTTCTGCGGCAACTAGAAGGCGATACTTTGGCGTGGATCGTGAACCAGCAATTAGTAAATCCCCCGACGGTACGGCGTTGAGGAATATACGTTGCTAGTAATTCCGGAATTTCCGGTCATTAAAAAGTTTCCAACCTCGCGGTAGATTCGGCGGGGAACGAGATGCGCGGACCTTTTGGAGTGGGTTCGAGCTGTTGGCCGCGGACGACTTTTTGAAGGTAGAATGGAGATTGGAATTTATTGATGACCTGGATGAAGATATTGCGGGGATGGATGGTTGCCTATGTGAATTTCAAGCTGCTGTAATTAACATCTATTTCACCCTATTCTTTTTTAATGTCCCCCTAGTGGTAATTCCCTTCCAGAGAAAAACTATTCGGAGGAACATAAAATTATATTCAAGTATGCGATATGTGTAATTCGGCTTAATAAGTGAAACATCCTGTATATTACTCTGCTTTTAATTACTTTTATTCAATTCATAACAACTTTCTTCGACATTCTCTCTACTTACCTATCTTGATTTTTGCGTTTTTTTTTTGTTTTTATTTCTATCGTTTTTCTGAGCACCTCGCCTTAGTTATTAAGCTTATAACGTAGATCACTTAATTAAATCAAGGCGTTAAAGAAATTCGGTATTTTCCAAAATTTTCGGATTTTTCTCAGAAACTAAGCGAGATGGGTATTGGGATTGACTTGAAAAGTAGAAGGGTATCCCAGGTCGTATGGTACTATACAGAATGTTGCATTAAAGAAACCATATTTGTATTGTGTACAGAGAAAACTGAATTTCCTATGCTTAGATATAATTTTATATTATACAGACCCTCTCCACGAATAATATTTATTTGAAAATTTTCCTTACAAATTAGTCACGAAAGTAATCATTTCTCGCGTACTACACTACATGGGCACGCTGTATAAAACTATTCAAATAACTTTTTATAGAAAATGAAGCCTCAAACGTGTGTCGCACAAATTGTAAAAGTATAAATAGCAGGCTAGTTGGATGAATCCTATTCACGCAACGTTCGAGAAATCCAATTTTGGGTCGAACGGAACTCGTATATAGAACGCTGAGTTCCAGCAACAAAAACGTTCGATTTTAAGCAGAAAACACTGAAAAAAATTGTGTCTATTAAACATGTAATATTTTATATAATCGAGGGCACCACTCGCAAACATTCGAATAAAATTAAATTAAAAAATCTGAAGAAGTTTTGTATTCATTTCTTTAAGATAATCCCAAAACAATGCGTATTTAGAGGATTGCGCGTTGTTTTTTTCCTTCATTCACGTGCAGTGAGTAGAATATCCACCTACGCTGACCGCGTCCATCCATTTCCGCTGACCTTAAACAATTTTGGAAATGTAAAATGAGCCTTTTCTCCCGAAAGAAATCCCGAGAATGTTTTTGCGAATCGAGAGAACCCATCTCGATCGTACCTTTCCTACTCACTTTTCGAAGAGGCTTAAGTGAATTACACGCGGTCACTTTTGAAATATTGAAGTAGAAGTGGATGCGTAGAAGGTTCGCCACTTTGCAGGTGCCCTTTTCACCTCCTTTTACCGAAATCGTTGAGTGGAACTGTCGGTTACTTTAGTGAATAGTGTACTAGCATTATTTGCTGATGCTTTTAATAATAAGAGTGTTGAGCTAGTTCTACACACTGCTATTATTGAGAAAAGAAAGTAAATGAAGACAAACTTGGAATCAGAGCTACATTCTACAGTAATTATGTTAAAAGCTAACTTTTATTCATCAGTTATATAACGACAAAAGGCAAGGGAGCAAATAAATAAAGCACAGCGTTAATACATCGTTATTTACAAATAAGCTATGAAAGTCCATGGTATAGAGATTGGGCTAAACGAGGATTTTTGTGGTAAGCCGACTCGAAACCATTTTGAACGTTTCTGGGCCTGTAATATTTTCGACTATTTGCTTAGGAAATTTTAACCTTACTATTACTTTTTCCTCTCAATAGAATAACGAACGACCACATGTGTTACGACAAGTGCAGCTCTTTCGAAGCGTTAATTTGAAGTCGACCTCGCTATATATTGATCCCGGCGCTCCCCCCAATCTAATTTGATATTTTCGGCAATTTCTCGCTGTCAGCTTGTTGCTAATAATCACGTTTAACACCTTGTAAACTTATTTGCGAAGATATCCGGCGTGTTTCGCGTATAGGATTCTTGTTTCTCGGCGGTCCAAAACAACTTCAAGAAAAGCGGCTTACCTTCTGCGTCGGGTAATCCGCTTACTTCCATGGCGAGCGAAAATTTCACGTCTTGCGAGTAAGAACAAAAGAATGTTCGTCTTGTTTCTAACTACTTCAGCGAACAATTTTTAATCGGGAAGTAGAAAAATTGCCGTACGCTTATTAAATTTGTTTCGAACGCTCGCGAGGATGGCATGGAAGTAAGTGGATGAAGTTCTAAATTGGAGATAAAGAAATACAGACCAACTATGTTAAATGTAGCCGTGTGGCGGTTATATATATGTATTTATGGAGTATGATTTCTAATAAGCGGCAGGCTTATTTTCGCGTTAATTACAGCTTGTTCGATTATCCTTAACATCGAATGGAATATTGATTGTTCGCGGGGATGTGTGTAATACTTATAAATATGCCTGTACAATATAAAAGCTCTATGGTAGCGGGTTTCTGGAGCAAACGTAAATAAATAAATTTCCCTACTATCGATCGCCGTGCTTCGTTTGACAGTCATTGTTAATTTTACTCCGACGACAGCGATAGTATTGCAGCACAAGCCAGATATAGAACTAGATTTACAGCGATTCGCAGCTTGGTGCGAAAATATCCATTAGCGTGGCGAAGACTGGTTTCAAAGTGATTTTCTATTATTTTTCTTTAAAAAAATAAGGAGATATGCAGATGTTTATGTAAAAGCAAAATATACAAACAAGCACTAGAATATCGCCATAGCCCGCGTTACAGAAAATGTTTGGTTTGAAGGATTCTGCGGTACGACTACTTCAGGACTTCTGCACAAACAAAACACAATTCGTTAGTGACGGAAGCGAATTTCTGGAGCTGTCTGAATGTTCAATGTGCAACATGCACGCCGATGACACCTAATTGCTCTATTCCTTTGCACCATAAAGTGTTAGTAATTGGAAACAATGAATTCTGAAACTTGTTCCTTGTTTCTCACATCATTCGGTCTTACGGTTGACGATGAAGGTCCACGATTTTCCGAAACAATTGTTCGGAATTAGGTGCTATCATCATTCAACATATGTAAATATAAATCCATCGATCAACGTACTAGATTACCTAGATTGGAAAAACACTCCGGGGAATCACGCGTAAAGAGCGTAGGTAGCTCTTGAAAACGAAAAAAGTCGAAAAAAGTGAACCGTAGATCATAGACAAGGAATATATTTGTAGCCTTTACTGTCTTCTGTTTTATACAAATAGAGGCCTTAAAATAGAACTTCGCAGTGCGGTGCTCTTTGCTATATGAGTATATAAATGGTTTACAGCACACGAGGGTACCATTAGATACCGGTCGATAACAGATGTTGACTTCTATTATGTGCAAAACGGTGAATGCGTGGATCTGTGTACATAGGGCCAGAATTGGGCCCGTTTATAACCGTTTAAAAAATTCATCGATTAACATTAAAGAAAATGATGATTAGTTTTTTTTTTTATTACAGACCTCTGCACACAGACCTTCATATTATTCGCGTAAATTTTGTAGTAACTATTATTATCTTCAATGTGGAAGGATTATTTAATCTCACTTCGCCGAGTCCAGGGAATTTTTCATGCAGATACTTTATGAAGTTTTGGATAAGGACGTGGCTTGATATGCAAAGGAGGAATAATGAGGCGAATGTCTCTGCAACGAGAGCCAACCAAATTTTGGACTTTGGAATTAAAAAAACAAGTTATTCTGGGAGATTGTTGGAGAAGAATATTAATAAAAATCTACGCGGGTAAAAGAATACAAGTGGCATGGGAAAGAAGAACAAATAGAAAAGTACAAGATCTGTACAATGAACATAGTTGTTAAGCAATAAAGAAAATATTGAAAAGGAGAAGTAATTAACGATGAAGAAAGATATCTTCGATTGGAGAGCGAACAAAATAGAAAAACAGTGGACAAAGCAATGGGCCAGCTAGACATGAAAAGCTAACTTCCTTCACTGTGGTCAGATTTTCTTAAATAATTTTGCCAATTCAAAAATAAGTTTTAATTAATTTTAATCGATTGGGAAATACTAAGTAACCAACCGCCCTCATACAAATCTATCTAAAACTAGCAAATAGTGTCACGTTTATGTATTTATCTTATTTCTGTTTTTTCCATTTCATCTCACAAATTTCCTCCAATCCATCCTTAAATAAATTATACTGCTTTTCCGGTTCCCGTGCTAAATATAACTGGAGTGATCACATGTTGAACGTAATTCAAAACTTTCAAGGAGGGACGCGAATTAGATTAGTTTGATCTGGCGTGGTCACGTAGCGTCTTTCTTCGAGGTTTTCTTTTCTCTGTTCCTACGGCTACCGTTCTTTTTCGTATTTATGTTGCGTCCGTGCCCGAACTGTTGACTTCTTTTAACGACAACCGAAAAACGAACTACTTCTACCCTTGATTAATCTCTTTCTAAGCGATCCTACGTTTCTTTCACGGCGAAGGGGTCACGTTGTATTTTTCTTTAAGTGTTGATGAAAATAGCGGCGATATATGATGGTTTGTTTTGAGATTTGAATTGTTGCAATCGTACAGTTGAGATAGATATGTTTTTAATGAAAAAAAAAATGTATATTTCAGCTTTCAATTTTATTAAATTTTATTAAATAAAAATAAATTATTTTTCGTTATAGCTAATTTTGAACGTTTGCAATGATAAAATCAACCATTCGAACAATTAGTAGTTTTGATGAATTGTATCCACGTCCTGTCTTCTCTCTAAGTCGTTTCTCGGAAATACTTTCTTTTAGTTTTTATATTAGGGTGGCGTGACAAAAATTGTTTACTGTTGTTGTTGCTCTAATGAAGTTTACCGCTATTCGACAAGAAACTCTATGCCAGCAGCCTTTAATCGACTTCTGGAAAATTTCACAATTACGGGTAATGTTTATTATTGGAAATCAAATAGATAAAACCCTGCTTTTATGAAGAGGATCGTATATTGGTTCGTCTTTGCGGTCGCTGAGAATTTTCAAGTCGACGCAGCTGAAATTGATGAAAGTTAAGATAAAATACAAAAATCGTCCTTACTCCTTACAAGAATTGTATTTACACTGAGACCAGTTTCAGCAATGTCCCATCATCGGTCAGAATCTAAAGTGGTATAATATACAGGGTGTGTTGGGAACAAACTTTAGGAGTGTACAAACTCGAAAATAAATGTAACGATTTTGGGCCTTGAAAGGATTGATTCAGATGGAGTCATTATGTTATATGTAACAAAAAGCAAAAAGCTTTTAATGTAGAACATACCTGACCTGGTCGATTCCTCCCGATTTACACAGTGTAAATTTAGGTAATTCTGTCAAATAATAAATAGACAATCTTAATGTATCGTTTGTAACGGGAGGATCTGGTGTAGGATTCGATAACAGCTTTCGTTATACAGAACAGGTTGATAAAAATATGAAAAGCGCGTTTATTAAGTTAAAAATTCAATATTAAAAAAGAACATAAAAAGAACTCTTTGCGATACCTTTGCCCTTTCATATTTTACGTATAATGAATTACTCAATCATATAAAAATATTGAAGTTGTAAAACTTCCGAGCCCATTCTTCAATATCACAACCCAGGTACGAAATTATTCTGTTTGTTTTAATTATTATTAATTAATTAAAAGCATTAACTAATATTATTATTATTATTATTATTGTTATAAAGTCATGCAAAATATTAAGATTAAAAATTTATTTTTGAAAAATATCAACTCCAATCACTTTTAATAGCTAAATATTATCTGTATTGGCAGATGTATTCTACCTTGACAGACATATATTCTTACTAAGTAGTCGGTGCCGGACGGAAGCCTGGAAGCCAATTTATATTAATGGAAAATTGAAATTTTCACCAAAGCGACGGTTAACATGGAAAAATGCAACCCTTTCATGCATAAATTTACAAAAATGATAAATTATGAAAATCAAATTGAAAATTACTCCGATAACCTTATTAAACATTAAAACAACGAATATTTTGTTACAAAAATTCTCTGTATTTAAAAAAATAATAAAAATATTTTTGGGCACTTCAGTTGACGTTATACATGAGGGGGTCAAACTAACTGGTTTTCAACCGTGGAGAAATATATAGCGTTGTTATATTAACTCAACGTAGTATTGCGTACAACTCGCTAACAATTTAAAAGCACATAAACGCGTGTGTCTTAGGCTCTTTTGCGTCTAACATTGTGAACCAAAAATCATATTTGTCTAACGTGACGTGCCGGAGACATAATGGTTTTGGGTAAATGCCGACGTTTTCAAAAGAATCTAAATTAATGACTCCGAAACACTTAATTTTGGAATTTTGTCTTAGAATTTAACGAAGATTCCTAAAATTTAATAATATATATTCCATTAAGAGAAATAACTTTGACTAGGTACAAACTTACGAGACACCCTGTAGGTTTCAGTATCTGCCCAGATATAAATATAAAATTGGTATTTGATCAATATATTTTTAAATGCAGAAACCTGTTCAATATTGCGGATAAAAATATTCCGTATCTAAGCGAGTTTACTTCGTGCTTTAAAATATTGCAGTAAACAGATACCATTTAGCTCCCTTGTACTTCCATTAAAGAAACTATCGATCCACCCCCGAACTTGTTACATTCACGTAGCCATGACCTAAGACCCAAATTTCGATTAATTGCAACCTTCATCGAGCCATTTCCGACAAGATTAATCGCTTTCATTCTATTTCCTTTGTGTATAGATTTTATTTTAAATTATATTATGCCTTGCATGTAGATTGTCTGAATCTATTTTTTTTTTGCAGCCTTGCGGTACTCGCCGATGTAAATTGTATACGTATATTTTTCCCTACGTTCATAAGTCTTGGAGTTATCGTGTCTTGCTTGAATTATGTTCCTCGGGGTGTGATATTTATATGTCCATGTGCGTGGTATTAGGGGACGTAATCCTAATATTAAAATAGTGCATGCGTCTGTGTGTGTTGGTCGTGTTTTGAATTTTCCTTGCTTTATTTTGCTTTTAACAGACTTCAGAGCTTATGAAAAGTTTGCACGGTGTTTTTTGTTTTCGCAAAGCAATTGTTTTATAAATGCTTTTCGTTTGTTCTTTGTTACAGTTATTGATCTGATATTTCTTGTATTTTTCTATCAGGTATTTTTTTAATTTCTCTACTCTCTAATAAAATTGTTGAGCTTTCGCCTGTTTATTTCGAAGGCTTGGAACTTTACTTTTTAATTTCGGGTTATCCCATTATTTATTTACAACTAATTGTGAAGTGTGGAAGCTGCTCTGTTTGTAAGAGTAGAATTGAGCAGCAAATACGACACTCTTATCGTTTTCAAAGTTCTTACACTCAAAATATTACGTATAAAATTATTGCGTGCATTTGATACATGCAAGGTGAGGTACAACCTCTTACAACCTTTCATGTTGTGCGTTATTTAACGAACCTTGTATGTCTTGAACATATTTACAGGGAAGGGGATGGTACACTTAGGATTCGTCGCTTCATGATAATTAAGCTTATTTAATCCTCTCCTTTAGGATTTATTTGATAATACAGGTCGGCGTGAAGGATTTGTTTGCGGAAGAAGATTCGCCTTTGTAAAGCTGAACTTCCTGGTTGAGATTACGTCAGTTTTAGGGTTAGTTTAGAGATCAAATTAACAGCCTTTTATGCGAGATGTATCTCGTTACACAAGTTAGATATTCGGGTGTAAATTTATATGAATTAATTAGCGCTTCGAGCCAGGTTAATTTCGGGACGAAAACAATAACTTTATGGCGCGTCGAAGTGGGTAATTAAAGCATATTTTGTCGCTAAACAATGGAATATATGTTTTCTGTTTCTATCTAGGAGCGTGAGTTTAAAATATTGCAAGTACATCGAGACATGTTGATTTAAGCAATGAAACATTCGCGGAACAACCCTGATCTTAAGTTATTTTTAGAATCTTTTGATTGAACCAATAATTCTATCGTTGGTGCAGTATTTAGACGTTAAAACTTGCATTTCAAATAAGTTGCAGGGCATTTTATGTGTTTTGGAGTTAGACCAAGTAGACCAATCAGGAATTTATAAAATATATGCAAAGATTATAACGGTGCTGGCCCCACTTTTGGCGCCAAATTGCCCGGAGGCCGATTGAAAACTAAACGAAATTGTAATAATCTGCCTTCTTGTTTTGCAATGTCTGTTTTTAATAATAATAATTCGTATCTCGCAGCTTTTATTTTAAAAAATAAAATAAAAACAATAATAGCAACAGATATAAAATATATACATTTATTACATATATATAATTTTAACGACTCAGAGCAACAGGTTTGAAATAAATATAAGTAAAAAAATAAAATAAAAACATTATGGGTGCGGTCCGTTGGCGGGAAACCGACAGCGTCTCGTTGGTGGGAAATGAACAGCGTATTTTAGCTCTCCTGTTGGCAGTGAGGGCCCTAGCTCGCCACTCCCCTGGTGGTGGTGACTACCTCCACTTTAAGCGCTGTTTATCTTACTTTTACCACTATTTAGGCTGCGGTTAAAGCCTTTGCTTTGTACGATACCTAGTGTACCTTTGTACTTTACTTTACTCTACTTTTTGGGCAATTGGGATTTAATACAGGTAACCGTCGAGGCCCGCTCATCCTATCGTGTTGACCGCTGAGAGAAGACTTTCTTTATGTTAGCTTATAATGCACCAGTGGTTGACATAATTTTATTCCCAAATAGGATATGAAAAAAATCAATATTTTTCTCTGAATCATGCATTTGCCTAACTTTTACATATAAAATTATCAAGAAAAGATGCACTCAACATACAAGGGCGGAATAAAAAGTACAATTAGACAAAATAAGTACATTCAGGAAAATAAACAGATGAAGCCAATTCATATAACGGAATTCCTGCGTCAATTTAGATTTTTTTGCAGATCTCCACGCATATTTACTCCCGATTAACAGCGTAGAATTATCGGCATATATAAACATATTTCATCGCAATATCTGTTGAACGGTAGGTTATTAGCATATAAGGTATCGGGCATCAGACTGAGCCCTGAGCGATTGTAAAATTAATGTGTTTTCGATCGCGTATTTTGCCACACAACTACTGAGCGTCAAATAAAACTTAGCTTGAGTGTAGGCCTTCTAGGTACATTTAGCTTAAATTAATTAGTTTGTTGTCAGTTTCACTGCTGAAGATGACATCTTAGCTAAGCGTATGTGCTGTGTAAATGAAACAAATTGAGTTTAATGCAAGGAAATGTATATTTCACGATAACCTTTGGTTAATATGTAGTTATATACTATTAATCGTAAAAACGTAGGCTTCCACGGCCAGAGTCAGTTGGAACTAAACGTGTTCCGGGTTTGAACCGTGTCATGTCGTTGGTTAAAATAAAACTCGACGTTTCGCCCACAATCGTATGGGGCTTCTTCAGGAGAGTAATGGCAACAGTTAGCACGGTAACTCAACGTTTTATTTTAACCGACATGACACGGTTCAAACCCGGAACTATTAATTTTATCGCATTTATTATTATTATTTATTGTTAACGATGGAAAAATCATAGTAATTGATCACACACATATAAAGCGAAAGTAATACATTAGAATATGTCAAGGGAATGACTATTAATAAAGGATGTGCCGAAATGTTCGCATTAATACCATAAACCTTCAATGACTATTATGATATACGAGTAAGGGGAGCATTGAGGTTAGCAATTTTAGATCCTTATTGGGTTGGTTTTAAATGGAATTAATCATCGGTAGAGCTTTTCCAATTATACAATTGCAAATTGAAAAAAAAGTGTATGGAAATAGGTTAATGGAAAGTATTGCTTGGATAATCGATATTTTCGATGGCGATCGTTTAATTTTCTGAGGATATCCTGCTGAAAAATATCCTTTACTTTGTTCCGTTGTGACATTAGAAATAGAAAAACTTCCGCGCACGTTACTTACAATTATTTATTTGCCATCTACAATAAATCATGATTAATTTAACAATTATTTCATATTAGTTATAACAGTGTGTGTTATGCTAATGTTAATTAAGCAAAAGTAATGTTGTTCTCATTTCTTATAATTATCGTTAGATATACTTGGTTTAATTTAGTAAACAACCGTTTTACCAACCACATACGTAGAATTAAGCAAATTACGCAAAACGTGTTTTAAGTGAAACGAGGAAAATCTAATTTCCTAAAATTAATATTAAAACCAAATTAATTCATACTTAATAGTTCTTCCATTTCCAAAAAAAAAATCTAATATTTCGATTTCCAGGTGATATAGCCTCTGTGGTAATAATATTTTCTGTACGATGTCTTCAGTTAAACGTTTCCATAAACTTTATTATACAGACTCCTTCATTCTTCCTTCTACGTTCCTCTCCCTTAATCTAATATCTTCTCCAAACTTTAGCGAGTCTGCACCGCATTAAAAATGGAATACAAACCGGGATGTTTCGTTTTTCCTAGACATTTTTTTTTACACAAATACGTATCTCTTTTATGCTCCATCTGCTTCCTAAGCCGGCTTTCTCTCTATAGCAACTCAGTTGTCTGTTACCCTGTAGCTGGTGCGCTGGGTGAAACGGTTCAACTTCGTCGAAAATTTAATTTTCCACATATTTGCATTCTGTGCGACCCTCGCGCTTTTGAAGAACAAGGCTGAGGTAGGAGGTAGGCTTGGTTACGAGGGAAGGGAGCTCGTGCTGTTGAGGAGAGAGCTTCACAGCCAGAGATGTATACGAGAAGACAATGTTACGGTGTCGAAAGAGAGGAACATCTTACGCGGTATATCTTGCCCTTTTTCCACAAGTCGGAGGTGGTTGTGTATTGAAGGATCGGTCGGGATTTGTTTGTCAATTTGCTTCGTGCGTCTGTGTTTTCCGAATGGAAATTGAAATTTTTATTTTATAGGCATTGAAGGGAAAGCTCCGGAAAATCGATTGTGAATGTTTTGCGACGTTTTGAGTTGGAAAATACGCAGATGTTTATTGAAATTGCAGTTACAAGAAGAAGTTTTACATTTACATTTTTTAAGATATGTTTTTAAGATATCCGGTATAGAACATCATCCAACAATTGGTGATTCTATTTCCAACTTTTTTGTTCTTAACTTTTTTTAATAGCTCAACCTAATGAATTGATTTTCTAAAATTCAACATCTCCCGCTCCAGAAATTAAATTCTAGACATCGCTTATCTCGCTAGCTTTGCCTACGGCTCACAACGCCACATTAAGCTGCTCCAATTAATCAACGCTGTTAAAATGGCAATCCAACTCATCGAAAACTTTCTTATTTCATCCCTTCCCCCAGCGCTACCCACCGATGTTTATTGTCACCGCCATTAGATGGCGTTCAAAGTACACTTGTTCATTATATTAAGCGAAACGGCGGGGAATTTTCTCGATGCTTAACTAAGTTAGCGCCATCGGAAAGCTTTTAACGAAAATCTAATTCGATGTAGAAAACCGCCCCCGTTTCCTATTCCAGTTTATTTAATTTGAAACTTGCCGTTACCTTCTTTTCCTTCTACCGGCATCCCCGCCTAGTTTCTGAAGTGGGGAATTTTGTAGAGAGCTTGCAGGATCCCGTGGGTCTAGTCGTTCTCATATAGAGATATTTGCATCTAAATTAAAGCTGTAAGGGAACGAGCTTGAACGCTGGGAACAGGGGGATGTCACACGTTTACGCCGTACAACATAGTTCACTTGAATTAGTGATAAGGCACTGTGTTTGGGACTGGAAATAAATTTTGCATTTTCTTCCTACGAGGAAGTGTTTAATTTTATGCAAGGACGTTATAATTTAATTTTTATTTAAATGGCGTTGAGAAAACTTTGTAACTTGAAGCTGCCCTTATTGCATACACAGCGTGTTCGCGTACTTCATGGGCGGATGATAATTGCTTTCCTGAGCAATTTAGGAGAAGGTTAAAAAAATATATATTCGGGACAAATGCTGTACGACAAAAATCAAAGTGTGTTTCGCTTTTCACAAAGTAAGTTAATAAACGTATTGATGAATAGGTTTCAATTTGATAAACGTAGTTCATTGTTGTAATAAATTAATTAGTTAATATAAATTTTTTTTTTATTGTTTTATTGAAATGAAGTAAAGAAGTAGTACTTATTGAATTCGGTGTTGATACTATTGTCGGTATGTGTAGAAACGTCCATAATATGTTAAAAAAAACGCACAAGGCAACGTCAAGAAAGGATTACTTACCTATGTAAGTAGATAAATTATGTGTTCTAAATATATACAATACAATTACAATGAAATTATGGAATAACTAAACAGGGTGAATTGCTATAAAAATACTATTTCGTTTAATATTGAAACCCTTGACATTTATACTACCTCATTAAGTTCTTTTTGGTTATTGTCACAGACGAGCTCATGAAAAATTAAGTGATCGACATACACTGCCGTTCAGAGAAGTTCCGTCGGTTATTAAAAAACATGAAAAGGTTACAGAAACAAACGAAACTAAAAACAAAATGCAATTTTATTGTATGTACGGGTAAAAAAGACAAAAATAAATAAATAAAAAGTTATTCTGGCCTCAACATTATATTTTTTTTTTCATCGAAAAAACCTCCTTTGCTGTTAATCACCACTCGAACTATTCTAGGCATTCTTTCGATAAGTTTTGTTAAAACGGATTGTGGAAAATTAATCCATTCATGTTGCAGAATATTCCGTAAATGTTCTTGCGAAGTTGGGCATATTTT
This sequence comes from Oryctes borbonicus, assembly GCA_902654985.2. Taxonomy (NCBI): domain Eukaryota; kingdom Metazoa; phylum Arthropoda; class Insecta; order Coleoptera; family Scarabaeidae; genus Oryctes; species Oryctes borbonicus. The sequence continues at coordinate 7,163,079 of LR736871.1, forward strand.
TCGGATCCTCCTGTCCAGTTCATCCCACAACAACTCTATAGGGCTCAAATCTGGGCTTTGTGGGGGCCATGTCATTACTTTCAGGGTGTGCTGTTCTTCTTGCTCCTTTAGATAGTTCTTACACACTAACGCAGTGTGTTTTGGGTCGTTGTCATGCATGAATCCTGATGGCACTGCATGATTCTGGAGTATTGCAAAATAATTTTCCTTCCTCGTTACACCCTGCACTCTGCATAAATCTCCCGTCCCAGCAAAGGAGAAACATCCCCACACTAACACAGAACTACGCCCTTGCTTCACTGTAGGCGCAATGCAGTTCGGGATCATTTTTCGGTTTTAGATCTTCGGACATAAACTCGTCGATTTTGCCCAAGAACCTCAAACTTTGACTCGTCCCTCCAAAGCACGTGTTTCCAATCATCTAACGACCAATCTAGATGAGAACGGGCCCACTGTAGCCGTTTTGCTCTGTTGCCCCGACGTAATAAGGGTTTTCGAATGGCAATGCGCCCATGAAGGTCCGCTTGTTGAAGTTGAGGTTTTACAGTACTCGCCGAAACTTGTTCTTCACGGCCGCGATTGACTTCGGCTGCTATTTGTGGCGCTGTTAATTTTCTATTGCGTTTGCTTAATAATACAATTCTCAAATCTTCAACTTTTGTTGTTTTCCTAGATGCTCCAGGACGAATACGATTTTCTATAGTTCCAATTGTCTGATATTATGATGTCATTTACTGTTGAACTTCTCATATTTATTTTTTCAGCAATTTGTTGCCCCGAATATCCTTCTTCAAACAGCGTAATAATGCGTGAACGTTTTTCTACACTGGTTGGCTTGCCGCGTGCCATTTTGAAGTAAATTTTCTTAAAACTTTCGCGCAAAAACAACAGATGCACACCAACACACGTTTAACAATAAAATGAAGCAAATTTATATCTTCACGCCTGTGATAAATAAACAAGAATGATACTGCGGTATATTTCCTAAATGTATTGTTCGTTAATAATTCCCAAACGACCCGTTTCAAAAGATCGGTACTTCCGATAGATTCTTGGAATGATAATAAAAGGGACTTTATTGTGGTTGTCGCAATATTTCTACTTTACATAATAATTGATGGCTTTAATCCCTTAGAAAAGAGTGTATGCTTAATATTTTTCTAATTTTATGTATTAATAATTGTATACAGTGTGATATAATAGATTTTTATTGTATGACCGAACTTCACTGAACGGCAGTGTACATAAGGTAGACATAAAATGAATATCTGTTCATATTTGTTTGGCGTTTGGAAAGTAGGATAACTTTAAGATTAATTGAAAATTTTCCTCGGGGCCGGGAAAATTTTTTAGGTAAATTTCATAATTGAAGTTCAGAGTAAGTTGCAAAAAATTGTTATTTAATCTTATTTTTTTTTCGATAACAAATTTAATTTCCATTGTAGCATCTTTTTAACAAGGTTTTAAATTGCTCAAACGTTGATCGACGTTTTCAATATGCTCATCCGAAGTTTTCTTAATTAACATCGCATCGATGCGACCCCGATTAAAAGGTTAACCGCCGAGATACGCACCGTAATATAACTTCCTCCTTTTCCATGTAAATAGCATGATATAACCTCTCATCATTATCTACTGACATGGCGATAGGTTGGCAATTGTATGCATTGAGGCGTATGGAAACCTATCAACTAAATTAACCTAATCAGTAAACGCTATATATCGAAGCCGTTTAGTTCGGACCCGGCTTAAATGGAGATCAATAGTTGATTCCACGGCTACAAGCGACGATCCCGAACCAGGAAATTCAACAAATTATGAAACTTTGGGGAACATGTACCACGCATTTTTTTTTCTGCGGAAAGATATTCTGAGCGGGTAAAATGAATTGCTGAAAATGTATAACTCGTTAACGGTAAGAGGTAGAAACCAGGTTTTAAAACTAAGATTCTTTGTTTGAATGAGTTTCATTAAGCAAACATTTTTACATATATGTTTAAAGAATTCCGGGTTTCCGGGTTGAAAATGCCGACGTTTCGATCTTAATTGTATGGAGCTTCTTCTGGGCTGCTGCATTGTTGCGTCGCTACTGTACGAAGAAAGAACATTCTTCGTACAGCAGCACGCATCACACTCGTGATGTTGAGACAAGCAAGCCTCTGAATTTGTTGAAGCTGCTGTTGCACAGTCATCCGAGTTGTTTTTGGCCACCAAACCAAAGATGTGTAGGTGATCATGGGTCTAATTATTTCTGCATTCGACCAGAAGATCATTTTGGGCTTAAGACCCCAATTCTTCAGAACCCTAAAATTCGGTATACATAGGCCAAGTAGACAATTACAAAAAAAAAAAAACTACAAGAACATAAAACAGACTCGATGCACCGTATTTATGTTTCTTAATCTATCCTTTCGGCAAGTGTAGATGGAGTCGTATAGGTGAGATAATCTATATTTATTTACGGTTACTTCATCACATTATATTACAAGCAGTTAGTAAAGAATATTTGCACCTCTTGCGATGTGATTTTCACTTTTTTTTTACCTGCTTCTCTATAAACTTAATATAAGCTCTAATTTCAAACGTCCTAATCCCTTCATTCCTTATTCTTAACTTTTATTTTACATTTAACACATTACTTTTCAATAATACAATTTCATTATTCTACAAGATTTGTGACGACCGCAAGCACTCTAATATTTTTATTATTGTATTTATTAAATATATTTTAAAATCGATTCTAGCGGATGATGGCTATAAACCGAAACTATTCCTAGAGTAAATTAAAGCAGTAGGGAACAAAGAGGAAACGGACAAATTTATTTGTTTTCATACGTTCGATTAATAATTTAAAGCGGTTTAAATAATTATTAATTAAATTATTATTTAAACCCTAAATTAATTAAATAATATTAAAATATTTATTTAACTCGAGGCAACGTAATAGAACTTATGGACATCAAACGTACGCATTTCGAAATAATCTTGCAAACACGTTTCTTTCACCTTTAAATTCATTAACATGTGTTGGTTCGATATATCGACGAAATCTGTGACAAAGTACGCGGTCACGCCTCGCCATACAATGCACTTACAATTAGTCTGTTCCACAAATAAGTGTGTCAATCAATGCTAATGTACAATAAATACGATACACCCGGCACGTATGTCTGTTGAATGGTTTGCCAATGGACGTGTTTTTCACCATGGAAAATTTTGCTGAATTCTGCAAAAATATTTGCGTGGAGCAAAAAACTTAAAGCAAAGATAAAGAGATTGGTAAAAGTTTACTTCCCTAGTTCGGTTAAACCAAATTAGAGCGGATACAACATTCTAAACTAACTTGATTATGTAATTTAATTACATTTCCATATTAAATGTAGCTATACAAGATCAAAATACACTCTTCAAAATATTAACAAACCCTGTGTTTGAAATTTCAATCGGCCTAAGCTACTCCTGTGAGCACAGCGTACCTCAAATGTAATGAAATTTGCTTAGTGGACCGGCTAATTTCTCATCTCTCGCAACTCTCCAAGCTATAGCCTAGCATAGCTGGATGCTGCTGCATTTGATAAATTTTATACGAGTTGTTCCGGCGAACGTGCGCATTAGTGGAAGAGATTCTGGTGTATAGCGGAACAATTTCGACCACTTTTAAGGTCGTTGTTCATTAAAAAGAGCTTTCAAGATGTATTTCAATACGATCCATGGTCTTATAGTGCATGAAAGCATGTTATGCCGCTTGTTGGTATTAATATGATTAATTTGAGGGACGTGCTTGAAGGTTTCTTAGCATGCTTTACACTGATAAAATCGTTGTTTATTTCAGTTTCGTTGAACACAAGTATCAGGTGTGCGATTTTATAAGAAAGGATGTAATTTCACGCTTATTTTTCTCGTCCGCTGCAACGCTGCGTGATTTCAACTTGCGGGACAGCAATGTGTTAATATTCATTCCTTCATTCATTTTGTTTTCTTTTGAATCAACCATACCGCAAAAATTTTAATTATATTTTATTGCCATACACCCTATCTAGTAAAATAGGGATTTTGGTGAGATATGTCATAATTTCTGCAGGAAATGCCAATGATGCGCATTACAAAAGAAATTGTTGTCAGCTGATAAATTTAAGCTGCGTTGCAACAAAGCAACTTACGGATATCAGTTGTCAAATTAGTGCAATATTACGTAGTAATTTAATTACATAGTGGTGAAACTTGTTGCGTTCACATAGAGTAGTGCGAAGTTTGTGTAAAAATTAGTGTGACCTTTCCCACTAATTTGACAAATGATAACATTAATTTGGTTTGTCATAACTAGAGTTGGCATTCAGCGCGTCCGACCGGCCTGAATCCCTTGTAATAAGTAGATACGAAGCAAACTGCTGAATGGGTGAAGTTAATATTAACAAATTTAGATGGAAGAAGTGGTTTTGGGAATGCGTTTTCAGTTTTTTTTTCTCTGCAAAAACGAATAAAGGTGCTGGAGATAAAGGTAGAAAATGAACCTTTTTCGTTTTTTTTTTTTTAATTTCAAACGTCATTTGTCACAGATGCTGAACACAAATTTTAGCCAACTTTAGCAATTTTAAACGCCTTCTATCTCTAATTAAGCGAGTGGGGGTCGAAAATGAATCAGCTTGTATAGTGTGGTGTTATTTGTTTTTTAAGTGAAAGATAACTTTGATGGTCGTTAGGTCTGGCAGCGCTCCATAGACACTTTCGGCAGATTGAAAGGATTGTAAAGAATTAAATAAATTCAATAAAATTTAAACTGCAATTTAATGCTTCTCACGCAAGAAAAAAGAACTCAGAGACTTTATATTATAACTTGTACGCTACAACACATGAAATTGCTTTTAAAATTAAACACTTACATAGAGCGAGGGGTGTCTGATGTTATATAAGCCGCTGAAGAATTAAAAATGGGCTAGAAACAGGAACACCCTGACGTAGGTTCTTGGACACTTTTGTGAACTCCACATGGTGACCTTTGACGTAATTTAGATGCAGTAATAGCTATCAGTTAAATGCGAAATTTTATGTAAGTTAGTTATAGCAAATTCATACATCTTTCGTATGACGTATTAGGCTAAAAGGCACTTTAGCTGTCTTACTCTTCATTTAGAACAATAGTCTATAAAGTATTTATATGAAAATACGAAACTTAGTTTTTTTTTTATAAAAAAATGCGTTGTATAACCGTTTTTCCACTGACTACATTTTATTCAGCAGCAAGTTCGCTAGTAGCTTAGCAAATTAACCGATGCATTTGGACCAGCCTTTAGAACGAGAATGATATCGCCATTCTATAATTCGCATCGCAGAAACATCATTTCAAACTTGTCCAAACTGAACTTGACATCGATCTGCTCCATTAAGACCGTCAGCGTAGTCTACTATCAAAGAGAACAAACAAACAAAAGGTAATATTATCGTTAAACGGCCATTTGGCCCTCGCCAACTCAACTGCGATAAACCTTTAGCAGAATTAACTCCATATTTCAAGTACACGTTTCGAAATGGCAGTAATGCATCATTCAATTCCAACTTCACTTCCACAGTTCTCCAAAGTTAAGTTCGACTTTATTTTTTGTTCGTCCCGCAGACATTTACAATGATCGACGTGCGATGAGGTGGAGTAGTTAACCCGGAGGGTTTGTGGCGTAAGCTGTCGCTTAATATGCTATTATCAAGCTGAATATCCGGAATCAGGATGTTAGAAAAAACATATTTCCGTTTCGCCTCTCCTCATTGTTTTATACTCGAGTACCGTTGTTATACACAGTGATCCGAAAGTAACGTTTAAAATTCATATTATTTTATATGTTTAAGTTTCATGAAATGTTGCTGATTAATTTGAAATAATGTCACTGCATGCTAACATTACCTAATCAAGCAAATACGACGATGAAATGATTGGAATTAAAAAAAAATACCCTGTAGTATGCTCAGCTAGTAAATCCTAGTCGACAGTTTAACGCCGTCGCCGCATAAAATTTCATATATCCGCTGCGTGCACTATCTGTCCTCAATCGAGAATGTATCGGCAGATTACAGAGTTATTAATTGTTGCTATTGTCGTTAATCGTTGTTAAACAATGGAAGCATCCAGATGCACAAAATACTGTTGCAGTTTTTGCCCAGTAATTACGAATTCTACGCAGGGCATTGTGGAGCGGATGATAAATTATTTTCGTTGGTTTTAAGCTTGTTTGGTTTGCTTCCTAAACCGTGGTATTTTCGTATTTCAATCGGTTGAATTTTTTTTTTGTGTTTAAAAGTAATGGAGATGAAAATAATTTCTTCCTGTTGTATTGTTGGATCTGTTGTTTTAACGTGCTTAACCTTTCGCCAAACATGTTGTTAACCTCTTTAGAAGTTTTCTAAAGTCTGGTGTTTGTTGTCTTTTGCGTCGCTCTCTCATTCTTGTTCTTTGTTTGGGTAGAGTCCATTGTGATCTGTCTTCTTTGTGGTTTGCTATTGTGTATTGCTCTCTTTGTGTTGTATAGTCTGTTTTCTGAAACTGTTGGTGTTCTTCATTATTTCCAGCAACTCTTTCGCAATTAACGAGCGGTATTGGTTGTTTTCGGCAGGTATTAGGATTTTGTTTGGTAAAGGTGTGTAACGACTGCGATTTTATATTTTAATATGTATCTTGCTTCCGGATACGTACAACGAATTTATCGACGACGCAAGAAGAATCCATCATAAAGGAAAGATAGCTTACCGATCAGTCGATCTACGTTATAAACAAGATGACTTAGTGTATTTAGATCCCGATTCAATTACAAATTATCTCTACAAATTAGCTCTATTAACTGCCAAATTAAAGCTCTTTCCAACACAGCGGATATATTTTTAAAATTCCTAAAAAACGTACGCGCCAAATCGTAATATAAACAATCCGGCTTCCGGATGTCAAAGCGCTTCCCGATTGTAATTAATACAGCATTTATTAAAACATCATCAAGTACATTCAACCTGCCTAAATCTACAACTTAACTCCGCTCCTCCATCTCAAGATTCGAATCCACCTGAGAGCTTTAACGTCTCAAGTTAGCCGAACTTCGACGACAAACGTTCCTCTCCGCCGAACAACCGTTTTACTCTAAAATAATTAGATCCAATGTTGTTTCAACACCTACTTTACAAAGATGCGGGAGCTTGTCTGTCAGGTTGCAACAAGTTGTCACTTATGGGAGAGTCGCTAGCGTACCATGGCCTTTAGGTTGGAGTGCATCTCGGATACGGGGATGCGAGTAAACGCGAATTGACGAATTTCGCTTCGTTGCGAAGGTTTTGGTTTACGTTATTATGGGATTAGGCGAGATATGGGTAGATTTTTATTGTGATTATAGAGTAAGTGTGGAAGGTACCTAAATAGCTTTAAACCTCTACAATTTTTTGATTGATTTTTGTATAACTTTCGTCATATCGTGCGATAATATCAGAAAATGTAAGACAGGAAATAAATAGTGTGCAAACGTAAGCATTGCAAGATTTGCAACATATAAAAATGTTCTTATTCTCTGAGCAATCCTTGTATGTATATGTTTCCATAACATTTATCAAACAGACCTATAAAATGAACCTATCATATGATGATACTCAATGAGTAATAGCTCCAATTCAACTTGTACATAAACAAACACCGCGCAACGTTGAAAAAGTGTCCTATCATCATTACTTTGATGACAAAAATCTGATTATTACTTGGTATTTATTTTGATAAGAAAAGCACATCTTTAATTGATATGCTTTCTTTGTACTGGACTGTGGGAAAACTTAAGGCCTAAATTAAAAAGTGATGGATTGTGTTTACATGAAGGCCATCAAATCGATAATAACCCATGGTATAATCAATTAGAGGCAATAAGGCCATGAAAACAGCATGGCAACAGCTACTATGGAAATCTTATTTAACCCAAAACCACATTCAAGAGGACGACAGATTAGCTCCCCACTGAATAATGAACAGTCAATCTTCTGTAATCGGTGCTGGAATCTACGTTACCAGACTAAGAATGGCTAAGTCACTAAGTCTAACCTAAAACGTCATATTATTCCAAGTCGAAATAACAGAAGTACTGGAAGATTTGAAGATATAGACGAGCAAGGTACAACTAAGTACCCGGACTAAGGTAGTTTTGTTTTGGATAGCGGAGGACCAGAGAAGGAACAGCAAAGTGAGACGAAGAAAAGGCCCTCTGTAGGTATGGCGTACTCGATAATTAAAAGAGTTCCTAAATTATGGAAAGAAAAGAAATCTCAAGACTGGTGGAAAAATATCCAAGGTCAGAGACAAGTTTGGATGCAAGCTTAAATTAACAGCTGTCATAACAATAGTAGACTTGCTAATATGGCACTGTACGCTCAAAAGCCCATGAACAAATTGGTCCTGAAATAGGAAGCAACACGCAGGTTTTTCCAGGCGGCTCCCTGAAATAGACATAGAAAACCTAGGTAGGGAGATTATTCACAATGTTTAAAAGACAATGCTAACGTAAATGGTTTAACAATTGATTGAATTACAGTAGATCTGAGCTGGGAAGTAAATAATTTAATTTAATTTTGTACTGAACTGGTTTCCACACAGGCGCCTCCACCAAAGTTTTAAATGTGGAATAAGCGAAAATTTGAGAATAAAATATGTAGTGAATACGTGCTTTTTTTCTTAGATATCACCGGAACAAATTTACAATATTCTTTGTAAACCATACAAATAGTGGTACTATAAATTTTATATGGTACGTAAATGCTTCACAACGAATTTATTTCAATATGCACTTTAATGGTAAATTACAATTTAATAAACAAATAACAATTTATTGGTTATAATGTTATACCTACATATTTACGAGCATATAATGTTATAAACACAAACGATTCTATAACAGAAATTAATAGAAAATCGCGCTAATAATTTGCCTGTAGCGAAGCCAAACAAATCAATATTAGCACATCCTACACTATATTTAATTATCTCTCCAAACATCGAACTGTCGCAATCTATATTTCTGGGACAATTAAATTTTTACCCTTCAGCCCGACTAGTACCGATATAAATACGAAAAAAAATACGATGACCTACATATTTGAAAGTGTTCCAATTCTAGTATTGTGCGCTTAATTTTTTAGTAAAAGAAAAAGAACGAATACCGGGTAAGTAATTCGATTTCTTTCTTTTTTTTTTTTAGATGGGAGGACGTATGTACATAGAAAGCAAAGACCTTCGATGACTATCACCAAATTCTGGTTTAATGAACTTAAGCGTGGTTGAAAATCCATCTTTGATGAGGAGCGGACAGGTCGTCCCCATTGAGGTGATCACGCACGATATGGCCAATAAAGTTTTTGATATCGTGTTAGGTGAAGATCAGAGAGAGATTGCTAGCATGGTAAACATCTTAATTCAACGTATGTGAAACATTTTTCACGAAAAATTGAGGGGTTCACCTCAAAGGAAGAGGAAATTCCCGAAACAAAGCCCTTTTCTCGCCTTACTCCTATTCTCCAACGAATCTTATTATTTGGCTGACTTGAAAAGGATGGAATATCGCTGAGCTAAACATATCGAAAACAATTGCTTTTTCTTCCTCAATACGAGAATCATACCATCCTCGTATACATTGTTCTGGTAGAACATTGCTTCGTTCTTCCCTGCAAAGGTTTTGCATTAATCTAAACAATGCATAAGGCATAGGCTAAAGAATCGAAGGACTTGCTTTGCTATATTGTATATTGTCATGTAACTAATTTTTTGGTTTCGTGACATCTTTTTTTTTGAAGGGATAGGATTTGCTTTGGCAGTACGCAATACATTTAAGTGAGAATCACCGTTTCTTTTGATTTGTCTGATTTGTCACACTGGACAAATACATTTCGCTAAATTTATTTTCTGAGATCTTTTATCTAATCTGCGGATTAAACAATGGCAATTAAAGTTTCAGAAGAATATCATTCCTTCAAATTTCACCAATATTTTGATTTGGTCGTCTTCCCGACGGTATTAACCACCTCTTATAAGAGACAATCTTTATGATCACTTTTACTCTTTCTAAAAATTGCTCAATTTTTCGTTAAAAAAGGCTTTTGGTGAAAATCATTAAATAACAAAAATTGATGTTGATGATTCGCTGTTTCTGACTTTTGTTACACATTGTTATTACGAGGAATTATTTTAAATTTGTTTGGATAATTGTTATTTGGCACGGATATCAAATAACCAGCATTTATGAGGAATTGATTGGAAAATGTATTAAATAAAGAGAAAGATTATCGCTGATTTTGCAAAATACAAAAATGAATAAACATTTCGCAATCGCTTTTTCCAAAACGGTATCACCCATTTCTTTATTTTGGAAAGGACTGCAACCCTTTCCTTTAGAAAACATATGTAAGCAATATATCATAGGAAGGAACGTCTTGGAGTCGAGCCAATAAAGACCTCTGGATTGATTCCAAATATCCACAGGCTTATCTAGGCATATTCTTTTCCATAAGTTTTGCATCTTTTCCAAACGCTTTCCTTTAAATATTTTTGAAATGGATTGAATAGTATTACATCTATATCTGGATGGCCTGAGCCTATTATAACATAAATAAAAAAAATATATTATTTTTTGCTAAAGTTGTATTATTATGAATATCGCGTCTAACATTAAATGTATGTCCTTAAGAAAAGATTGTAGCTACAGTTAAATACATAGTTACGAAAGTTATACATCACGTCTTTGTTTATAGAATAAGGAATGGGTTTCTCAAAGAAAAAGAAACGCAACAGTAAAGGATACGAGATAAACTAACCCTAATATAAACGATTTATGTTAAAGGTCCGAAGAATTGTATGTACATATATGGGGGTTGCTCATGCAAAATTCAACAGTTTTCCACTCGAGTCGAACTTACCTGCTGTTTTTCTTGCGGTGGGCACCATAATTTCCCTTTCCATCGCTTCGAGCACTCGATGGCACATTTCCAGGACATCACCAAATGTTAGATCTCCAACGAGACCGATCCGAAGGGATGGCAAAGTTTTTCGTGAAAAGATGCCATTTATTCCTCCTCAAATTATAAAATTTAGAACACTGCTTTTTTTTTTGTTTTTGAGCGTTGAGCAATTTAGCGCGGCGTTTCTAACAGAATCATCTTCAGTAAATCAAGTAATTTCGTTTACGTTAAGAGGATTCGTATGAAATCCGTACTTTTATTTTGAAGCGCGATAAGTTCTCGTACAACTCCGACTTGTTGTAGAATTCTCGTCTCGCAATGGGGCATCGACGCGTCAGTCGGTAACGTCGTGACGCTTAGATCCGTACTGACCTTTTTGGGGGTTTACGGCGAACTAACGCAGTCGCTCTATGCCACCGCCCCTTTTCAGGACGCGTGTTCTCAAATCCAATGTGCAGGAGTGTGTGTACAGATATACGCTTTTTGAAGTTAAAGGCTATGTCGGGCGATGTATAACGCGAAATATGCAGGTTTCGAAATTCGATAGCGCTCTGCCCTCTCCGTGTTTGTGGAGCCGCAATTTCGGTTACGTTGGAGTAATGTAGAGAAAGAAGTTTGAACGGGGTTAGAAATAAAAATAAAAATATACGTACCGAGGCGAGATGCAAATTTATTACATTGCTACATTTTGCTATACATTAATTTATGTTTTTATTTCTAATTATAGCATTTGTATTTGTAATTTTGCGAAATGACTTGAGGCTTTAAGCCTCATTGGTGTCGCGGTTGGCGTATTGATCAGTCACAGCTTCTTTACTTGCTTTTGCATCGATCATCTCAATTATAACAAATCGGCGGTGAGAACCAATCGCGACGCACGGTAAATAACATTTATAACATCTGCACGCATGTTATTGAGACATAGAATGATCTAGGAAGACATTTCTAAACATTAAAATAGACGCAAGCAGTCCTTCATTTCGAATTACAACGGAAGGATCCTGCTGACTGCGCCTCTTTTCATTTTGACGTAGTAATATTATTAGATATTCAATTTCGATAAACCTGCACCACAACCGAAAGAAGGTCACCTTAATATCGGAGACTCAAGCGAAGTTATTAAAATTTACCCCACGTCTTTATTTTCTCCCAAAGCGCGTATATATCACACCGTAAATCCCTGTCGACTACCGTTTACATCCTTGTCTTTCTTCTTCGCTTCTCCCCTAGCTTGTACGGTTCCGTAATTTCTTTGTGTGTCGCTTGGAGCATCAAATATACGGTACTAGGCGCCCCGTATTCAAATTCGATATGAATGAATATATGTATATGTGTAGAGCTGCAGAGGGACCTCAATTTCAAGCCGATTCTGATTCAAACAAGCGAACAGCCGGAATAAATGTACACACAACTCCATTTGCTTTACATACATATCTGCTCCCGACTACCTGTTAAAGACATATAGAAGCATAGAGATTTAGGACGCAAGAGTTTTGAGAATTCGTCCCCGCTCTTTGGATGATGGAGATGAGGATGAAATGGAGGAGATAAAGGCGAGATGATTCCTTATACTGAACGTGATAGGTGGCATTCGGATTTACGCAACAGGTATCCTCTAAGTCCTTTATTCAATTCATTCTTTTCGAGAGGAATGGAGGGCGGTTGGCGAATTAGAAAGATGGCTCTGTAAATTGAACTTTGACCGTATTAAAGGAGAGGTCCTCCTGCTTTGGGGAAACGGAGCTAATCTGGGAAATGGGAAGTTGTGTGGAGTAGTAATTTAATTTATTTTGAGAGCTGTTTCTTTTTTTATGTCGGGATAATAGCGATTCGATTTTAATTATTAAATTATTATGTTTCAGTATTGGATGAAATTAAAATAAAAGAACAATTTTTATCATCACAATTTATTCCCTAATTTCTCAAAACATTACCAGGTAGGCACGCTTAATAATAGTAATAAATAATAATAATGACACAGAAAAAGTGTTTCCAGTAGCCAAGACCGATAATGTTATCTCCAATTCAGTACGAAATTCTCAGATATAACTTGAATTCAGCTGGATACTTCATTCAGCAGAAGGGCATAGAACCGCCACACGAATTTCGGATGAACGCATTCTACTTACTTGATTGAGCAGTTAGCTTGCCAGGCAACTTGCCTTTGCATGTTCTCTCGAGCGACTAAACGTCTAGATGATGCAGCTAACTTGTGCGGAATAGCTTGCTTGCTTACTGGTTTAATGAAAAAACCCGTGTACGAAGGCACCGCCAGTAAGCTTATCTTATAAGCGGGCCCCGGTCACCGATAGAAAGGAGAATGCACTTGGTCCTCCGCCTCTCCAGAGAGTCCATCGACATTAGCGAAAAGCGCGTCGGCACCATGGTTGGCCGCCTCCCCGATAAGACGCTTCGGCGTTTTGCAATAAAAGTTCTTTTCGCTTCTTACCACATATGACGTACTCGGCTATTTAATTTAATTTGCTTGGTCTGAGTGTTATATTTTCTTTTATCAAAGTATTGTACGTATTTTTATTTGGAATTAATAATTTTCTTTGGTACCGCGTTTTTATATTTGAGTTTATTTAATTTATATTTAATTCTGGCCTGAGGATGTGTTCTTAAAGACGACACAAGAACTGGGCCTTCTTTTTATTTTATTTTACTAAAATGAACATAGTTAAACATCACATTCTTGATTGGCAGTAACTTTATCTTCGTCGTCGTCCTCAACAAAATAAGGACCAATAATGTCACGCCCAGATGCAGCATATCAAATGGCAACTGGAACCGTTCCACTTCCTCTGCAATAACATTCGAGCGTTTAAATCCAAGTTATTGAGTTCATTACTCATTACTACAAACATTAAGGTGAACGTGGCTGCCATACATTCTTCAAGAAATCAACATCTTCGTACATTATTGAACTCAATACACGTCCGCAATCAATTTTTGTTCACTGCGTTTAGTTTCTGTCCAGTTTGAGTGCAGTATAGACAATCACCAATGGATTTGAACATTCGACGTATGAATGTTTCCAGGGCAAGAACGCCTCCTTTATTATTATTGGTATTAAGCCTGCAGGATCGAGTATTTTCCGTGCGCTTCACGAAATCAGCAGAGACTAGACAGACCCGTGTTTTGTCGACTGTTGGGGACCCATTTTCATGAGAGGAACAAGCACGAGTCTATCTAGTCTCTGCTAATTTCGTGAAGCGCAACTCGTTTCTGCAGGCTTAATTGGTTTACACTGCTTTTCGATAATTTGAACAGTCTCTGCGCCGACACTACCAGTGAAATTTCTCAACAATTTCCAACATTACACTTTTCCAGGGTCAATCTTTGTTGAAATGTTGTCGATGTTTTTGCTTTTGTGATCGGCTTCAAGCTAGGGCGAAGAGCCCTCCATTTTCCACTTTTCCTCAGTTATAATAACCATTTTCAAGCTGATTTTAACACTAGTGTAGTGCTAGCCTGACAGTTTTAATTACAAATTTGGCAAATGAACAACGCACAAACCTCAACTTTACTTTGGCGAGTACCGTAGACGCCGATGTTAACGATGAATAAAAAATTTAAGGATTTAAAATAAAACGCAACAGCTTAAATATTTTCGTTGAATATTCTGATATATTTATTTATCTGTTTTATTTATAACCATTTATAAAAATATACTAAAAATATTACAAATGAGCATTGGAAAATTGGGTTATCCTCGTGTACACATATATTAAATAAGAATTTTTTTATTTAGTTCTTTTAAATATTTCTAAAATCTTATTTTGAAAAGCTATCCAGTTAGTAAGTGTTGCATATTTTCGTTGTTTTAATTATAAACAATATTACCAATACTTTTTTTCAATGTATTTGATCTTGTTGCTAAACCAAATGGATAGCCTTTCTCTTATATTAAGTAAATATCGTCTACACGTATAATACACATATGAAGTTAGGTAAAATGTGGCTAAAAAATTTCATCAGCATGTTCATTAAAATCTTTCTTCGTTTTCTGATATGCCGTAGGTGTAAATGTGCTGGTGGCACCTTTAAAATTCACAATAAGTAAATGACTTTTAAATCGTCAAATGAGTACATATATATCAGTAAACTTCTCCAAAAATTTTGTAACTATTGGGACGTTCTACATATGTGAAATGTATAATCGTATAATTGGACCTTTACGTGATTTCTATCAGAAAAAAAGGTTTAAATTTTACGCTAAAGAACATGGAAAAAATAGCATCTAGAGTATGTTTTAAGTTGAAGAAACATCTATTAGTAGAAGTTCTTTAACTTTGTGTCTTGGTGCAGAAAATAAGTTCAAAAGCAAATTTTAATTAAGAAAATTATTTAGAATTGTAAGTTATATAATATAGAATGTTTGCTTGATTATCGAGTAAAAAGCCCTTCCTAAAATTGCCTAGAAATAAAAGAAACGGAAATACAATAACCGTTTAAACAGGATAAACCAGTCAAGTTGAGAACATGCATGCTGCGTTAAAAAATTTAAGCAAATATTCATCCGTTTCAGATATTAATCGTCACGCACGAACACTGAGCTTTTCAAAAAGAAAAAAGCTTGCTAATGGAACATACAGCGTGTTATTTGCTTCTCGAGCCCTATTGTACTGATAAAAAATCACTAGCATTAATGTAAGAGCTTCAAAATATTAATGACATAAATATATTAAACTTTACAAGTATTCAATAATACGCAAAATTAATCACTTTTCATATTTATGTATAAAAAATTCCCTAAGAAGCACTGACTAGATGACGTAATCATAATTTAATTTTTTCCTAAATAAAATATTTAAAATGTTCCCTAAAAAATTATCATTCTTAAATCTTATCTTTGTTAAATCAATCATCATCATTTATTTCTCTCAAAAGCTTGAGAACCTTTCATCTCCAATTCTGTCAACAAATGTTATCACATTCCACGAGCACATTCTCCTGTTTAATTTCTTCCTCGTCAACATTACTAGGACACACATCACAATTATTTAAAGTAGCTTTACTGTCGTCATCCCTGACGATCTCGCAAGTGACTGCTGGCGATGAAAAATCCATAGCGTTGGTCATTTCGGTGCTTGGACTCTTCACGAATTCATCGTCCGGAGATCTCTTGCAACCCTCCCCAACTTGAGGTCCTTCTTCTTCGATTTTTTCGCTTCTCCTATCTTCCTGGATGTTGGACGCTGATGATATGGACAGGAAGGAATTCCTTCTTAACCCGGCCTGGTTCTCTATGATGCTGACGAGGACTTCCGTCGAACTGCCGATAGCCATCGCTGGGACGCTCGCCATGCCCAATTCGGGATCGATTTTTGGAGGATTGAAATCTTGCAAAAGACCTTTGACGCTCATCAATTCCTTGGGCTCGGACCTGGATTCTCTTGTCACTCTCTCGTAATTTGGCAATAATCGCGGTTGTAGAGGGAGTACATCCATATTTCCGGTGGTCGCGGGACGCGGTTGTAGCGGAGCTACCGTCAATTCATTGGTGATCGGTTGGGGATCTTCTGCAAATTACCAAATCGTATTGAGATTGAAGTAGAATAAACGATAAATGAATCTTTTTTTTCGTATTTAGTTAATAAGCAAACGAGCAAAAGGAAGCGTTAATGTTTAAAGTGGGAAAGAGTACCTGAACCCTGTTGTAGGCTATAAGGTCCGTTATGGTGATGTAGGACCGCTATGCTGGGAACCGAAGGACCTTGTAGCGCTAAACCGATGACGTTTACGCCGTTAACGTTACCTGAAATGGATGAGACAGAGTTTGGGGCCAACTTTATCATGCTTAAGCTTGAGCAGAGGTTTAATCAAGCAAAAGTGGTGGCTTAAGTTTTCTTGCTACAACATCAATGCATAAAGGGTAGCACAAAATTCATACTTCTTTAGTCATAGATTGGTAAAAATCACCATTCGAGCGGGAGGTTCGAATCAATGAAACCAACACGGTTTTAACCGCCACTCTGTACGCCGACACAATTAGATACGTCATTTTAATATAATTGATAAGAAAAATATAAAATTGTTTGGTGTTTCCAGCAGTTTCTATTGCATCATAAAATATACTTCTTGAAGCTTCTATAACTTGTCCAGGAAGTCTCAAAAATTAATATTCTTACCTGTTATTGCATGGAATTTCCACAAGGTCATAAAATTTACATGACAAGACATCAAAGGGTTTCTCATCTGTATTAAGTGATTTCTTGTCACGTAACTACAGATAACGTAAATAATCGACAATAAACAAACGACCGAAGATTAAACGGAAGCCTTGCTTTTTAGTGGTCAACGTTTTTATGGTTTTGGACTGCGCGAAAATTTCTCATTTAAGTCTTATAACGTATATTTCTTTCACTTCATCTTCGTGAAGCTAATCAACAGGCTTTAGTAATGATAGCGCGCTGTTTACGATCAGCAACAAGAGACATGCTTAACGTCGCGACTCGTCCAATTCCATGCCATTGCTGGAAGTTCCATTAGGTGGAGATAAAAGTAAGTTTTAAGCCGCTCCTTGACTATTACACACCTTAATAGAGCAGTAACGTTAACTTTACTATTACAACCGGGAATCAAAGTCAATGGCATCCTTCGGAACGACGTGCTTTTAATACGTATAAATCAATGTTGTATAGCAAATATCATTATCAGCGTAACATAGTTTTTACTGCCGGTGCCAAGTTTGAATGACATACATCGTGCGCATGACAAATCGATACGCTTTAATGTTTGTAACGCAGCTATAGACAGTTACACCAGCCTATACGTGAGTTTCTCCGGATGCATGCGATGTACAGGTGCTTGGTACGGGTCACATTCCATGTGGTTCTACTATAAATAATAGGATTTATAGGATTCTTGCGTTTTTTTTACAACATTAAGAATCTGAACTCATCAGCCACATTATCGTCACCAAATATTGTACAAACTTCGCCCATAAAATTATAATCCGAGAGTCGACGAGAAGCTTAATAAGGGGTCTGTAAATTTCAATATAGGTGTAATATCCAGAGAAGTGGGTAATGTTACTTTAAGTGCTGCTAAGTTCTCGGATAAATTCGGTCTTTGATGTTCATAGAAGCGGCACGCTAAAACAGAATCTTTAATTCGTGAAATTGGAAGGAGAGCAACCCTAGTCTAGCAAAAACAAAATAGGCATAACGTGGAGACTTTAGGGTTACTACGCCAACGTGTATGAAAGATCAGGGGGGTAAATTATGGGATACTCCATAGAATGACATCGATGTGAGGTTTGTCACTTGCGCTTTCCGCTTTCTTTCCTAAAGAGAATCTTTTGAGGTTACATGAACCTCCGCTTCGTTAATAGTAAGATCAATCGTCGCTGTTAACTGTTGAGGACTTAGGTAAAGCCGACTACCCCATTAGAGGAGATCTTCCTATGATCCTTATCCTTTTAACTTTGGTAATTTGGGAAAAGAATTTTCAGAAACGACAATGCTCATATTGGATAGTTTTAGCACCAGTACCAGTAATAATATTGGATTCAAAATAGAACCTTGTGCCAAGCCCACCATAACTACATTTGGATCAATAAAAGAATGATTGTAAAGATTTTGGCGTTTTGTTTCTTAGAGATAAAATACTAAAATTAAAGGGATATTAAGAGTCTTATTGAAGTTTTCAACAAGCAGTTATGTATTTAGCAAATGCGCTATTAAATATGTACATTGCCGTTCAGAGAAGTTCGATCGGTTGGTAAAAAACATGAAAAGGTTACAGAAACAAACGAAACTAAAAACAAAATGCAATTTTATTGTATGTACAGGTAAAAAAGACAAAAATAAATAAATAAAAAGTTATTCTGGCCTAATATAACATACTGAACATTATATTTTTTTTTTCATCGAAAAAACCTCCTTTGCTGTTAATCAACGCTCGAACTATTCTAGACATTCTTTCGATAAGTTTTGTTAAAACGGATTGTGGAATATTAATCCATTCATGTTGCAGAATATTCCGTAAATGTTTTTGTGAAGTTGGGCATATTTTTCGGATGTTCCTGTCCAGTTCATCCCACAACAACTCTATCGGGTTCAAATCTGGGCTTTGTGGGGGCCATGTCATTACTTTCAGGATGTGCTGTTCTTCTTGCTCCTTTAGATAGTTCTTACACATTAACGCAGTGTGTTTTGGGTCGTTGTCATGCATGAATCCTGATGGCACTGCATGATTCTGGAGTATTGCAAAATAATTTTCCTTTCTCATTACACCCCGCACTCTGCATAAATCTCCCGTCCCAGCAAAGGAGAAACATCCCCACACTAACACAGAACTACACCCTTGCTTCACTGTAGACACAATGCAGTTCGGGATCACTTTTCGGTTTTAGATCTTCGGACATAAACTCGTCGATTTTGCCCAAAATCCTCAAACTTTGACTCGCCACTCCAAAGCACGTGTTTCCAATCATCTAACGACCAATCTAGATGAGAACGGGCCCACTGTAGCCGTTTTGCTCTGTTGCCCCGACGTAATAAGGGTTTTCGAATGGCAATGCGCCCATGAAGGTCCGCTTGCTGAAGTCGACGTTTTACCGTACGCGCCGAAACCTGTTCTTCACGGCCGCGATTGACTTCGACTGCTACTTGTGGCGCTGTTAATTTTCTATTGCGTTTGCTTAATAATACAATTCTCAAATCTTCGGCTTTTGTTGTTTTCCTAGATGCTCCAGGACGAACACTATTTTCTATAGTTCCAGTTATCCGATATCGCTTTATGATGTCATTTACTGTTGAACTTCTCATATTTATTTTTTCAGCAATTTGTCGCCCCGAATATCTTTCTTCAAACAGCGTAATAATGCGTGAACGTTTTTCTACACTGGTAGGCTTACCACGTGCCATTTTGAAGTAATTTTCCTTAAAACTTTCGCGCAGAAACGACAGATACACACCAACACACGTTCAACAGTAAAATGAAGCAAATTTATATCTTTACGCCCGTGATAAATAAGCAAGAATGATGCTGCGGTATATTTCCTAAATGTATTGTTCGTTAATAATCCCCAAGCGACCCGTTTCAAAAGATCGGCACTTCCGAGAAATTCTGGGAATGATAATAAAAGGGACTTTATTGTGGTTGTCGCAATATTTCTACTTTACATAATAATTTATGGCTTTAATCCCTTAGAAAAGAGTGCATGCTTAATATTTTTCTAATTTTATGTATTAATAATTGTATACAGTGTGATATAATAGATTTTTATTGTATGACCGAATTTCACTGAACGGCAGTGTACCTCATACCCGC
Organism: Oryctes borbonicus; assembly: GCA_902654985.2. Taxonomy (NCBI): domain Eukaryota; kingdom Metazoa; phylum Arthropoda; class Insecta; order Coleoptera; family Scarabaeidae; genus Oryctes; species Oryctes borbonicus. Next base: position 7,183,317 of record LR736871.1, read on the forward strand.
TGACAAGAGGCGATCGAGATACATAAGCATCGCGTAAACTTCAACCGAAAAGATCAGAATCTTCCGTCAACAAGATCTGATACCCGGCTTTACGCAACGTGTTAGTAACACATATCGCAGTAAGAACGATAGACACCGAGAGTGAGCTGGGAGCGAGGCTTACCGTTGATCAAGGAAGCGTATATAATAACCATCGAATCAGTTGATAACGAGTTACCGAAACGAACTCTTCGACCTCGCCTCTGACGATGTTTACCGCAGATGTAAGAAAATTTTTCGTCACATAGATTGAATAGGTTAATGAATACAGAAAAATACATGATGATGTTTAAATTCGGCAAAATTTTATGTTCATTACTGAACACCCTATGTATTTCGAAAGTGTTCTAACACCATGCCCAGATAGGGACAAGTACGCAGAAAAATTTACGTTAGAATTTATTTGCATTTCGGGTATTTGGGGGATAAACGTATCTAAACTTACGCGATAGAGGATAACGTTGTAAATATCTCGAAATCTGTTAGAAATAGACGTATGAAGTCTATGTTATTAACAGGATGTGTTACAAGGTTTATTATTTATGTCAAGAGTATTTACACAACGGGTGCCCCAGAAAATTGGAACACCTGTACATCTGCTTTAAATACAACATCCTACAAGCATAATCCTTCCCCAGCCGCAATTCCGCGTTTCTGCAACCGCAAAGTGACAGACGTAACTCACACTTCCGCCTCCCCCTGAAAACCCTTCCACACGAAAATAGAAATTTCCGGTTCAATACCGAAACCATGACAGATTACTTTTCATCATCTGGAAGACGACAAGCAGCAGGAGTTAGTAGTGGTAGTAAACCTAAATTTCTTCCTTTTCCTTTGCCTTCTACGTACGTACGCGCTGCCCTTTTTCCAAACCCCGGAGTGAAAGGCAGATCTTTATATATGTGAAAGCAATCTGGTATACCCTCCTCTTCATTCGAGATGAGACGTAGGAAATGGATATGTCGCGCATCCTCTCCGTTGCTTTAAAAATACAATTACCAACCTATGTTCGGTCGGGCGCTCTCTTTTTTTATAAAACGTCGGGGAAAATTGAGATATCAGAAATGATATGGAACTGGTAGTCGGGTATGGTGATGCGCGACAAAGAAAACGATGGATTTTCCCGGAATATCAGTTCTAGTAGTTTATCGGCAATTTTAAGGACAAAGCATTTGACTAAAACGTGGTAATTGTGTAGTTAAAAAAATGATTCGTTGTATTAATTTATTTAGGGACTTTCTGCGTTGTAGTCAAACACCGTGCAAAAATATAATATTTCCTAATCCCCCAAAAAACATTTTCAACTTGAAGAAGTTGATCAGCTTAGTTTTATGGTACACTATACAACATATAATTAAAAAAGTTTGTGAGGATTGGCCTGAGAACTCTTAACGTCGTTTATCTGGGAATGCAGTAGAACGTTCCCGGCATTCAGTAAGTTGTGTTTGTGTAAAAATACTACGTTGGCGACAGCGGAGCCTTTAAACTGATGTGAAGACATACAAGAAGATGGTGCTTCCACACAGAAAATAAACACGTTGTCAATTGATACGTAAAGCCATTAAATGTTCAATTTGCAATGGCGCTTCATTAAATGAACGGATGCAATTACAATAACCGCTTTACAAGGGTAGTCTGAAAAGTTTCTACCATAATACCTAAAGACACAAACAAATTACGTGAAATCGTGAGTAGCCGTGGTAGAACAAAATTTCTTTTTTCCTCAATTTCTCCAATTTTCGCCTTCAGCTTGTGAAGTTAAGTTATACACCGTTATTGTTTTTCCGTTTTTAAGTCTCACAACAACAATTATCATCACTTTCCTGAACATGGAACTTCTTCGTCTCTTTCAGAGCCGATTCACCCCTTGCAGTCTATTGTTTTGGATGTGACTTGGTTTCAGGAGCGTACGGATGTCATTTACAGCTATTAATCGACGCCAAAACTCCGACTTATTTCGCTTAAACTGCTTCAACAGGGCTAAAGTAACAGTTGTAGTTGATTCTTGGAAATGGGCATCGATGATTTCATGGGCCACTGCCTTGTGGACGACAATTATCTTTTGCATATGAGGAGAAAAGCCCCAGAGCAGTATGCCGTACAATAATCTGGATTGAATTTCCACGTGCGAGCACAAAAATTGGCCGAGTAATTTGTTTACAATGTGCAATTTGGGGAAAAATGGAGACTTCGCGTAAAGGTTTTCATTGATGAAGTACCATCAGAAAAGTTTACAAAATTCCATCGTCAGTGATGAATTTCGCGAAGATAGACCAATGTTGTGGGTTGTTGTTCCCAAAAAAAAATCAATGTTGTACCTAACATAATTGAGGAGGATGTGATTTATTGTGAGATAGCGGCGTCCTTGGACTTATCGAAGACTGCATTATATCCAATTTTGTACGGGCACTGTGCAAGCTTTTGAGTACTTTTTCGCATATTTCATTAGCTTACGTATTTATGCTTAAAATCGATTTTTTCCTAAAATTTTGGGAGTGATTAATACTAAAAATTCTATGTTGACAAATAAATCAATTTCCAAATACAAAGAGTTATCATTAAAAGCATTAGTCGCTTGTCATACCAACTCAAGCAGCATTTCCAGAAAAAATTTGCTATTTTTTAAATAAAATGAGAAATAAATAAATAACCAGAAAATTAGCAATATCTGCTTAGGAGAATTTGTAAGCTCCTGTGTGTGTAACGAGTGTGCGTTTTTAAAATTCTCTTTCCTTTCCTTCTAGGTGATGTTCTAGGCCCTTTTTGTTCTTCTTTTTCTATCTCCTTGACTTCAACATCTCTTCTCATTTTCTTCTAAGTGATTTTAAATTTCTTTTGACTGTATTTTATTACCAAAGTACTTTAAATATTTGTTTTTTTAATTAAATTCTATTCCCAACATCGTCTTATGTAAAAAAAATCTATTTCTGTTTATATTTATTTATATATTCGTTGTCATGGGAATGCCAATCTAACGCCTCCGGTATTTATATAGGTGACTTACCGATGGTTACATAGGACATTAAGGATTTTGATTAGATTCAATATAAAAAGCGTTATGCAACATTTTTGTTTGTTTTTTTTTTTATTGTTAAAAGCTAAATTATTAAAAATAAAGATTTTAATTATTCCCCCTAAATTAATATTGAGTCTTTTTGTAAGAAACAAAGAAATCAAAACGCCATAATTCGAATAATAATTAAAAATAAAAATAGAGCACTTCTGATGATTTCCAACGTATTCTGTTGTGTTTAGATATCTATTTTTACCTTAATTACTCATCCCTTGGTAGAAAATTCGATTTCAAAGGTAGATTATTGCATTCAAGTTAGTTTCCATGATTTCCTTAACAGATTTCCTTACGCGTACCAACTTTTAAATTCTGCAATTCTCCCTCTTGTGTCGAATTTCCCAAATCGCAAATAGAAACATCACTCTAGCGGAAAGCTCCCGTAACTCTCACGATCTACATTACCGGCGTGAAACATATCCCTGCATGTTCCTCTAGCGGAGAGCTTTAGATAGTTTGACAAATTTCCTATTATATTTAGATTTGACAAATATATTACAGAGGGGGTACGGCATTTTACCTGGAAAAAAGCAATACTTACTTACGAGCATTGCTCCGAATTGCGCCCCACATTTCCTTCGCACTCGTACAAATGCTAAAGCTCTATGCAATTACAATAGCGAACATTTATAGATCGTGGGTTAACATCGCTGAAAGGGTTCAAAAGAGGCGGAGGTGCGGGTAATCCTTGTACAACAAAAGCTACTAATTGCACAAAGGTAGGTATTTGATATTCACGTGCAATCTTCACTTAGTTGGCTAGGTTACTGTGTTTGATTAAAGGTTATGCAATTGCTGCTGTATTCTGTTAGCACAAAAGATGTTAGGTATTGTGTACGTGAATTTTCGTTTATGTAGTTTTTTTTTTATTTATATATTTAAAGTAAATAGAGTGTAAATTAACAGATTTATTAGTTAATTTCTTGTTATTGGCTCCAATTGGAGGGACGGTTTAAACCATTTCAAAACAACCGAGCAATTTGCAGGTTTCAATATAATTTTATATCATGCTTTTAATTGAACCTCACCTCAACACAAAAAAAAAACTAACAATTAATAGAAGAATAAATTGCGACATGTTATGACTTGTACGTCTAGGAATTTAACGAAGTCCTCAAATTTATAGCTTGTTTTCTTGGGGAGAAAGTCAATACCTCAAGTTAGCTTTCAGCGACGTACAGGTTCACTTTTCATTAATGACTTTTATATTTGATAAAGTCAAAGTCCTTAAATATTTCAAAAATGCAAAATTATGAAAAAATCGAAAGAAGTTTGTTCTTTTCAATAGATACGTTTCATCGCACAAAGATTTTGACGTATTTTAGAACAAGCATTGTATTTTTGTTTTTGTTAAGAGAACAAATGAAATCCATGTGCATTAAAAGATGAATCACCCTGTGCACTTCAACTACTTTGTTTACGACGGCCTCCCATTGCTGCTAATTTCATTTACGTATTCTGTTTTTACCCGCTGTTTATCACGGAGAAAATATGTTTTCTTTCATTTCTCTTTGCGTTATTTTCTTTGTATATAGCCTACGATAGGTTTCCTTTATTAGTCTAGGTCTGCTTGGGAAAAATATAAAAAAAAAAACACACAAGAAGAGACCCATTGCCAGTCTGGAGCTAACAAAAGGAGGGTTAATTCAGGCCGACATGTCGATACTCAATAGCCACAGACGCAAGCCAGAAAATACCTATTTTGGCGGTTCCGTAGGCGTCCTTGTAAACTGCCGGATGTGGGTGCTTTATGGCGTTCATTCGCCGATTGGTGGCTCCCTCTACTTTTTTCCTTCTAGGCTGCTCAACAGGTAACACCCGACGGCGTTTTTTGGGTAACTTGGAGCGTGCCTGGAATTAAATAAACGGAGGAGTAACGTTACGAAATTAGTAATAAAATGGCGTATAAAATAGGATATGAATAGTTTTATGAGAATTTACGAGGTTTTTAGAACAATTGTTTGGTGAGCGTGAAAAACGGGATTCCCCGACAGGGTTTTGGTTAATATATTAGAAACGAAAGAAGGGATAATTTTAAAACTTCCTTCTGAGGGTGTGTATCAACAAATTATCTTTCTGAAGTCGTTACTAGCTACGGATGATCCTCATTTTTCCGCTAATATTCACTGTGAGTGGCTGAAATAAATTTTTGAAATTATCCGCTCTATCTGTGCGTATAACTCGCTAATGGTAAGAGATAGAGCAAAAGTTTTCAGGCAAAAATCATTTGTTGTAGCGAGTTTTATGATGTAGTAATGAACTCGACCAAGAAGAGAAAGTTATAAACATATCGACATTGTTACATGTATTTTTTAGCTGAAGCAGAACGGAAATAATCGGATTCTCTTATGCAGTACAAATGCCGCCTGTTTTATAATACAATTGGAAGTATTTTTCACATAAAAAAACTTTTTTATGTGTTAAGTAGGTATATACATGCATAACGTTATCAAATTACAATCCCTCGTTTATAATTAACTTTCGGCGCCAAAATATCACCGACGTCTTTGCTTACGCTTGGTGCAAAAGTGAATCATTGATCAAAGACCAAATAAATTTAAGTTGCCTTCACGCAAGAAGATTTCGTGCAAACTTGCGGTAGCCATGCCATCATTCGGACTGGCAAATTCTTGTGTTTTAAACCATGCAGAATAGTTTATTGTATTTTTTATATAATGTCGGCAGGGGTTTTTTTATGTAAATTGTAACTTGCTTAATGACTTAGGCGTAAAAAATATGGATACACACTACCATCCTAAGGTTTGGATTTTTTTGCAACATGTTGTTGAGAACAAAACGCGAACTGAAAGTTATTGAAAGTATTGCATTCAATACTACACTGTTCCGCTTTTGCGCCACCCCGTGTAAAGCTGTATAAGCACTGTTGTTTACTTGTTCAGCGAGTTACTTGTGGAAGTCGGCAGAAAAAAATACTAATTTTGTATTTTCTTAAGTTTTTATTAATATTAAATGCTTAAAAAAGTGCAAAATTGCAGTAATACTTTGCGGATTAGAGCTCCTCAAATTTTCAAGTTAAAATTGTTGATCACAGGAATTTTATTGCAACTGTTCAGCAAATGGTTACTTAATCTTTATTTTCAATCAAAATCTACAAACAGAAAATTCAACGAAACTTGAAATATGAATAACCCAAACAGGCCACTAGGAGACGCAAATTCTTTCTTCCGGAGAAGCCAGCGGCGAGTGATACAAAAATAATAGTGCGGCCATTGGACCCCCTCCCTATATCGTCCATTATTAAAAAAATTACTGTAGATTACTAATAAACATCAGTAAACTATGGAATTCTCGAATTTCTGATGTAATTCATTATTTGAAAAAGCTCGTCTCGATAAGAAATCGAACCCGGCAACTCCCGCTTGCCGGATGGGCCACACTACGGGGATCTTGACGTCAGGAACGTTCACTTTTCAATAGCTAAATGTCACTTAATTTGCAACAAATAATTTACGAATTAAAAGACATGTAAAGTATGTACTTTCTTTTTTTTTAATATCGAATTTTTGTAATGGTAGCATGTGCTTGCAATTTATATTTTGGAGTTAACCGTTTCGCTGTGTTAGACGAATAAATTCGCACGCACTCCATCTCCACGGTGAAAGGGTTAAGCAACTTCCATGTACTGGGCTTAAAAATCCTCAAACTATAATAAATATTATTTGGTACTGGTTATCCTTCTTTTTTTTTATACCTTTTGACTAGTTGTTTCTGTACATTTTAGGCATAAACTTAATATCGATTTTATCGTGGCAAAGAATATATAAAATGCCTCCAATACATGATTATTCAGGGAAATTCTTCATAGAATCACGTAAAAACGTATATTTCAAGAAATTAATCAAAAGCAAACATTTGTCTTTAGATTCCACTCCAATAAAATTCTCATAGAATACGTATTCCATCCATCCAATTATCTTGATAAAACAAAGTAGGTAGCCGGTTTGCCGGATATATTAGATTTTACTTTAAAAATACGCCGGGATTAACGTCGATAATGATATTCGACGAACCCAACGTACGCTTTGCTTGTCTTGCTAGCGTTGTTATGTGTAAATTGCGTCAGCAGCAAATTAACGAACCATATAAGTGGAAAATGAGCTTCACTGGTATAAAAACACGAACCGTAGCTCGATAACATCCGCTGCTGATACAAATTTACCCTATTGTTCGTTAGCTATTAGATTATTGTTGTTGTAGTCATGTAATATGCGTGGATAATGCTGTCGGTTGAAAGGGTATCTAAATTATGTAGAATGATATTAGCAAATCCTTTTTGTTTGGGCAAGAGCGGATGGATAAATTATTAAAAAGATGAAAGTATTGATAGGCAAGGCAAAGAATTTGTCAACGAACGATGTCTCCATTTAGTTGGTGGTTGGTTATCATTTTATAGCACTAAATCTCAAATTAATAGGAGACATTACGTGATTTTCAGGGAGATAGCTTAAGAATGAATGAAAATTTAAAATAACAAATACCCGTCGGTTGCGTATATATTATCGTCTGGATTTTTTACATTTTATTACATCACCGTTAGGTTGGGCTAAATTTTTTGGTCGAATGCCCCTTAATTTTTTTGGAATTTGCTACATTTTGGATTTTTTTTTTGAATTTTGGAATTTGCTACATTGGGGATTATTTTTTTTATAACCTATATATTGTACTTTTCAAGAAAATAATTTTTACAAATGTACCTAACGATACCTAGGTCAGTTCTAAAATATATTAAGACCTACACATAGAAATCAGGTCTGATACGCGAATGTGTACACAACTTAAGGCAATTTGGTAACCTTCTGGGTGTCAATGTTGCTTTATAAGGTTTAAATTTGTTTTCTTTTAAAGATAGTAAAGCACTGTCCCAATACTTAAATCTAATTTGGTCGCAGCTGATCCGATTGAAGCGAAATAAGCCAATACATTTATTTTGCGATTTCTCCGTCTGTTAAATGCATTTTTATTGGCTCTCGCCTTTACTTCAACAATCGAAAATACGTTTTAGTATGGAAATGAATGCGTCAAAATGATAAAAAAAATCAATTGTTTTGCAATTCAAGCGTCCTTGTATCTTTAGAATAGAAATAAAAAAGGAAACAAAAGAAGTTATCCATGGAGCGGGGTTCAAATTGAACAGCCTGTATATATGTGTATGTAGGTTTATTTTAAAAAATTCAATAAGCATTGTTTTCTGTATTTTTCCTCTCTTCTACACTTACGCCACAAAACATTTATCGCACGCGTTCAATTAAGAGGGGATTTTGCCCTTCCTAAAACGTTTTTGGGCCGGTTCGGAAATTAGATTCTTTAATGCTGCCATGGAGACTACTTATCCCTAACGCTTCAATTTCCTGTAAATTTTCGGGTTGGAAATTTTCCCTCGTTAGTCCTAAAATTATTATTTCCTTGAAAAGTACAACAGAGAGGTTGGTAGCAATGTGAAAAGTTATCACAACTGCGTCGCAGACTTTTGATTAAAAGTAGGTAGCGTCTCCTGGCTTTTAAAAATATTACCGCCAAGGAATATTCATAGGAAAGTTCTCCATGTTTCAAAATCTTCATTTGTTCTTGAGATGATTCCTCGCTGAACTGTATAAGGAAAAATTGTGGAAATGTTCTTCATTTATTTGGAAAATTCAAATCATATAGCTACGTGCATATGTACTAGAGGCCTTTGGGAAAACTCCATAATATAGCTCTTTTACACACAATAGGGGCGCCTACTACACATGCACATGGCTGTACGTTACACGTATAAATGTATTGCCATTCCACTCGGAAAGGAGATAAATTCTTCATAGCAATGGCGCTATTACAGCGGCAATAAATCAAAACCTACCTGCGTATGCGAGTAGAACATGGAAAAGTTGGATACAATCACCGGAACCGGAAGAGCAATCGTTAGCACCCCGGCAAGAGCGCATAGGGCGCCAACGAACATCCCCAGATAAGTTTTCGGAGCCATATCTCCATACCCGACCGTGGTCATGGTAACGATCGCCCACCATAGTCCTTCCGGTATGCTCTTGAAGCTGTTGTTAGGATTATTCTGGAAAAAAAAAGATATTACGTAACGTAAAAAGATAAAACCGAAAATAACAGGTTTCCAATCGATCAAATGAGAATGGTGTTGATAGTCGAAAAATGGACGATTTCATAACAATAAAAGACGAGGACGGCCACAGATAAATTCATGCATAATTCAGGATCCGTAATGGAATGGAATTGGATGGATGGTTTGAGTGTTGGGGGGATTGGAATTCGGAGAAAAGAGAAACAAAATAGCCCAGTTTGCAGCTGGATGCGGTGTAAAAAGAGTGAACTGCGTCAGCGTAGGGAATATAGAGGGAATTGAATATTTCATTCGTAACAATCGTTTAGTTTATGTAGAGATTCGTACACAAAGTATTGTGAGGAAAGGTGGACCACGTGGTATCGCGCCTCACAAAGGATTGGTCTATCCTTGTAATGAATTAGATATGTTATACATTGGATAATAGCTGAGCTCCAACGGCATTTATAACCTGCTATTCGCAATACAAAACAGTTCTTATTTCAAATGTTATTTATTCATACCTACTCGTCTGCTTTTCTAATGTTTCTAAATTTTTAATGCTTTGTGTATCTGGGCTTTTAGATCTTTTTGAGGAAGAAAGAAAGCTTTTCTGCCTTGGTTATAATTTTCGTCGCTCTTTGTTGTCTATATTTTCAACCCTGTCTGTTTCTTTTTACTTTTACTTTAACTTAAAAAAATTGTTTATTACGTTTCCTGCAGATATTTGCGAACCGTTTAATATACACGCACAGAACATAGAAAACTACCGAATAGGCGGGTTACAGACGTACGAGGCAAGAGTTCATGTGGTCAGGGGTGAATAGGGATGTATTCACAAAATGGTGGTACCGCATTCACGAACAACTTAAACAGCTCGAAAATAGCTTAAACAGCTCCTGAGATGTTTAAAGCGGTGTTTCCGAGGTATTTTTTTTTTGGGCAACAATCGATTTTGGTCGATTTTCCCGAAATTTATCACTGACACAAGCACGACCACGAGGAAATTCTACAAATCCGGTTATAGACAGTCTTTTCTGATTGTAAATGTTAAACGAAGCTACTCGACGCAATGTTGTTGTGTTAGGCCTTCACTAAACCCACAAAATTGTTTTTTTTTAAACCAAACTACTCGCTCGATTTCTGTACTATTACTGCTTCAACAATAATAAATGCAAGTTTTTATTGTCAGATCTCGATAGCATCATTTAGTTAGCGCTTATAAAAACTTAACACCCTAGCCTCGTACATTATCCATTTGATAGACGGGAACACAGAAGCATACCTTTCATTTCGGAATACCAATCGATCAATTAAAGCGGGAAACAATTAAAATTTCCAACTCGACGCCGTTAGGCTCGGTATCCAATAAACTCGCGGCTCAAAAAATTTTGAAAACATCCTCCCCCATTAAATTGACAAATTGAGTACGTTAGACCGTGACACTCGCCGCACCGGCATGCCGTGGTTGACAAAAATGCCCTCGCGTACAGTACATGGTGCGTAACGGGGAATTCTGTAGGGGCGGGGAGAGATCCGATATCATTGACTGGATGCGACAAAGCCTTTGCTACGTTTGATGTCAACGCTGGAAAAGCGTAACATCATGTGAGCCGCTAGCCGTACGCGAACAGCGCTTGATGAACATAATGATTAATGGTAGCCAATGATTTGGCAATGGGAAAATGAAATCGGACGCCCCGTTTGGACGTAATTAAAGTCTATTGCGAAAATGTTGATTAATTGGGAGTGATGTAGCGTATAATTTAGAGATTTCTTTTGAATAACTTTGGAATATCCGGTTTTTCATCATCACGTTCTTATTAAATAGAAACCGTTTTGGATCTGGCGATCGTTTGGTAGAACTTTTCGCATCGTGCTTGCTTAATCGGAAACTTACTTCGTTTACTTATGCAGTACCCAAATGTTCAAGTCTGGGACCCGCCATCTATTATTATATAATATATCTTATATTTTGCCAAAAAAACTACCTTTACAATCTTTACATCTGGTGTAAAATTAACAACCACCTTAAACCCAAATAAATGTAGACTTATATCTTTTACTCGTCAATGCAATCCAGTCATTTTTAATTTTAATATCCCCGCTATTAAGGTGCCCTTTTTCATTTCTTCAAATTATTTTATTTCTTTGCTTCGAAACTTTTCCCCAATCTCTTTTTTTTCGCGAGTTATCGTATATTAAGTACAAACTTTTCTAATGTTGATCATACGTAATAATCGCCCATTGCTTTGTTTCTAGTTATTACAAGCTTACAATAACATTTTTCGGCGTACCGTAGACGTTCTTGGTTGATATAAGCTTTATTTTCGTAATTGTAGAATATCACTTCGTAAAATTAAATAAATTGAATATTCATTAGGAAGATGCAGAAAAGTTTCTATTGTTTGCACAAAACATTAAGACTTACTACAAACATCCACCAGCTTGCAAAATTTACACCGCTCTTTCCAACGCTGTTAATAAACTCCATCTCCGGTTCCACTTAGAGGGCGAACAATTAAAACTAACTTTGTCGAAGTGGCAAATCAGAAAGTTCTTCGAATAATTTATGCGGCTCCGAGTTCGACCGATGAAGTTAACCTCTTCTTCGGTAGAAGGATATATATGAGCATGTTACGTTCACACAACTTTAACCATCAATCAAGGCTATATTATAACGTTAAAGCAGTACACCATCGTTTGGAGTGGGTAATAGAGTAGCTTTGAGTAAAATATGTATTCTCGTGTTATACATGTAGATTACTTGTTCCAAGGAATTTGGGTAGGTTCGTTAATAATTTAAAACAAGATTCCGAAATAAATATCAATGTTAGGCGCTTTCGATTTGTTCAAAGGCGGAATTGCTAACAGTTGATCTTGCAAGTGCTGATTTGTTCATGGTTGCAATACTATAGAATGATGAGATATTCAGATTAATTTTCTTCATGTAACCAATTAGCAAAATGCCAGAAAAAATGGTTGTAAAATAAAGTTGCTATTCGTTACCGAGTACTCGTTACTCGGAACGGTTGTGGGTAGAAAAATGTATTTGTGACTTTCTGAAAGCAATTACTAGTTACTTGTACCAAAAAATAGTTACTAGGACTATGTACTTATTTTATGTATGTCGCAAAAATATTATGTAAAAATCGTTGTCATTAGCGCAATAATGAATAGCGGTTAGCCAAGTGCACATCCGACAGCCTGTGTTGGAGGGATCCTTTTTCTGTCCTATTTTCAATTTTACAACGACCTTTATAGCCGTGAGGCTCTGCTCTCTCAAGATCCAAAGTTTTATGGATAAATTTATCTCCAGCTAACGATAATCCCCGGGAAACTGAAATATTATTCGTCTTCGTTCCATTTACTTCAAGTTATTTTTTTTTTACAAGTATGGAGAAAATAAATTCTTTTGTGTCTTTACAATCGTTTTTTAAATTAAGCATTAATTGGTGATAAAGTCGTCAAATCTGGCGACAACCACGAGTTGCATTCATGATAACATTATTAACACTTCTAACTAACGAGTTTCGTGAAATACCCTGTATAACTGTATTTTTTAATAAAATTTATCATTGTTTTTGTATTTTGTTTTGTTATTTACTATTGCATCGACACGTATATTAGGGTTGAATCTGTTATAACAAATACTATATCTGCAGTTATATTCAATTATTTTTTACTTTTAAATATAGGAAAGCATTATTAGTAAACTCTATAACATATATGTCTATCCTACGTTCCCTTTCAAATTCCATACAAAATCCAAGCAACACCTCCAAGCTCCAGTGAAATTACCGAAGTTAGCTCCGGAGATTCCAACCTCGCAACTTCCCGATTCGCGGTCTTATTTACAAGTCTCAAGCGACGACTAAAACCTTATCGATGCTAGTTTCACGCGCCAGGGTTAACAGCTCCGGCAATAAATATTAAAACGGGCAAATAATGGAATAAACTAGCGTCTGCGAAGTGCCTGGCAGCAGGTGAAACTATCGAACACCTTGTTATCGAGGTTCCCAAGATTCTAACATTAATCAGTGGTCAATTTACATGGTAAATTAGGTTTGGGATGATCGTATAAATTCGCTATGAATATTCTGGCAAAGGTATGCTTCGGAATATCGATTATTGTTGGATTAGATTAGTGTTGCTATACGGAAGGATACAGGGCGTAATTTGAAGAAGCTGAAAATAAAAAAGATAAAGTGACGCATAAATTAAAAGGTTTTCTAGGTAAATTTTTCTGCGAAAACATGATGTGACTTACCTGCAATTTTTCCGCATAATAAACTAAACTGGCGAAAACTACGATGCCCAACACTAGAAAGAACACCAGCAACCCAAGTTCTTTCGCGGATGCCTTGAAGGTGTGGATGAGGATCTTTAGTCCTGGAGAATGCCTGGTCAATTTGAATAATCTGAGTATACGAATGATGCTGAAGAACTCCAGTAAATCGGATTTTTTTTCTGTAATCAGTGCCAAATCGATGTAGAAACTGACGGTTGCTACGAAGTCTATTATGTTGACTGGGGAAGTAACGAACATTATTATATTGGGCGAAACCTGTAAGATAAAGATAAGGATATCAATTTAATTAAATTCCTTAGTGGAGAGACGCATACTTTAGGTAAGCTCTCATCTAGCGGCAATGAGTAAACGATATCACCTGCCCGATGAACTTGCCCGAAATACACTGCCGCTCAGTGAAGTTCGGTCATAGAATAAAAATCTATTGTATCACACTGTATACAATTATTAATACATAAAATTAGAAAAATATTAAGCATACACTCTTTTCGAAGGGATTAAAGCCAGAAATTATTATGTAAAGTAGAAATATTGCGACAACCACAATAAAGTCCCTTTTATTATCATTCCAAGAATTTCTCGGAAGTACCGATCTTTTGAAACGGGTCGTTTGGGGATTATTAACGAACAATACATTTAGGAAATATACCGCAGTATCACTCTTGTTTATTTATCACGGGCGTAAAGATATAAATTTGGTTCGTTTTATTGTTAAACCTGTGTTTTTGCGCGAAAGTTTTAAGAAAATTTACTTCAAAATGGCACGTGGCAAGCCTACCAGTGTAGAAAAACGTTCACGCAATTTTACGCCGTTTGAAGAAGGATATTCGGGGCGACAAATTGCTGAAAAAATAAATATGAGAAGTTCAACAGTAAATGACATCATAAAGCGATATTGGACAACTGGAACTATAGAAAATCGTGTTCGTCCCGGAGCATCTAGGAAAACAACAAAAGCTGAAGATTTGAGAATTGTATTATTAAGCAAACGCAATAGAAAATTAACAGCGCCACGAATAGCAGCCGAAGACAATCGCGGCCGTGAAAAACAAGTTTCGGCGAGTACGGTAACCCGTCGACTTCAACAAGCGGACCTTCATGGACGCATTGCCATTCGAAAACCCTTATTACGTCGGGGCAATAGAGCAAAACGGCTACAGTGGGCCCGTTCTCATCTAGATCGGTCGTTAGATGATTGGAAACACGTGCTTTGGAGTGACGAGTCAAAGTTTGAGGTTTTTGGGCAAAATCGACGAGTTTATGTCCGAAGATCTAAAACCGAAAAAATGATCCCGAACTGCATCGTGCCAACAGTGAAGCAAGGGCGTAGTTCTGTGTTAGTGTGGGGATGTTTCTCCTTTGCTGGGACGGGAGATTTATGCAGAGTGCAGGGTGTAATGAGGAAGGAAAATTATTTTGCAATACTCCAGAATCATGCAGTGCCATCAGGATGCGTATAATAGGCCGTAACTTTACATTCGTGCATGACAACGACCCAAAACACACTGCGTTAGTGTGTAAGAACTATCTAGAGGAGCAAGAAGAACAGCACTCCGTGAAAGTAATGACATGGCCCCCACAAAGCCCAGATTTGAACCCTACAGAGTTGTTGTGGGATGAACTGAAGGAGGATCCGAAAAATATGCCCAACTTCCCAAGAACATTTACGGAATATTCTGCAACATGAATGGATTAATATTCCACAATCCGTTTTAACAAAACTTATCCAACGAATGCCTAGAATAGGTCGAGCGCGGTGATTAAGAGCAAAGGAGGTTTTTTCGATGAAAAAAAAAATATAACGTTCAGTTTGTTGTATTAGACCAGAATAACTTTTTATTTATTTATTTTTGTCTTTTTTACCTGTACATATAATAAAATTGCATTTTGTTTTTAGTTTCGTTTGTTTCTGTAACCTTTTCATGTTTTTCACCAACCGACCAAACTTCTCTGAACGGCAGTATACAAGCTTTTGTGGGTAAATAAATATGAGACTTCTGTATACCTATTTGCACTGATCCACACGTATCCTCCTAAAAAGCGATATAACGCGGTCACCTAATATACGCGCCTCTCTATTAATTAATCATAAATTTTACAAACAAGATCTATTTAATTCACGTTTTCAACACTAGCATTTGCATCTAAAAGATCCCACAGCGTTGAACGATATACCGGTCTAAAGATTAGCTATTATCGAAGAGGCAAACGTAAATATTTGGCGCGATTCGCCGGTAGCAAGCGCGGAAAAAAGATTGCGTAAAATTTCGTAAATGAATTTCAATCAAATCCCATCGCGTTGCAGGCCGCTATTAGCAGCAACATAACACATCATTATATTGTACGACGTGTTGATTTTCACGAACTGGAAAAAAAAGTTCTTAATAGTGAGTGTACAATGTTTATGGATCACAGCAAAGGCTATTTATCTTTGTAGAGTCGTAAAATTAGCCGCTTTAAAGTCGGTGAAAATACCGGAGATGTCTTGTTTTTCTTTTTTTTTTCTTTGATAGTTGATTTGTTTTGCGACATTGAGTAGTTATTTTTTATTCTTTACTATTTCTGTGATGTGCAAGTAGCGAGTAGACCTTCAAAGCAAGTGCGGTATCTACTTTTAGGGGTTTGAATCAGATTCGCTTTAATTTTCCTTTTCCCATCTGAAAACAAGTGAAATAATCGTCCAAAAAGTCGACCCAGAGAATATTACAGAAGATGAGCCTATTGGAAGAAAAACTGGAGAAATATACGATAATAATTGACGTACTGGAACAATTACTACGAGGATGGTATGAGTAGTACCCGTTTTTGGAGACAGATGTCGCTTTGTGCTAAAATCTGCATTACCGACTATGAGTACTATTCTTTAGCCTGACGTTTGTCAAAGTTTCGGAGTCATTCATTGAGGAGTGTTGTTTTGGCAGCTGTTGAAAGTGGGGTAAAATCATGGAAGAAGATCAATGCTGGTCAACGATTCGATTTTTTTCCTGGACTGGAAAATGCCTGCAAAAATCAAAGAAGGCGGACGCAGTTTATGAGGACTATGTGCCTTCTATAACTACCATCAGATATTAGTTTAATGAATTAAATTAGGACGTGGCCGAACATCCGTCTTTGATGAGGAGCGGCCAAATTGTCCCATTGAGGAGACTAGGGGCGATATGATCTATAAAGTTCGTGATATCGTGCTAGCAAAGCGCCGAGTGAAGTTTAATTAAACGAAAGATTGAGTATGGGAATACCATAGGCGAGATGGGTGGTGCGTCTGGTGACGATTGATCAAAAACGCAAACTTCAAAGCAATGTTTGGACATATTTAAGTTAATATGAGCGAGTTTCTGCGTTGATATGTAACGTTGTAAAGGTCAGTCGGCAAAATGGATTTTTCTCGGCGAATGTACGCCAAAGAAGGCGAAGAGGATTTTTTGGGCCTTTTTATTTGAAAAAGAGAAGGGCAAGTAGTATGCTGCTTTACTGGACCGATTCGGTCAGTGAAGAAAAAATTCTCTACCGTCGTAGTAACGCCCTGGGCCCACTCATGGGCAATTGCCGCAGCACAATTAGTCCAATTACGGTACGAAGTAGTGCACCATACGCCATATTTGCCAGATTTGACCGCTTGCGACCTCTTTCTTTTTTCAAAGTTGAAAAAACGATTTGGTGGAAATCGGTTCACGTCAAGTGAAGACGTCATCTCCTCTTAATAGAACATTTTTTTACTTCAAAACTTTGCTGTAATCGAGCGGAAAATAATAGTATAATGACGATAATTAAACCAAATGTGAACATTCTCAAGATACAATTCACGAAAAATTAATTTCGCTAAAGCAAACGCCAATCACGCTAACGTAATTAAATGGGATCGTCAGCGTAAATTCCCTTAATCAAGATCAGCAGAATGAGCAGCCTTCTTAATTAGTCCGTCAAAAAAATTATTGAAATTAGTCCTTCAACACCAAAGAGAAACTTTCCAAAAATTAAACGCGGAGGCGGAAAAGTATAAATGCTAAACGTTAAAACTCCGCTGCAAAAGAGAAATTTCAATGGATCGATAAAAGGTTACAGTAAAATATAGACATTATTACTTTTATGTTATATTATATAGTGACTCCCACGTACTTTTTTCCTGTAAAAAAGGTTGCCAAGAAACAAAAGAAACGTTTTATAATGTATAAACTTTATTAGCCTGCGATATTCTACAAAACTTGATTAACTTTAAAGAATTAAATTTTTTCAGTGAGAAAATTCGTGGAAGCAGAAAAGAATAACAAAAGCCTTGAGAGGTTTGAGGTAGGAAGAAAGCATCACTGTAAATACAATATTGTCGACGTTATTGTTTTTCTTTCCAAGAAATTTATAATTAGTAAATCATGTTGGAGAAACGATAAGTTCAGGAAGATTACTTTCTTTAGAAGGAAAACAACAAAAATAAAACATCTCGATGTTGCGAATATTACGAAAGTTTTAAATTAGATTGAAACATCGCTATTCCGAACTAATTGGGAAAATATTCGGATTGGCGATTTTTTCGGATTAGCAAATATTTTTTTCACTGCGGTACACCTTTCTCATGTGAAACTTTTCCTTCCTCGTCTTCGTAGAAAGCCCTTTGTTGGAAAAGCCGCGTAAAATGTACGATTTCGGTATCTGGAATTGAGAGTTAGGTACGTGTTGGTGAAACGTACTCAATAGTTTTATTCCTTTTTTCTTTAATGTCACTTATTGTGGATTTTGCGACACTTTGCTACCTCTCAAGTTTGTTTACAATCTCACTTTTATTCTAGAGCGACAATGTTGTATATTTTCGTTTTGAGATGAGTTAATTAGAGGATATGCACTGCAAACGCTACATCCGTCAGAACATTCGAAAATTTTCCTAGAAAATTAAATCCTCATCAATTTACAAGTAGCTGAAGCCTGCCACCCCCGCAGAATTTTTGAATAGTTGAGGCCTATACAGCGTTTCTTTGGGCAATTTTAATTGATTTTTCCTACGATCGATTAAACAGCGAAATGTGTCCGCGAATGGCGGTGCTTAATTATTAATTTAATGTAAAAATTTATTTTAAATAATGAAATAACATGAAATTAAATAGCATGTACAGTAGGCAAAATAAGTTGTGTCCCCCCATGAATCCATCAATATTATCTTCTGCACGTTAGAGAGAATTGACCTATTTGTATAGGGAGCATGCGTCCGGGAATACCCAAAGTAGACAGGCTCCTATACAAAAAGCAATGTTGATATTCGCACGTTCAAGAAGGGAGACTGTACATGGATCGACGCACCGACTCCTACCATTAAGTTTATAATCAGCAATTATGCTAGGAGTTTAACGTAGTAATGTTCCCTATACTAAGGTCGATCCATTTTCTGTTGACTTATCCTATACCGCAACTGTACATTTTTCCCATTCGATTAAATAATAACATTATTATTGTCGGAAACGTGAAATTATTCTAACTTTAATTCAATAAATTCGAAAAGAAATTCATCTCCTAGCAGAATAATAGGATCCTGCAGATTAGTCCATTAAAAGCAGACATCTCTCTGGCTTCGATTATGTCGGAAAGCTTTCACGTAAAGTTCAATTAACAGCCTTCAAGGTAAGAAGATTAGTCCACTTACATAATTACCTAAGTGCTTTCCTTTTTTGTCGAAACGTAAAAGGCAGTAAGACAAAAAAAGAAAAATAATGCTCGGATTTCTGAGATTGATAAGATATATCGTATATCGTTAAGGGAGACGATAATTGATTGGGGTAGTCGTTGAATGTGGATAAGAAACAAGAAATTGTGTGTTGTAAACAGGGCATTATCAAGCGCCTGGATCTTCTTCAATTCTTGTGTTGGCGAGAAACACCAGATTATCAACAAACAAGCGAATTAGAGAGGGGAATTTTGTTTCCACGTCGAAGTTAAAGTTACATATAATTTTTACGTGGAAATTTTTCATATTTAATTTATTTAATAGTACATTCAAATTCATTCAAAAGCGTTCTTCTATAATTACCAGAATCAATATTCAATAAAATACAATTTTCAAATTTAAACCTTTCTGGCCGAGCGAATTTTTAAGGGAAAATCTAATTTAGTTACAGATTTAACATCCTGAACAAATTGAAGGAAATCAAACAAAGTTCAGTTAAAGGATTTCGCGCGAATCTTCCACGCGGATTCTTATTGACCTAGAGGAAGAAATATTACCGTGCAGCCGCCGATACAAAATAAACGACACAATAAATCATCTGTTCAGCGTTAATTTATTTTAATTAGGAGGCACCAATGGTCCCTTTTTGCTTGCCCCTGTCATGTTGATTAATTGCAGTTTGTTTTCGTTACGCAGAGGTATTAGTTTATACGATTTTCAGTACTCCTGCGACTGAATTTCGTTTGTATATTTCTCATGCGAGATGTAGTTTTGGTTTGATAAAATAATAAAGAAAGCGACGATTAATTCTATGGCCCCGTTCAGGGGTTTATACGACATTGAAAGCGATGAATTTTAGCAAAAATATGCACCAAATGAAAGACGTTTAGTAGGTAAAATTGGAAAAATCGACAAAAATTACCTTTTCCACAAACTACAAAGAATGCTTTGTAGTCTGCAGCTGGTTTTCCATTTCAATATTTTACGATTACCGATACTCCAAGAAATACTCAGATTCGAATGGCATGTAAGGCGCTTAAGATATATGACGTTGGGGAAATTTTGCAAAATTCTCAAATTATCTCAATTATTTCAAAAACTGAGACAAATAAGCAAGGGTATATTGAAGGAAGTTAACATTAGTCTTTAAAACTTTAGAGATATTTTTTTATAAATTCTTCAGGTAGGAAATTATTTTCCTCCATGCATTAGATGGATGCACTATTTTTTGTTTGTAATCTGGGAAAATTCTATAATTATGGGGCGTACTGTTAATGCTCCATAAAACGTTAAAGTTGCTTCATAAAATGTTCAACTGTACAACTTATTGTTAGGACCCAAACAGCGAACTCATATTTAACGTGTATTAACATAAATTTAGCCGAGTCTGACATTGTTAGAATTTTTTACCTTTGTTTTGTGACATTTATTTCGACCTTAGTAAATTATAATTTAGCTAAACATAAATTCATCTATTAAGCAGATACCAACCTTCTCGGAATACAAAAATAAAAATTATATAATAGAAAATAGATCTGAAACGAGCGAAAAATTTTTAATAAGCGAGCGACCATTATTTACGAATAAATATGCCTCTTTGTCCTTTGCGACGGATTTTTCAAACGAACAGCATGTGCCATTAATTTTAATCCGACTAGCACATCATATTTTTCAACGCCAAAACTTACACGCAACGAACACCAACTAACTCTTCGACCGAATTACCAACTACTAAATCATCATTTTCCCCAGTTTGCGCGTCCAAGTCATCCGCGATTCGCTATTTTAATCTATTTTCGTGTCGTCATAGTCGGAACTTTTTACATTCCGCTAGTCGTTTTGGAATTTCAATTGACGCTGACGGCATTGCATGCACGCTTTTCCGGTAGCGAATTTAATTGAAATCATGGGAAATTGAGTTCTATCGCTTCCCGCTAGTTAAATTTCAATATCTTTGTGAACAACAACAAAGTTATCAACAACTACCGTATATTGTGAACTTTGTTATTTTTGCAGGAATGTTTTCTCTGCGTCTGGTAAAAGTAGAAAATAATTGTAATGTTGTAAATATGAGACATCCTAATAGAAAACATAATTGTTGTAGATCGCCCGGGCATCCTTTCGGCAAAAGTTAAAAAAAAATTTAACTGCAAATAATAACGTTTTACAAAGTTAAAATAAATAGAATTAAAATAAAAATTAACATATTTACCGAGCGTTCTTCAGTAACGCGCCACGCGTTCTGTTAGATAATCAAACCTGAATTAAACTTTAAGTATTTAAAGTAAAAAATATCATATTTTAACCTGTAATATGCCGTGCGAGTTCGCGATCTAACGTCCAACAGCAACATGAAGAAAATGGGGGAATACTTTGAAAGCATTTTGATCTCTCAATCATACATGTACTTACTATAAGACGTACTGCCAGTTCGAAGGTGAACCAAGCGTTGCAGATGTGTTCCACATACAAGAAAATCGACAGCGGCTTGGGACACTGGACGACCGTATCGTTGGCCCAATTCCTCGTCATGTTGCACGCCTCCTTCAAGGCAGGATGCGTCTTCAAGCAGAAGGATACGACTGAAACGCAGATGAAAAACACCGAGACGCCGGCGACAATCTGCAAAACGCGAAGCAGAGATTAAAGTAAATCGATCAGAAACATTGTAACGTGTAGCGCTGAACACGTGTTCGTATTACTACTTAGTAGTGAGAGTATCGTAGCGTAAGCTCAATACCATCATATAACAGTATCTTTGTATAATAGTTGGATGTAAGATCTGTTTGTTACAGTCTCGGTCATATGTATTGTGGATTTTGTAAAAATCTCAAATTATTTAAAACATTGAAGATTTGAAAAGTAGGCCAAATACGTAATGTTGAGGAACATTCGCATGCAATGAACGCAGTTGGTGAACACACTGTGCAATGTACAGGTTAATTTTAACTTCATATGATGATTGTCTATAGTGTAACATTGGACATTTGGACATCCGGTGAGGATGGAACAAAGAAGACTACTAAAAAGAATAACAGAGTCAGGAATAGAGGAAAAGAAAAAAAGGGAAAGACCAGGGAAGATGTGGGTGGGAAGAATAAAGGTGATAGGTTTGAAAAGGGAAAAAATAGTACTGGACATAAGAGAACTGGTCAGAAATAGGAGAAAATGGAAGAAATGGGTAAGAGACCCCATCGTAAAAGGAAAAGCGCAGAATATGCGTAAGGTGACTGGACCTACCAGGAAAACGCGACGTCGACGAGTTTCTTTTTCTATTGTTTTTCATAGAAGTATTGCTGTGTTTCTATTTTATAATAAAAGAAACCGGTAAAGTCGCGTAAAAATAATTGTTGCTACTCTGCTGAAAAAAATATTCAAAATAACCACCGTTTGCTAATTAGCAGTGAGCAATTTGCTCCATTAATTACAACTCGACGCTATTTTCAGGCCACTATTTTCAGGCAATTTCAATACTTGTGAATTCATTCGACAAGCACGAGACTCCTTTACATTAAAAACCGAAGCGGACATGAAAATCTAATATTATTCGTACAGAAACCTTCAGCAAACAAATCTTCACTTATCAAGTCCTTCATACAACGTAAAGTAACGCCAAACGGAGGAACTCCATTTGAAAGTCGCTTTTTAGAACCGTAAGCGAAAATTACAATCTTCTAAACCGTGCTTATCAATTCGTGCCGATCTGTTAACGTTAACCGTTGCTGTTTGGGCAAAGATAACCCTAACAGAGAGAACATCCTACGCGCAATAATCGACAAACCGAAAGCTTCTAGGTCACGGTCGACTCCCAACACCGTTTCCGCAAAGGTCGTGGGATATGATGATGCTTGAGAAATGGAAATTGGCGTCACCTGTTTAAGAACGATAAATATTCAAAGCTGGGAGGTTGGGCGCAGCTGCGAACTTGGTAATGCGACGATATTTGCTTTCGTTTAGACCTGTTGGTCCAGTGGTGGGTGGTGGGCGACGGGGATTGCGAACTCAAATACCTCGTACGCCTACCACCCCTTTATAACATTTATGTGCGTGGGGAAAATGTAACTTTGCAAAAGGAAATTGAACGGACAATTAAGTTACATGAATGTCGTCATTATAAATTTAGAAGGTACAACTTCGTATATTACATATTTATCTTTAAATAGAAGAATTATTTTACATTGTGTTTGACTATTCTTGTACAATAGTTTTGGAGTATTTGAAGATATTCTGGGCGGTTTTCCGAAGATAAATAATTTTTTTAAGATAAATATATCATTCTTTCTCAAACATTGATTTCATACTGTATTGCCGATTTAAGCTCCGACACGACGAGCTTTTCCACTATCGAAAGAACAGCACGTAAAGAATGCGTTGTGAGCTTTTAAAATTCGTCAATTCGGAACAATATTTTATTGATTTTTGTTTGAAATTAGAATCTTTTACTTACCGAACTCTGCTTTGAAGAATATAATAAAGAAAAAAATACCTTGGCAAAAGAAGATGAATAGGGTTCGTCGAAAAGTGCCCAAATCTTAGGTTTGAGCTTCTGCCACTTGGTAAGCGTCCCAGTGTGATAGGCATCCTCGTATCCGAACAATCTAGCTACCTCTTCATCGCTGGGCTTCTCCGAATCCAGATCCAACTTGTCCAGGATGGCTAAAGTAGCCTGAAACAATAAGAAACGAAAAGATTGAACGTTATTTATTCGAAGAAATAAAATTATAGATCGTAGATGTTTATTTCTTTTATTTTTATTATTTACTGTCTTACACCCTCCATTTATTTTTAATCACATTACCACCACGCGCGAAAGGTCAACTAAATACACTACGCGGACCTTGTAGAATGTCGCATCGCAATACAGAGATCCTTCGAAAATGAAACTAAATAAATATTCAATAGGAAAAGCCTCTTCACATTTGCTTAATGTAATCTTCCTCGAATTTGGTATCTTCGAAGTAACTTCAGTTAATGCCACGGCTAACAAGGTGGTCTTTACTTTGTATAAATTTCGGAGGGAATTAAATTACTTATAACGAAAGATCGTCGGGCAAACGGATTCTCCCTTTAAAATGTGTAACATTATCGGTCCTGTGCTGCTGTTGCCTTGTTAATATCCTCTACAGTTTCTGCTTATATATAGACGGTTATAAGCTATAAGGTATCAAGTTTAGTTATTAAATTACATGCGGTGTAAACGAGTAACAACATAGGCGCTTTGATAAGCGCTTCGAAATGGCGATGGACCTGTTGCTTTCATATTAATTCGATACTAATTGGAATATTGTCTAAGTGATGGTATTAATGTACAATATTAAGAAAGTTCAGCAAGTACGTCAAACATCTATTGTTTAACAAGATTCCTTAATTATATTTCATACTCTTGTAAGCATTTAATACGATTAATACCGATCAAAGAAAAATAACAATAAAGAACGTGTCGAATCCTCCCCCTCTTTCAAATACACGTGAATTTAACGAAGCTATTGATTAATTAGACCTTTGTCAGGATATTTAATCACGTGCAAGAGCAATCTATACATATCCGGTGACAAATTCTACAGTTCCCTCCCTTTCCCGCATCTCTCTTAAGCCGCTTTGTTACGTCTCTCGTTCGTGTCTGCGAATCTCCTTTGAACGCGCTTTAATTTTGAAATGTAAACGTCAAATCCCCGGTATGAATCGAGCTAGATTCCGATTGCTTTGATTTCGAACCTTAATTATAATTACCTATCTGCCAGGCGGAGCATCCTTGCCTGATTGCGCCGGGCAGGGAATCGATAATTCGATGGAACACCTACACGTGTGCGTCAGATTTATTATATTGTTCTGGTAAATTTGTAGTAATTGCATGTAAAAAAAGGCATTGTGTGGATTTTAAATGCTACGATGTGTAGGTGTGTAAATCCGCAAATTTGAAGTCTAGGCTGCTGGAAGGAACCAGGTTGGAGAAACCAGTGGCTACAAAGCCGGAGTACTTAGGAAAATACCAGCTATTACAAAGGAACAGATTCAACCAAGAAATAGATTTTCTGGAAGAGGATGAAGAAAAAAGTAAAAAGCAATGGAGGGAAATTGGCTGAATTTTGTAGTAACTTTATAAGGCTAGCAAAATCGTTTTCTATTTCTGCCTTCAACTTCTCAAAAGTTGCTCACAGATACCAGATATACAGTAGCGAAAAGGAAGCCCTCCCTTTTAAAGAAGAGAACTCGTAGATTATGGTTTGCCTCCTAATAAAGTCAAAAACAAAGTAAGTTATCAGAGTTCTAATAAGAATCATCTCTAGGTTAAAAGAGATTAAATAAGGAATTATCTCCTGTTCCTTTTAGTATTAACACAAATGGTTATAAGTAGGAAAGAATGGGGTAGGTTCTGGCAAGATTCTGGATTTGCGCATTAATTCATCTATTTCTTTCAGCTTTCCACTTTTACTTTTCTCAAATCTTCCTTGACTGCTTCTCTTCATTCAGTCCCTGAAGTGATGAGCATGACCTACCACACTATCATCCGCCATGTTTGCAACATGTCTCAACCAGTTGATTGTGTAATTGTTCACTGCTTGAAGAGTGCTTAGATCCTGATATATGTACATCTCTAAGCCCTTGGTGAATTTTTCTTCTCAAGCTTTGAAGCTTGCCCTAACCCCAGAAGCTTTCTAGTGCCCCACGGTTTTGTTGCTATCACCACCTCGCCGTGAAGCGTATAACCTAGTTAATTAGTCTTTCCATCAGGCTCTCTAACCATTGGAGCACTGAGCTGTTGAAGATACTATTCCTTTAAAAATTCCTGGCATGTTTTCGAAATTTTCTCATTCCATATGTTGTAATAAGGAACAAAGAAAAACAATCTAACGCATCTGCAAATCGACTAAGAATTCAAATAAATTATAGCCATCCGTTACTTTTTTCTCTTCTTTTTTGCCAACTTTATCTCTTTGTTACGCTTTCACGCTTTTTCTCACAAATTTCAATAGTGAAATCACATCACATTGGCAACTCTAGGGCCGTCAATATTTATACGTTTTAACCGAATATATTACCCCGCTGTTTTCAACGATGTTTTACCATCGCAGCATCGGTAAGGGGGAACTGCGCCGTCTATTTAGTGGTGGATGCGGAGTTAGGACGTGCTGCGTAAATTGAAAAAAATTGATGACGGTATTGATCTGTTTTTTTGTTTTTTTTCCTTTTATTAATGTGTTATTTTTTCGCTAAAAAAGAATATTGCGTTCCGGAAAAGCGCTCCAATTTTCATACCATTTTTTTGTTTGGAATTTGTATGCGTAACGTGTTGCTTCGTTTGGGTATCAGTTCTGTAAACCTTTTTATTAGGTTTAATTTAAGGGTGTTACGAGGAGAGCTTTTTATGTTATCTACCTATGTAGCTATAAGAACAATATGTAATGTCAGCTCCAAGTTTGGTTCTAATCACTTAGCATTTATCATTTAAAGATGCGAAAATGAGCGACTTGAATCTGGAATAGAGGTGTCGAGAAATTTCTATCGAAAGAAGGCAGGAGCCAAAAAAAATATCAATGGGAGAATGAGAGCAGTAAATGGAGAAAATAGTCCGTCCTATTTCCAAATCAAATATTGGTGCAAGCAATCTAAGTGGAGCAGGGAATCCATCATGATGACCCAAAGCGTGGAAGACCTTTGGAAGCACAAACTCTGTTAATCATCTGTTCATCAAATTGACGATCTGGTGTTGATTGACCGTTGATTAAAAGTGATTGCTCGAACGAAACGGGAATATAGAAGCACACAAAGATTTGGAAATCAGCAAACTATCGGCACGATGGATGGCCTAGACTGTTCAGTCCCGGACAAAAACTATGTACATAGATGGCCAATTAGCGATGAAAATTTGACTGCTTTATCCCAAATGAAGATTTCTCATGTAGAATTATTACCCAGGCTAAGATCTGGGTATACCACTGTGACTGTCCCACGAAACAAGAGGCCATGCGATAAGGGCATGATAAGGGCACCCACCATCATTATAAATCATCTAAAATCCAAAATTTGGAGGAGTAAAGAAAATTACGGAAGACTGAAAGAACAGCGAGCCTGAAGTTCGAACTCGAAACTCGAAGACCGATAGCAGAGCGCGCTAGGGATAGGCTAGCCCCATATAGGTCTTCATTGCATAGGAAATTTATATATCTCACGCTTTTGTATAATGTTGCATTTGTCTAACACTGAAAGCAAAAGATATTCATAGGTAAACGCGGGTTTTGCACTTGGAAATTGGATCCAAGTGGTTTTTGGGGTTAGTATTGTTTGATTACAATGACAACAGTAAACAAAACAACAAAACAGTTGATTCAAAATTTTAAGCCTAAGCTGTTACTTACGAAATAAAAGTTAAGGAGAACCCAGTTAATAAAACAATGCATTTCTTGCGCCAGTTTTTTGGTGAGCGTATTAAGGATTGTGGGCCCCCACGATCTCCCGATTTAACATTACTTTTGGGGTTACCTTAGAGGAAAGGTTTACAAAAACGAGCCGCACACACCGGATGAATTGAAGATGAACAAACAACGGAGATTAACATCTGTGTAGACGTGCTGCATAAAATGTCCTCAAACATGGTTATGGAACGTTATTATATAAAATCCATGTGTACATATATTTTAATGTGCGCGACTTTTAGATCTCTCTGTACAATGCCTCGCTATACCCCATCTATAGAACACCTAGTACAATATTCCACAATCATAAACAAGAAGATCTAAACTAAGTCGGTCAAACGCTGCATACAACGGTCAACGATCCCCAGCGAATGCAAATTATACTTTCCGCCATCCTTTTTATTGAAATTCCACGGTAAACAATTAACGTTCAGTCTACAGCTCAACAAATGCTTGACTTACATATTATACATCAACAGCGAGATGGAAGATAGCGAACCTAGACGAATCGTCCTTTAATCAAGATCTGACAAGGTTTTCGCCGGTTAATTTTATATTTCTACGTTACGGAATTAGAATTTCACGCGGCGTTATTCTGTTTACGTTCGGGAATTGTTTCGAAAACATAATTTAAGCACGTTTAACTCCGATAGTGTATGACCTCTGGATGCAAGCTATATAAATTATGCAAGCGCGATTCGGGCAATTCGAAATAGACGCGAGCGCTCCGAAATCAACGCTACGAATTTGAGTTATGTACGCGTTTAAATCGGATTTTTTTAGCTTGACACTTGCAAATATCTCGAAAAATGAGCGCTTCGTTAAAAAGGATGTCCGTAATTAAAATTTATTCATTCTACAATAATGCTAAAATTAGTCCTCTTCTCTTCGTCCTTTTAGGTGGGGTGGAGGGTAATTTGGAAATTTTAAAGAGGAACTCTTATATTTTATTGCAGATTCTGATTCTGCGGTAGGATTTGCTTGAAACATTTTTTTTTTCGATCCATGATAGATGGACCTGTAATCGACGAAACTCAATTTGTTTCTCAATTTCTTAATTCTTCTTTTCTTTTTTTATTTTCTTAATTAATTTTTTTTCTTAATTTCTTAATTCTTCTCAATTCTCAATTTCTCAATTGCAATAAATTCTTAATAGGCTCTTAAAATTGCTTTTGCTAATTTAATCATCTTTCTAGGTGGCAGCATGAGTGTATACGTATCCTTTCTTAACATATAGAGTTGAAAGAAAATAAATGTACGGTCACTCTGATGGGACACCCTGTAATAGATTATTTTCAGAGAGCGCTAGTAATATCAACAAACACAACATTAACTGCGGATTCTCTGTATAAAACTGTCACATTCATGTCAACGCTTGTTAACAATATTTTGACGCGTCTACTGTATTTAAACAGTCCGTATGGAAACATCCATTGTTCCCATTTTGTATTTTAACCGCTAGACACAAATTATAGGTTTTTTTATGTATTATTTATTGTTAGATCTTTTGTCTGAAAATTTACGAGTAGTTTCCGAATAACCATGGATACGTATTAATAGATCATAAAACGTGTGTTTTGTTGGATTTAAAGCATTTACAAGCGCGACAAACTAATAATATGTCTTCGAATTTCGATTTCGAACTACGAATAAAAAGCTTCTCTTCTTCCATTTTACTTTTCAAGGCTGCACAAGCTTTGAAAATCTATTTAAAATTTTATTTTTTACGTACCTGTGTGTCTCTGTGAATGCTGTAGGTGCTCCAGCAGCAAGGTTCCACTTGATTGGAATCGAGACCCCAGAATTCCAGCTCCTCTTCGAAGAGTGGACCGCAAACGTTCGTAGGATAATGTAGTTTACCGGTCCTGCAAGAGAGACACGTTCTTATTTGGTATTTTGTAGTAATAATAATAATTGTAAATTTTTATGGGCGAGAGTATCTAATTAAAGGGACCGTAATCGCATAATTTTTTGAAATTCTCGGCGTTACGATCTGTGAGGGCCGCAAGGATCGACTAATGGCGAATTAACCAATGTAGCTAATGAGATAATGATGTAAGAATTAAAGTTTCGCCGTTTGATGGCTCAACAGTACGTTTCTATGGTGGATGGTAGCTACTCGATTAATTATCATTACAATACCGAATACGTGCAAACTTTTGTGGATGAAAGTATCTAATAGTCGCATAAATTGTTGAAATTTTCGCAATCACCTCTACGAAAGTGACCAGGGGATTTCCGGCATTACGATCTGTGAGGATGCTTAGTATTTATTTTTTAGACAAACTATACATACAAATGTAACAATAATTTGAACTTTGCAGTGGAGAAGGGCATTAATTTTACCCACATAAATGTGCCTAAGGCAATCATGAAACAATTTTTAACGCCCTTGAATTTTAATTCAAATCTTCGGCTCAACAAGCCACGTCTGTACGATGTCTAATTTTGTAATACAGGTAAGGAGGTGTACGGTAAAGCAATTATTTTACGATAAGCGCGAGCTGTGGCTGATTCTGAGTTCTGTATTCGTCTGATATTCATAGCCAAAAAACATGGATGGTAAAGAGCATCACAATAATTGAAATTAGATAATATTAGAGCATCACATAACAATATTTTGATTTTTTAACTTAATATGTGCCTCGAGCATCGATAGTCGTTCAGGATAAGTGTACATACACCGCCGTTCAGAGAAGTTCGGTCGGTTGGTAAAAAACATGAAAAGGTTACAGAAACAAACGAAACTAAAAACAAAATGTAATTTTATTGTATGTACAGGTAAAAAATACAAAAATAAATAAATAAAAAGTTATTCTGGCCTAATATAACATACTGAACATTATATTTTTTTTT